>WAAD01018897.1:622367-732808 GCA_013389945.1 Fregata magnificens
TGAGGTGCTGGAGCGTGTCCAGAGAAGGGCAACGAAGCTGGTGAAGGGTCTAGAAAACAAGTCTTATGAGGAGCGGCTGAGAGAACTGGGGCTGTTTAGCTTGGAGAAGAGGAGGCTGAGGGGAGACCTTATTGCTCTCTACAACTACCTGAAAGGAGGTTGTAGTGAAGCGGGTGTTGGACTCTTCTCCCAAGAAACTAGCGATAGGATGAGAGGAAATGGCTTCAAGTTGCATCAGGGGAGGTTTAGATTGGACATCAGGAAGAATTTCTTTACTGAAAGAGTGGTTAGGCATTGGAACAGGCTGCCCAGAGAGGTGGTGGAGTTGTCAACCCTGGAGGCATTCAAAAAAGGTGTAGACGTGGCACTCCAGGGCCTAGTTTAGGAGGCATGGTGGTGTTAGTTGATGGTTGGACTTGATGATCTTAGAGGTCTTTTCCAACCTTAATGATTCTATGATTCTATGATCAACTTGTGAGACTCCTTGAAAGGCACAGCAAAACTACTCAGCTCTAAGACTGCAGGATTTGGCCCTATTTGTGTACAGTACCAGCAGTGCACGGGAAGCTGTGATGGAGGGTGACAATTTGCACTAGTTTGCCCTAGATGATCTGACTACTCCTGGCTTTCTGACTGTCCTTGAGCTCCCAGATTTACTAGGATAATAAGGTTCCCATCAAAAACCAAGTTTAAGCATATGCTTAACTCTCACCACATTCAGCTTAACTCCATGGTTACTGCAACTTAAGTATGCATTCAACTGCCTTGTTGAATTTAGGCCTAAAGCCAGAACAGATGTGTACACACAAATAAATATGTATGTGCATATATATACATATATACCCACATATAAAAAGCATATAACATTTGCTGTCACCATAGCAACAGAATGTCTATATTGCTGATGCCTTGGTAACAGCATCTGTTGTCTCCACATATGTGTATACTGTGTTACCATGGGATTGGGTGTGGCATTTACTTAAATAGAATAAGTTAAAAAAGGCATAGGCTTTTTTTCCTAACAAGACATCTATCTGCCAGATCATTATCCCTTTTACACATCCCCTTACAACCTCTGCATGCAGATCTGCTCTTTGTTATAGCCAAGGAAGACCAAAAAGTCTTCAGAGCATCCTTTTTTTCCTGTGCTTGTCTCCAAAGCCTCACATGTACTAGATAAATGGTGGATAAAATTTAGAGGAAAAATAACAGCATTACAACACAATGACATGTGGACAGGAATGAAAACTCTTTTCTTTGGTGAATGCTTTTCCCCTGAAGAATGAGTGCAAGAGAGCACCAGTAACAATGCACCAGGGAGAAGGAAAGTAGTGCGAAGTCAAATATATCTACCTTGGTAAAATCATGGTCTAGTCCAAATGGTAAGAAATACCTGTTACTCCACGGCAACCATTAACAATTAGAGATAGTTCTGTATCCTTGATTTTCTTACACAACAGTTAACAACACAAAACACTGCTACAAGCATCAATACCTAAACTATTGCAGTAAGATTAATAAGTTTGTTGGGTGCCTTCTGAACAGAAATGAGTCAGGCTGCTCACATTCATAGCCAGAGTTCAAGGGAGTCATTGCTACACTGACCCTTTTCTAAAAGCCATCTTCAATCATTTGAGTTAGATGTAGCTATGAGCTATCTTGAGATTAAGTAGTTTTCCAGATTTCAGGATAAAATCCCAAATTCTAGACAATAAACATCAAACATCTGATTACTGCAACAAATTTTAGTTGCCTGTCACAAGAATCTGCCAGAAGCCTTAGAGTTTTGCAAAACAAAAGCAGGGAGGAGATAGGTTAAAGGTTTATTTTGCCTTTTTTTCCCAACCCTGTGATGCTAAATTTATATCTTGTATGTGATCATTTTAAGTTGTACTGTACACAGTTGCCCATTGACCTGAGTATCCATAAAAGCCTTCTTTGAATCAACCCCAAATTTTGGAAGAAAACACCTTCACAATATAAAAGGATAGTGAAATGTAGTAGGCAGAGAGAGCAGTGAAGGAAGGACATTCCTGGTATGAAGTCATCCTAATGGGAGTAAAAGGCACTGATGTTAAAAAGGACATTATAAAGAAGCACTATAGGACAACTGTCACTGTGTGAGGATCACGAGAACACTGTTCATATCAAAAGAAATCAAAGCTATTACTTCCATCCTATGCAGTCATGCCCATGAACTCAGGCATCCTTGAAATTCCCCTCTGCATTTTTCTTGCATTGATTTAACAAATCATTCTCACTGGTTTTATTAAACTGGAAGTGTAAATCCTGGCCTGACTGCCATTGCATCTCAGTCAGTAGGAAATTATATTTAGTAGTGATGAAATTAATGCCTGAAAGGACACAACAAAGGAAGAGTGAGAGAAAGAAAATATGAGGGAAGAAAAAAAGAAAAGGAAAAAACAAACCCAAGGAGCAGAGTTGCATTAGGCTGTGTTTGATTGCAAATTGCAAATACGACTGATGGCCGTGCTCCACATATTGTTCTTTTAAGCATTCATGCAATCAAAATGTGGGAAGTCTCCCTTTGGAACAGGGATGAACTCCTCTGCAGGTCTGTCTTCAGCCCTTGCTGCATATGAAATGGATTTTTTTTTCCCCCCAAGTTTCAGAAAGTTTGATTAATAGTGCCTGTCTCCACATCCCTGCTCATCCCAGTGCCAGTGTTTTACAGGCAGACTTGTTTGCTGGCGAACCTGGCCGAGAAGTGCTGCGGACTCATTCCACATGTGCTGGTGAATACCCAGTCCCCAATGCACCATTTCATTTATTGTTCCAGTTCTTGTTAAAAGCCAACTTTCCATAGGGAACCACGTGTAATACCAGCTCCTGGAAGTCTTTTCTAGAAGCTTATACCAATAACACATAGGGCTGGAGTTTAACCAAAACCTGGTAACGAAGGGCTCTGTAAGGTCATCCACTGAGCCTCACAAGACCTCATCTCTAACATCACTATATTTAAAAAGAATATAATTTTAAAAGCCATGAAAAAGTTATATGAGCATTAGGAAATTCTTATAAGAATGGCCGATTTCTGCAAACTTCTTCAGCTCTTATGGAAAAATTCTGTAGAAATCCATAGAAAAAAAATGTCTCTGAAAAAGTTTGGGGGGAGAAGGTTAATAGAAAAATCATATCTCTGGTGTGAAATTTATTTTTTCTTCAGTGCACCTCAGGACAGCTAAAGGGGGGTGTGTGTGTGTGTAACATTTTCTAATCTAGTTGACTAGAGTTCTGCCCTGCAAAGAAAGAAAGACTTTCTCATCCCACAAATCTAGCAACTGTGAAAAGCAGATAGGAAATAATTTGTCAATAGATTTCCAGATATCAAATGGATGCAAGAGGTTAGGGCAGGTGCACACCTCTGCACAGAGCCATAGTCTGTCTAACTTTTTCTTTAGCAGCTCAAGGAAAGCAAATAGTTTTCCATGAACCTTTTCAGGGAGGGCAATAAAGAAACAGGCCCTCAGTAGCTTCTGCCTTTAATTGCTTTTCGGGTGTTCTCAACACTGGCACCTCTTGCCTGCTGTACAGGCCAGAAGCCAAAAAAAGATTTCAAGTAAGAGTCCCAGGAAAGAACAATTCCACTAGTTTAGAAGACTGTTCAATAGGTTTCATGTTAAAAACAAAGTGTACCTTTTCAAGGTTCACATTTACAAGGTAAACCTAGGCAGCCCAGTGGCCAAAAAAAGTCGGTGCAGACACCCTGATTCCTTTGGCCTCTTGCAAATCCACCCTATGATCAGTGATCTAACAACAAAGGGAGTGCCAGGAGTTGGTTCAAGCAAAGCTCCGATTTAAGCTACTATACACCAAATTACAGCAAATACTCCAGTGGTTTCACCTGCCATGAAAAGAAAGTCCTAAACACCAGTAAATGCAACAGGCATTAGCTTTCCCCAGTAGTAAGATTTTGCATTTATTTGTATTCTATTAGCACTCATGGAAGGTAAGGAACAATAACATCAAACAGTCAGCAGTTGCACTGCCAGAGCTAGAAAATCAGCTCCTCTAACAATACAGCTTGCTTCTGGTCCAAAAAGCCCTTGCCTTGTCCTGCTCTCCTGCCTGTCCATCTCCATGCACTTTACACCAGCACATGTCCAGCTAGGCTAAGGGGAAAGGAAATTTGCATTACTACTGAGCAACTTTGACCAAAACCCAGAGTGTACAGAAATATTGAGAGTGTCCAGAAGGTGAATGTTCTCTCCCAGAAATATTCTGGTGGAAGTAACACTTTTCCTCCCTTTTGGATCCAACTTTGCCTTGCAAAAACCACAATATTTTAGGTGAAGACTATTCTGTTTCCATGAAAAGGTCTATTCTATCAATAAGCCCTGTTGAGAGAAAACAGCCAGCCTCCAGAGACACTGTCAGAAGTACTATGAGTAGTGACACAGTGTTGTTAAAACCCCACACCCTAGCCCCTGCCTAAATAACTACCTTTCTCCATGCAGCAGCCTCCAGCTTTCTGTTCCTCTGTTTACCTGTAAGAGGGGGGTGTAGGGAAGCTATAAATAGAGCTGCAACAGGAGGCACCAGCCTTCCTTACAATAGGATGAAAGAAGAGTGCAGTTGTTCTGGATTACTAGTTGAATAACTGAATTACAGGCTCACCAGAAACCCCAGGCCTGGTTGAAATGATGGCCAGGTGGTGCCACTTGCTGTGGAGAAGCTCTCCTTCTCTCTGTCCTCACCTCCAGGAGAACAGAAAGGAGCCTAATTCCCAGCAGCTGCTGCCTGTGAGCATTAGGTAGTGAAGAGTTGAGGGAGAAGTTTATTTTTGCAGTTGAGGCTTTGGAAGAGACGCTGCTGTGTGTTTAGACAGTCAGCTTCTCTAGGTAGCTGTTTCCCCTCCTGCAGCAGAGGTTGGATGAGGTTTGTGAACCATGCTAGGCTCGGCCATGGACTCCTGTCAGCGCACCAAGTGATTTTCCTAAGGGTGGCAGTGAAGATGATTCCAGACTTGGCTGAAACCTGCTGGAGAGCTTCAAGAAGAGAGGAATAGCAGGCAAGAGCTGGGCAGCTTATACACCTGCTTGATTAAGGTTCAGATAAATGCTATGCATATCTTTACTCCTGATTTTCTAGGGATACTTAAAGCTTTATATAATCCTAATGATAGTAATAGTCAAGACTTTCCTATTTCTAATATCTGCCTCTCCTATCTTGTATTGGATCTGAATTGCCACCCCTGGTTGGCCCAGACCTTTGTTACACCAGGTTAGTTAGAGCAGCATCAGAAAAAAGAGCAAGGAGATGCATTCCCCTTCTCCGTGGACTGGAGTAAAGCTAAATGCCTGGAGTCTGCCTGCTTTTGGCTTAGAAATGGGACAGAGCAGCTGTACAAAGCAGATTGTGGAGGGCTCCATTGCTCTTTGGAGAAGCTGTCAGATGAGAAGTGTGTCAAGGACTGCAGAGTAAGTAAAGAGAAGAGTCCACCGGCGGAAGGAGGTCTTTAAGATCTCATCTATGAGAGTGGCAGAAAAAGATTGACAGGAAAGGGCTGAGCCGTAAGGCCATTTCAGTGTAAACAAGAGCAGCCAAAGTGGAGTGATTGTCTCTTAAAACCATCCTTCAGATAATTGTAAGTGGGAAAACTCCCCCAAGCCTTGGCTTTCCAAAAAAGGGGAAGTTAAAAGAATGTTTTAAATTCGTGCAATGCAAACTTGCTTTGAACATGTGAAACTCCAGGTTCCTGAGACAAGGACTTGCACACGTTACCTGCTGCACAGCAAAGAAAGGTGCTATAGGCATGCTGTGTTGCCAAGAGTATTGCAGAACCATATCCCAGAAAAGAACAGAGAACTAGATAGGCACTGTGCTTGTCTAGACCCATCACAGCATGTGGGTTCATGGGACAGGACAGAGAGGAAGAGTATATGTTGGGAGAAGGGAGAAGACCTGTAAGACAGCAGACTTGACTGAGTATAAGAAGGAATTACAGGCCCTGAGGTGCAAAGTGCTACTGACTTCAGTACCTAGAAGATCCATCCCATGCATACCTGGGCTCCTGTGCAATCCCCAATAAGCAATGTCTCACTCCATGAATTACAGCAGAGGCAGGAGGAGACATCACATCCTACTTGTACTGAGCTACAGCATGAAGGCTCAGCTGTGTGCTTTTATTCCAGAAGATATTTATACCACATGGCAAGGCCTCCAGAGTCTTGTTCTTAACTTCAAACTAACCTTTTCCCTCTCCCACTAGTGGGAATAACCCCGGCTAGTTTCTCTTCTGTACACCTGATTTTTCTTTGCTAAAACCTTCTCAGATTTGAATTGTCCTGGAGCTCAGGACAGGTTTAATCATGAGGTATGCCATATATGAGATGTTGAGCTTGTGAAGGAATAGTGCTCGCAAGGGCAGCTGGGACCTAGATTCTGGTGATCAGCATATTACCTGTGTGTCCCACAGAAGAAAATGGTTTGGCTGCTCCCATTTAAGCAGCAGTGAGCAGCAGAGCACAAGGAAAGGAAATACAAGGTCTTAAATGAATCTAATTACTCATGCCATTAATTTAGATTTACTTGAGTAGTTACAGCATGCTAAATAAACAACAATCGATTAGTTAGATCACGTTCATTTGAAATTTAACCATGAGTGGATGGATATTTATCTTACAGTCTAATTATAAAGGTTTGCCAATATGCTTCTGTGGTATTTGAAAGGAGGTCACTCAGACTTTTTTGTCTTGGATTTGCAATTATTTCCAGGATCATTTTTGTCTGCAAGCCTTTTTCCCTGGGTAAGTGATAGTGCTGTAGTGATGACAGGTATAGGTGACACTTTTTTGCATATTGCAATCAACCTAGACACACATGCAAAAGAGTATATATGGAATGAACCCCAAGGTTTGCCTCTAGCTCATGTGAAGATCAGCTATTGCTCACAGAAGGAGCCAACTATGATTTTTACTCAAGAGGGACAACAGCAAACTATTACTTGAAACCTGCATTGGTTACAGCAGCCGTAGCAGAGAGAGGGAATACAGTCTTCAAGGGCTTTGCAATGAAATCAAGCTAAGAAAAAGTTGGTGGAGCAAAGACGTGCACGCTGAAGCAGCTGAAGAACAATAAATTATTTCACATTGACTACATTGCATGTATTAGGTGGTGGGAAAAAAAATCTGGAGGTTTTTATTTAGAAACAAGGAAAATTCCCCTTCCTCCCATTTGCTCTTGATAAAATCACTGTGTTCCCCATAACTCAAACACATCTGGAGGTGGGCTCCTTTCTCTCTCCCCACATACACAAAAAAATAGAGGCAACTTTATGCAACACTTCCCTGTGACATGTTCTACCTCAACCTTTTCCCTTTGTGAAATACAGCAAGGGTTATCTCCACTGTGAATTGCTCTAAGTACTCAGTCTCTGACAGAGAAAAGAGTGAGAAATCATTTCTTCTGGGACTTAAAATCTTAATCTGAACCCAGGTAAAATGATTATAAAGTAATGTGCTTCTTAACCACATTACTATCAGCCAACATTTCCTGTCCATTAATACGTTTCTGAGATTGCTGCATGGATGAAAATGGAATTTTAAAAATAATTTATTATTTCCTCCAGTGGAAACAGGAAGTAGGTACATGTAAAAACAGAATACTCTGTTATGTTCGGGGGGTCTACATAATCTCTCTAGAAGGTGCATCTTGATTTTTATCTTTGGTTTTTTCTCTCCATAAATTCTGTATTCAGTTCCAGTCAGTCTGGTTTCTGTATGCTATTTTTATAATGGAAACACATTGACAATATTGAGATAAAGCCCAGTTCTCCCAACTGTGGAATATTTGTGTAGAGAGAGCAGAATATTAAAATAACCTCTGTATTGTGAATCACAGCAGCATTCTGCCCGTGGCTTTTAGAAAAGTAACAAAGGTTTAGATGGCAAAACTGGGTTGTTTCTTTGCAGATTTTATTTGGTTCTTTCATTTGATGGTCTTCACTCTTTATCAAATCATTTGGTTTTATCTTTGTGATTTTCCACGTCTCTGAATGCCTGAGTCAGTCTTCTTCAAAGAATGCCCTTGTAAATGAAATTTTATCTTCTCCAATGCATTTTTAAAGAAATTAAAGTACTCTCAAGTTCCTACTTGGAAAAAAAAAATCAGATCTGGCAATTTTGGAATATTTCAGTTGTGTCGGGTTGTATTTCAAGTAGACAGCTCTATGTGCAATCTTCTAATTAAAATTAACAGATATTATCAACTTATTAAATTAGCTTCCCATCTGGTAATTTCACTTTTTAAAATAAAATCTTTTCTGGTTAGAAAAAACCTGAAACCAACATAACAAGTGCTAAACTGATCTCGATACTGCTGATGCAGCAAAGTCTTCCAGAAGATGAGGGTGACATTGGTGTAGGGAAGAGAGAAGTTGATAATCCTCATACTACACATCTAGTAGTAGAAGATGAGGACAACTTGGTGGGGAAGGGGGTGACAATGATCCTGAATGTTTTACTGACCTCAGATCAGTTTTTATTGTAAGACTTTTCCCTAAAACTCCTAGCATCCCCCTTCCATCGGCCTGTGAGTCCTACGTGAATGACTCCTATTCTAAATAGCATGAGTAGATTTAGAAATAGATGTATCTTATTAATGTATACCACATATGAATATTTGATATTGCAAAAAGGAGGGAAGGTTCAGCTAAATAATCAATTTATTTTAAATGGCAAAGCCATTCTCACATCCCTTAGTTCAGTCTTGGTATCTTCTAGCACTGGCAGCAGTGGCCATTTGGTAGATGAAGCGTGGGTACAGGTTTTCAGGTCTGGTCTCAGCTTCATCACCATGTGTCCCACCCCAGACAGGGATGTCAGGAATGTAGCCTTCTTGCAAGCTGTGACACTACAAGCTGCCAGTGCTCAGCCTGTGCTCATACTTGCGCCTGCCAGGGCCAGCAGCAATAACACATGCTGCAGACTAATCCATGCAATTCTCCTCTGCCTCATCCCAGTACTAAGGGATGTGCCAAGAGCCACTTTGCTGCTGTCTTCAGCTGCCCAGGGACAGGTGCCTGCCTTGGAGTGCTGCTCCCTGGGGAGGACAGCAAGAAGAATTTCTTCTCAGTTCTTATTCCAGAGTGCTCTGACCTTTTTAACTGAACGATTGCCTAATTTTGAAAAAGAAATACAAGGAAACAAATTCCAAGGACACTCTGATGCAATGTAGCTACATGAGTTTTCACTTATAAAAGGCTAAAATAAGGCTGAACTTTGAATGCTCTTTAATTGGATTCATTCTTCTCTATTTTGCTTCTTTGCATCCATGGGAATTTGTGTCTATAGCTTAAAACCTCTTTTTTCTATTTTCTTTCTTCGTCTCATCTGGCAAATCACTTTCTGGTGCCTTGAAGACTCCCCAGGACTGGAGGCTCACGGGTTAGCAAATACTGGTCTGGCCAAACAAGGTGTTAGAGAAGAAGACTGGCTCTATAGTCATTCATACATGTTTCCACTGCCAAAAGCTGCACAGTGCGGGAGGAGGACTGGACAAAATAGGGGTCCACAATCCTGAATGTCTTATGAATCAGAGAAATTTCTGGGAAAGTAAGATCTAATAGATAGCATCTGCTGTACCTGGCAGTGGTGGCCTAGAATAGATTCAAGTTCTTACAAGTTTATTGCATATGACTCAGAGCCACCCTCCTGAAGATGCAAAGGCTGTAGGGTCCATGGGCTGGAAACCAGTGCACCAGTTCTGGGCAAGCAGGGTGACAGGATGTGGGGCAGGTGATGAGGACAGATCCATCATGTCAGCAGTTCCAATTTTCTTGGCTTCCTGCTGCCTGGAGTCAGTAAATAAGGAGCAAAATTACAAAGGAACAGCATCGGACAACCATCTGCTGGAAGAGAAAGGAATATAACTAGAAAAATTACTCAGCTGGCTGCAAGAATAGCTTTTGGCCAAAGTTCCTCCCAAATGGCCATGTTCATTTCTGAGAATGGAGATTCTTCAACTGAGACCAGGAAGAGTGATGTAGAGTGATGGGCAAGAGCAATCCCACCCTGGCAGCACAGCCAGGACCAGTGTGGTCACTCACTGCAATTATTCTCCTGTGCTAAACTCTCAGCAATGGGCAACAGCACAAGCTGCACCCTGACTTGTCAACAGATTTGGGAAGATTTCTAGCCACACTGATCCTCAAGATGACAGCTAAAACCAATGTAGTTTACACCACTGATAATTGTGACCCGTTTTTCCCAGGAGAACAACCCATGGAGATTTCTATAGCAGCTTAACTCTGAGTGGCCCTTAACAAAGCCTTCCAGCAGGTCAGAAGAACTATTGTGCTGTGTTAAGGGAGGGATGATTTTACTTCAGCTTTCTATTACATTTATAATACACAACACGTAAGAAATAATTAAACCTTCTCTCTTTTTTCCCTTTCAGTGAGTGCCTCCGTGCAGTCGTAAAGTGGGTGCAGATTCAGAAGAATGTATCTCCTTCCAGTAACGGGTCTGGGATAAAGACCTCATCAGTCTGATATCCAGTTGGGATCCTGGCTCAGTAGTGATGAGGCAGTAGCCTTTCTGTTGGATACCAAAGCAAGAAAGAGAATTTTAGCCCTTAAATTATTGTGTTTGTCTCCCTCCACAACAACCCTGCCTCCACAGAAATGGGGGAAAAAAAAAATCAGAGGAGCATTTTGTTACCAGATGAGGCAAGAAATTCAATACAGATGACATTTGCTTTGCAAAGCAATAAAACAAGCTCAATCTGTTTAACTGTTAGGTACTTTAAGATAGGATTTAGCACAGAACATTTTCAAAACCCCATAGCAATGTTAAACTATCAGCCCTTAGGACAGATGTGGGGTGGAGATGAGGAAACAGAGGCAGAGAAGTTGAGAGAGACACCTTGAAGATGAGCTGTGGCAGAATTGCAATTCTTCTTTTGGGCTTTGGCGTTTAGCCCAGGAGCAGAATATGTCTAATGCTGCTTTGCTGGGTGAGGTAACCAGCATGGCAAAGGCTAATCAGCAGCAAGCTGGGCATGTTGAACTTGTGTTCTCCAACAAGAGGGTGGTGGGACCTCAGCATGGTGGTCCTATATGAGCAGGACCTCCCAGCCATGATGGCTCACACCTACCCAGCTGCTGTGACTTCTTGGGTACCAGGGCCATGGAGCATCTTGTGCTCCTGTCCCAGTGGTACTGTGTTAATGGCTGCCAATGTCTGCAGCCCTAACGAAGGCACTCCTGCACGTGAAACTGATGTTCCTGTCTCTGCTGCTCATTCTTCCAAGACTCAGAACACCACAAATCTGTTTTAAAAAGGCAGCACTTTTCTTACTTCAAGGGAGTGCACCAGTGTTTAACATGTCGGGGCAAGCCATACCCACAAAAGTGCACATCTGCTTTCTGCTGAGATAACATGAGATCCCCAGCCCAGGCCTGTGCCAGGAAACAATTAAATTCTTTGTAATTAGATTCAAAGGGTAACAGCTCCCATTCCTCTGCATAGGTCAGTCATGTCCAATGAAGGGCTACCGAGAAACCAGCCAGATCAACTAGCATATGAGCACCCAATCAGTTCCTGCAAAATGGCCTAAAATACGAAGCAGAATAAAGCCTTGGCACATGCTATTTGTGACACAAACAAAAGCTTCCGATTGGTATTGGAGCAGTATGTAAAATATCTATCACAGCTTCAAGGATATTCAGAAACTACAGCTGGTCTTTTCATGAATGCGTGTGGTTGAGATCTAGCACAGGTTAAAAGTTCATTGTTTCCATTATAGTATATGTAGATGCATACATACATAGCTATACATGGAAGTACGGTGAGGGTGGGCGAATTTATTGGCATTTGCTTCCTAGGAGGGGTGCCTGCCTGTATGTATCTGCGTGATGGAAAGGTCTTGTTCATTAGCTCAGGATGCTCATATTATGTATATTCTATTAAGCACATATTGAATATGCATCTCATTTTCATTTCAATTAGGATCTAAGGGCTGATTTCATTCATGACTATTGATTCCTTCCAGGCCATTTGCATTTTATTCTGTTCATTATTATTTATATGCTCTGTGCTCTCCGAGTAATTTAAATATCCCTCTCATGATTGCCCCCAAGTGATGAATTATATGCCCTCCTTCAAAAACCAACACAACAAGCCCTGCATTAATCCTCTGATTTTTCTCTGTATATTTATGGGTCTTTCTGTACTTGGGCTTTAGTGCCTTCTGTTGGGCTAGGAGCAGGTGATGCATTGCACAGTGAAGACGGTTTACTGCATGACAAGCTATTGTACTGCCTGTAGTGTTCCAGTAGAAAGATATATTTTGCCCCCAGCTCTGGTGGATAGTATTTCCCTGCCCTGTCAGGGTGCTGGGTCTCCAGGAACAGTTGACAACATGACAGGTGAATTGCAGGTTCCTCCTCTCTTCAGAAAATCACTCCAGAGTTCTGTCCCTGACTCGCGAACCAGGACAACCAACACTTCACTCCGAAATCCTCTCCCTCCCCAAGCACACCCTCTTGCCTGACATTTTCATACTGTCATAGGATTAATTAAATGTTCTCCTCCTGTTTTTATAGGAAGGCTGTGCCCTTTTAGGTGAGATACTGTAGTTCAAGTTTTTGAGAGAGAGTTTTTAGTTCAGCAGTTTGCATAGACAGATATGTGTGACTGAATTTGCCTGGTCCCTGAACTCCACGGGGGTGAGTGAAGAAGTGGAGATTCTTCCTGACACACGGAGGCTCCCCAATGCCTTTTGATGATTTGACAGGTACTGCCTGAGATCCAATTTGTGCAGTCCTTAGCTTGGAAATGAACAGACAGGAAACTTCAAAAGAGCTGGAATTGCAGTTTAAATTGCAAACAAATCGTGTTTTCATCAGAAGAGCTATGCAATAATTAATCGCTTACTTAAATGTAAGTCTACATCTGAAAAGGCTTTTGGGGGATTTAAGAAGGTCTGCACATTAAATCTGACAGGAACATATGCTCCTATATTGTTTTGATCTACCCTAACAGAGCTGGAAGGACACAAATATGCAACAAAAATAAAATACAAACTGAATGTTTCTAGGCATAGAAAAAAGTTGTTTGCTTGACTAGGTTTTGATACAAATGGATAAAAAGAGGGGAGGAAAAAGGCAAAGGAAATTATTTTTTCTTTTAACAAATTAACCCTTCTGTCCATAGTTCAGGCTTTCATCCACCCATCAGCTAAAGCAATGGCATCATGCCACATGTGCAGTCTCTGTTCAGAAAGGAAAGAATGAAACCCTGGCTATCAGGTCTGCCGTTGCTTTTCTCCACTCCCTTGGGGAACCCTGTGCTGTGATATCAAGGTGTAACAGAAGACAGAAAGTCCCAAGACACTTCTCCAACACGCATGTATTAAGGACAGGTTTAAGTTGGATGGATGTTATCTAGAGATTGTATTTTTGGCTCTCCAGTCACCAAGCTAACTGATTAATAATTAGCGTCCTGGCTGCTCCTAGGGAAAGAACCCACAGTGCAAGTGCAATTTAAGTGCTGAGGATTCCCATATAGACAGCAGCAGTGCGGGCAATAGTAGTTCCTCAGCCCATCAGGCGTGTAGCGTAGATGGATAGGAGAGAGAGGTGTGGGACAGATAACAAAGAGAGAAGAAAAGCAAAGCTTTCAGGACTGTACTAGGCATCCTTAAACAGAACAGGGAGGATGAGATGTTAGCCAAACTTTTAATTTCTTACAGCAAAAGGTGCATAAAAATATATGTACTTGCATTTTTCCCAGTAAAATTATTTTAAGGAAGCACAGTAATACCTTTAGTAACATATGTTAAGGTTGATGATCAAAGCAAATCATTGCACAATTTCCTGTGTGTAACTAGGTGGAGTTTCTGCTATTTATTTTTATGTGTAAAACCTCACCTGCCTTGTGATTTGGACAAACGACTGATGGATGGCCTTTCTCACCAGGCTGCTGGAATCAGCAGAGCCCTCTTAGCTGAGCTTTGTTTAGCTCTTTTCCTTAGAAAAGAAAGTTTAAAATCTCTCCTGTATCTCATTGGAAAGGTGGCGCAATCTGCACCAACCAGCCCTGCCCTGGAGTTATTTGCAGCTATTGACTCTACTTACTTTCTACTTCAAAAGACTGATTTGAATACATGGAAAATCTGAAGTATCCTGGCTGTAAACACAGGCAGGAAAGTGAAGATTTTGTCTTTAACCAGCAGATGACAACATGGACTCAACTGCTGGAGAGGGACAGACCTGTAAATCTTTTAGCTCTTCGGGGGAAAAATGTCAGAAGCCGAAGGACACCCTTTGGTAAACGTTATTTTCGGGACCAAAGACATGATCCCATGAGTGGTTGTGGACAGGGAGGTCTTGCCCTGATGTAGACTCTCGGTATAAATCAGAATTGGATAATTGGATCCCAACATCTACCTGTATTCTGAGACAGAGCTCCATCCCAAACACCTGGCTATAGGGTTGTCTATAAATTACCAATGACATTGCCAGAGCTACTTAACTGACTCCCCTACCGCAACAGAAGCAGACTGTATGAGGTGTACAACACGTAATGGCATAAACCTCACCCTTATATATCATTGCCTGCTACCGGTATACCTCACATTAAGACGCTTTCATGTCAGTGCACCAAGATGCCCCAAAACCTGTCATGAGCTCAGAGAACTTCTAATAGGGGAACATGAGGGAGCATGGCTTGATAAGATGCCCCTGGGTTTGCTCTCACTGCATCAAGGCAAGGAGAGTTTGTTTCTAGAGTTCTTGTTCCCAGTTGTCAGACGCAACCTGCTCTGACACCCAAGCCAGTTTCCAGGTCACATTTGTAAGAAATCCATCATTTTATCTGGCTTTTCAGGGTCTTGTAAACTGGGGCAGCCAGCCTTAATAACAAAGTCCTGTTATAAAAGTTGTTTCTTCCCAAAACCATGGGGAGGATTTATTTCCAAATAAATCATAAACTTTGCCTGTATAAAGCTGCAGCTGAGAAGCTCACCTCTTTTCTGTCAGCTTCTGGGATGTGCCCAATGAGTCCCTGGGAAGATACATTTCCCTATTTCATTGTTGTAGAAATAAAAGCCCATTTGGCTCAACATACAAAAGGCCCCATTGACACCAGAGACTACACTTGATAGAAGTCAATTCTGTTGTACATACCCCTTAAAAAAAAAGGTTCATGCTTCTTTCTTAGATAAACTGGGTATTCCCTAATTTATCTTGGAATAAATGCTATTAAGCAGCAAAGCAGATCAAAGGGCTCTGGTCCTCGCCCCTCCGCAACAGCCACTGAAGATACCAGAGTGGTGCATGCTCCTCAAAAACCACGCTGCTCAGTTATTTCACTCCTTGAGCTTAAGTTGCCACCACTGTCTACAAAGGCGAAGCTGTGGGCTGCACGATGGAGATAAGACCCAGAACTGAAGTACTCACAGATGGCAGTCACTATAGAACAGCACAAAGGATTCTTTCATTAAGTCTTCCCTTCCCCTTATTAAAATTCAGGAAAGATTACGAAGGAATTTGTACTGTATCTGGAAAACAAATCATAACAATTACAGCAGGCTGCCCCAGGCTGGCTAGATTGTAGCTTATTATTCCACAAAGGCTTGATAAATGTGTAAATTTATATAGGAGGCTTCTGCATGTCATCATCGCTGTGCAAAGACTCCCTGCTTTCCATATCCAGTTTTAGAAGGAAGACCAGCTGGCTAGAGTCCCTTGAATTATTTGCTGTTGTTGTTGAATTTTTAAAATACATATAAATTATGTCTCCCATCTACAGTTTATCTACAAGCTGTCAAACTGGGACTCATTCATGCTCTTTTTGATGCCTACTGAAAAGCCATCTAACAGCTCAGTTCACCCTCTGGCCCCACATCCATTAAACATCACAAAAACCAATGGCTTTCAAATTCTAAACATGCATTTTCAAATGCCACAGGCTTCTCTTTAGGGAAAGGAGCAAACTTGAAGCATAATTGTTTTATACCTATGAGCTTAATTGCCTTATAGGCATAAAACAGGTTGATTTGCATATGTGCACATCTGTAATGTCAGCCTGTGTTTCCCCCTAATTGATTAAATGGTGGGTCAAGGAGGGAGGGCTGGGTGAATCAACCATTATATGTGTTTCCACTTAAAAGGGGAGCTTTGAACAAAGATCAGGGCTAGATTTGTTCCTCTTCATGAAGTCCTTTGCGTACATGATTCCATTGTGAAGTCTGGAGCCATGGCATGAATTATTGACGAGGTTTATGGATTATAATGCCAGAAGGGACTGCTGAGATCATCTCAGCCAACTCCCCTATATAAAACAGACCAGAAAATGTCTCTGAATTAACACCTGGATGAAGATCAGAGGTTTGGAAAACATGTCCACTCTTAATTAAAACATAGCCATCACTGGATAATCCACTAACAACCCTGGGGAAATGTTGCTAGTGCCCATGTTGTTTAACAACCACCTCCTAGTCAGAGGGCAGACAGATCCAACTTCAGCTCTTAGCTGTTGGATTTTGTTCTCTTCTAGCCTGCAACTCTGAAAAGCCCTCACTTCTGAGTTTTTCTTCTGTCTGCAGCTATTAGAGATGATGGTGTGTTGCCCTTTAGGCTCATCAGCAATACACTAAACAGATTAGGTGCCTTTTTGTTTTTTAGCAATTATCAGGTTGCTCAATCTTCACATCTTTTCTGAACCCTCTTTAATTTTTCAGCATCCTTCTTGAAGCGGGGACATCATAGAATCATAGAACCATTTAGGTTGGAAAAGACCTTTAAGATCATCAAGTCCAACCGTTAACTAGCACTGCCAAGTCCACCTAAACCATGTCCCTAAGCACCACATCTACATGTCTTTTAAATACCTCCAGGGATGGTGACTCCACCACAAGCCTGTTCCAGTGCTTGACAACCCTTTCAGTGAAGAAATTTTTCCTAGTATCCAATCTAAACCTCCCCTGGAGCAACTTGAGACCATTTCCTCTTGTCCTATCACTTGTTACTTGGGAGAAGAGATCAACACCCACCTCGCTACAACCTCCTTTCAGGTAGTTGTAGAGAGCAATAAGGTCTCCCCTGAGCCTCCTTCTCTCCAGGCTAAACAACCCCAGTTCCCTCGGCCGCTCCTCGTAAGACTTGTGCTCTCGACCCTTCACCAGCTTCATACTGGGACATGGCATCCACTTGAGCCAATGTCCATGCCTGATACAGTCTCTCTACTTTTACTATTCTCCTGATCTTATATCTGAGACCTCAGGCTACAGTGTTGCATAGGGAACTCCTTCACTATGCTCTCACACATATTACTATTTTTGCAAGTTTGGAGTCATTTATATGAAGCTGGTTCAGTGCACAAGATGCCTTATGGTTGCTCTAGAAAAGAGGAAAATGTAGATTTTTGAAAGATAGTGCTTATGTGTTCTGTTTCCCAAATACAGCAAAATAAATGTGAAGTCAGCTTTCTAACAGATATGTTACCAGGCACCTTTGGCTATTGCTCAGGGGTTTCACTGGAGATGTCTTCATGGAAATAGGGTATCTTAATTTTGCGCTTCAGTAATCCTTTGTATTCTACTGTGCTGGTTTTGGCTGGGGTGGAGTTAATTTTCTTCATATTAGCTCATACGGGGCTCTGTTTTGGATTTGTGCTGGAAACAGTGTTGGTAATACAGGGATGTTTTCATTACTGCCATGCAGTGCTTGCACAGAGTCGAGGCCTTTTCTGCTTCTCACACCACCCCACCAGTGAGCAGGCTGGGGGTGCACAAGAAGCTGGGAGGGGACATGGCTGGGACAGCTGACCCCAACTGACCAAAGGAACGTTCCATACCATATGGCATCATGCTCAGCATATAAAGCTGGGGGAAGAAGAAGGAAGGGGGGGACGTTCGGAGTGATGGCGTTTGTCTTCCCAAGTAACCGTTACACGTGATGGAGCCCTGCTTTCCTGGGGATGGCTGAACACCTGCCTGCCGATGGGAAGGAGCGAATGAATTCCTTGTTTTGCTTTGCTTGTGTGAGTGGCTTTTGCTCTACCTGTTAAACTGTCTTTATCTCAACCCACGAGTTTTCTCACTTTTACTCTTCCGGTTCTCTCCCCCATCCCACCGGGGGGGAGTGAGCGAGTGGCTGGGTGGTGCTTAGTTGCCGGCTGGGGTTAAACCACGACATCTACACAAACCTGTACCTGCTAATTCTCTTTTCTTTCTCACAGGCCTGTGGTTTCACCAGGACCTCAGGATGTTTTGCCACGGCCAGTTAGACCACCAACATCTTTTCTGGAGCCATCAGGTACAATTAGGTGCTGTGATAATGGTGCAAACTACAGAGTTTAGAATTAGATGCCAAAAATTCTTATGCTAGTATTTCCCAGGAAAATGGGGAATTTACTTAGGTGGATGATATGTCACAACAATAGTAGACAGCTATTTGTTAGCCATGATGTGTGGATACTGTGTAATAAAAGGATTTTTCAAATCCCAGCAAGACTAAGGAGGTTTTTGTGAAAGTTATTAAAGGTAATGTAAGAGACATTTGGTTTTGGCACAGCGGTCAGTTGCTAGTCTGTCCCCTGTAACTGGTTGTGGTCACTTCTCCTTTTCTTGCAAGATTTTAAATGTTCAAAAACATGCAAACCCCATTTGCAAAGAAAATACCAGCCATTTTCACAGTGCCTGAGAGCCCAAAGCACTATGTGAGCACTTTGCAAATATTTTAAATCTCTGCTCATTTTACTTCAATGACACCTTGAAGCCAGGACTCCAGGGTCTCAACTCACTGTGCTAGGAGACCAGCTTAGCTAAATCAGACAGAGGGTTACACAAATCTGAGGTACAGCACTCCACAATCTGCAGGTTGAGGCGTGGGCTGTAATGTGATGTGACTAAGGCCGTAACAAGAGACTTGGCAGAGAAAAAGGGCGAGCCCTTCAAACTTCCCACAGGAGGGAAAAGGACATACGGGTTTCTGGTTTTGTGGTGGTTTTTTCTCCTTTTTTATTTTAAACTACATTTATTATTGCATGTCTGTGTAAATAATCAAAAGGAGATACTCAGCAACCTTCTCCAGAGCCAGTCCTTATTCTTGCTTTTATTCAAAAGCACTCTGGGTTTGTCCATTGAATCAAAGTCTTCAGCTGATCATGAAATTAATAAATAAGGTGACACATTTGCTCTCCACTGCGGATGAGATTTCCCATTTCATGCTTCAGTTGCCTGAAGTAAGAATGCGAGAGAGAGATATTTTTTTCTCATGGTGGTAAGGAAAGCTGATGAAAGATTACCTTAAAATCCCTCATAAGGGATGAACAAGCAAGAGATTTTTTTTTTCTTCCCTTAAAAAAGATAAAAGCAAAGAAATAAATAAAATAGAAGGGGGCATACTTTATATTGATTTTCTTGGTCTGCCTGCATTAAGGCATCATTCTCCCAGGGACTGCAGGAAGAGACAAGCTCAAATGAAGAGATGAACAGATGCCACCGGCGTGTGGGCTGGCTACCAACAAGAAGTGCGGATGCAGTGACGCTCGCCTTGCTGCCCACCTACGCCTTTCAGGGCTTCTGTTTGCAAGTCCTGCCCAGTCAAGTTTTTTCAGCGAGCACTCACAACTCTGTCTCTAAAGATGTGTTAATTTAAAAAAGGGAGTAAAAAAGGAGGCCTCCTGCATTGAGAGCAGAAAAAAATTGTTGCCGGTTTGGAGGGGTTTTGCATACTCTTGCAAAATGTGGAGGGCTAGAAGCACATTTTGAATTTCAGTTGGATAAAGTAGCCTCCAGTTCCTGGGCTAAAACTGTTCTGCAAAGCTGTAGAGTGCAGTTAAGAGACTGATGCACTTCAATGGTCAGAGAAAGAAATTCTAGCCCAGACACACGTTCATGAGTATACATACACAGCCATGCATTCTTTACTAAAATTATCTCATTGATAACTAATTAGTAAGTTAAATTAAAATATAAAAAAAAAAATAAATAGATAAATAAATAAATAATCAGCAAATTATCTCATCAAAGCAAGTTATTGGTGGTTTTTTTTTTTTTTCTTTCAAGAAAGGGAGACAGGAGGAGGTTTGTGAGTTCTGAAATATATTATTTGCAAGGATAAAAGGATCTGGGAAAATGCAAGAGAGCGTTACTATTACTTAGAAGATGACTTAATTATATTTTTGACTGAATATTTGAAGTTGGTGCATTCTTCAGCAGCTCATAAAAGATTGGAGCTTCTCCTCCAACTTCATGGATTTGAAATTACTGTCCTCTTAGTGCAAGGAGGGAAATACTCTATTATTCCGTAAAGTGTTTTTAAGGCAATGGAGAACTTCAACAAAGAAAAGATTTCTTTCACCTACAAGACAAAAAATATTTAATATGGTCAGTGTTTCCTCGTTCAGAGTACCAAATTGTTCATTGACATACAAATCTGTATCTCTCTGATAACATAAAAAAATCTTTTTTATTAACAAATAGTGTTTTCTGTTCAAGAACAAACAGAAGGGGTGGAAGATCACAGAGACCAGTAAAGCCATCTTTAAAAGAAGAGATTTTCATTTTCTTTGGAAAATGAGAAGGGAGAGAGAGGTGTGGCCACATGAAGGATTTTGGTAACTAGTGGTCATAACAGCAAGAAATGGTGCTGCTGAGAGACTGACTCTCTGGGGATTTTATTTCTACTTCCCCCTATATAAAACAACATTTCCTTTTGACACAGAAAAAGCATTTTTATTTTTTATTTGTATAAAAGACCTTGAATGCTTGTTAAATGTTAATTTGTTGATTAGAATGGTACTGAGTGCAAAAGTTTTGTAAGTAATTTCTAAGAGCGAGACTTTAACATTGAGGCTATGGATAAGGTATCAGTACAGTCACTGAAAACCAAAGTGATTTTGAGAAAACATTTGTAAGAGCACTGTGACTTGAATCATGATAAGAATAAAAAATGATGTTACTACAAATGAATTAGTTAACTATTGAAATAAGGTATCCCACAAGAGCTGTGAAATAACTGTAAATGAATATGTAAATTCAAGAATTTGTTTTCTAGAAGAAAATGTTTTGGAAGATTTTCCCAAAATTTTGTTGCTCTGTTCTGCCAGACCAAAGAGACTGTGAATATGAAAGGTTTAACAAAATGTGGAAAAGGTTTGCTTTGTACTAGTTCTTCTTTGATTAATAATAGTAAAGTACATCAGCTCTGTGATTTGTTTTCTTTTTAAAATGCCTTTACATTTCTAATTTTAGTATGGTTCATTATAGGCATACTTAGCAAGAATGACGAGGGTTAACTTATTTTTCCCATTCTCAGTCTAACCTTAGTATCAGGAAGAGCGTGGATTTCTAGCCTGTCCTTCACCAGAAGCTGCATCCTACAACACAAGTCTCATTATCACTCACTGTGGTGATGAATTCGTGAGCTGAACAGAAATTTCTCAGCGGCTGAGGAATGTATTAAATGCTCCCAATATACATTCTAGCAAGTTAATGAGTATATATATGCATGTGTGTGTATAAAAATGTTAACTTATAAATAAATCTTTCTCCCCTCTATGAGTCTTTATGCCACAGTAAGTTAACCATATAAGCCCTGGTTTATATTACTTTATAGACTATAGGGTTTTTTCCTGTTTATGTCAAAGGAATTACAGGCTGGTTGATGCTACCCTCAAGTCCTGGGCTGGGTGAAATCAGGGATTATTGAGTCGACAGTTCATGTGTGCTTCTCAGAATCTGAATGTAAAAGACAAAACCAAAGTTAACAACAAGCTGCAGGATAAAAAGAGGCAGGAGTCTCCAGCCATGGAAAATCCCTGAGCTAGACTTGGCCTCCTTTATTTGTAGCCCGCCACTCATATTAATTCAGCTCCTCTGCATAAAAACACCAGTCTGCCAGTGCGGCACTCCTTGTTCCCTTGGATGACCAAACTGTACCAATAGCTAAAGCAGGATTCTTCTATCTGCAGCCAGGCAGGAGATCAAGAGCTCTCAGCTTTAGATAGATCCTGATACCACTCTTTCTATCCATATCTGGCATTTCAATATTACGGACTGAATATTACTGACTGTCTCATCCTTTTAGTCTACTTATAGAGGAAGAAATATACAGCACATTTACGCTATGCCCAAATTATGAAACCCAGGAGTGGTCCTCGCATCCTGGTCTTGCTCCTGGCTCCATCTGAACCCTTGTTTCAGGACAAGGCCAGCTCTACAGAGCTGATGCATTCTTAATTCAGTTTTCAGCTACTCAGCTCGGGGTGAGACCCTAGTAAAAATAAGACAGCCTGTACTTTAGAAGTAAAGCTCTTTCTTCAGACAACTCTGTCTTGGAGCTTCATGACAGACACCTGAAGTCAGCTCTCTCCTCTCTAATAACAGATAAAGTAGAACAGGTTTCTTAGGTTTTTTATTTTTCTATCCCTGGGTCTACTGAAACCTCAGTTTTTCAGAAAGAGGAGTGTAAATCAATGAGCCTTTTCCCTATAATTATCACCTATAGCTGAACACTGCAATTCACAGAGCAGAAAGCAGACTCTGTCTGTCCTGTAGTTTGATCCCCTCTCCCCTGCGTGCTGCTGCCTGCAGGAGATTCAGAGGGCAGCAAGGCTGCGAAAACTGTGTGGGATGAAACCCTAAACAGGAAAGAATCTGTTGTGCAAAAAGCCTTTTGTCAGCTGAAAATTGCACTTGTAAAAAAAACCAGAAACACCAAAGCTTGTGATTAAAGAGTAACATCTTTAGTTCTAATTTATACCAACAGCACAATAGAGCTATTCCTCAGGCTCTGCGTCCTCTTGCCCCATCACAGCAAGGTTGTTATTAAGTGATAAATCAATTTCTACAAGGCAAACTGGAGATTAAGCCCTTAAACAACGTTCATTTGCAATTGAACGCAAATAGAAACATCCTGGGTCAGGGACTTGGTGACCCTTTTTGAGGGCCAAGCTTGAATAAACACCCCACATGCCAGCACAAGGCTGCAATCAGTATTACAAGTCCAGAGCGAATGCTGTTTCTCAGAATCTGGTCCACTAACGATTTCTTCTTTAAATTAATAAAGCCCCTGAATAAATAATTTGGGTTTAAATCGTCACTGCTAGCAGAAATGTCATTCTTCGGATCTGATGGCAGGTCTCAGCTGTTGGAAACCAGTGCCCAAATAGTCAGACCAGCTTAGACCAGGACCTGTCTTGTCTCAGATCCTGTGCCAGGGAAGGGGCAGAACCTGATAACTCAGAAGAAGATGCAGGGAAGCCTGGCAAGGAGTAGATCCATAAGTGACCTACTCAGGGACTCCTTCTCTAGGTACAGCACAAGCTCTCTGCCACGTGAGATGAAAGCATCTGCCTTCGTCCTGTCACTGAGGTGGTTTCATCCTCTCCTGCATCCAGGGAAAGCTGGACTGGAAAACTCACTACAGCTATTTACAGTGCCATTAACGCAAACCAAATGGAAACAGCCACCCGTCCCAGCTGCTGCTCATCAATTTAACTAGCGGCACTGAACACTGAATGGAGGCAGGGAGAAGAAATGGGAAAAACAACACTTCTTCTGTTCAGCCTGGTGACAGGTCTTTGAAAGGGCCTCCACAACCACCCACTTTGAGGTGGTATTGAGTGCTCAGACAGCAAACACAGATGGGAACACCTGTGAGCCAGGGGACGACAGGAAGCGCTGCTTAATGGAAGTGCAATTACTCAGAAGATCAAGGTGAGGTTTTGAGGAGATGTCTGCTTTCTTCTCCCTGCCAATACCCCTTCAGCAGTGCTGGAGGAAGCGGTGACAGCCTAACATCTCTTTTTCACTTGGCATGAAGCCAGCTGCTCAAAAGATGTGATTACCCTTCCCCTTTGGCTCCTCTTTGCTTTGAGGAAGAATTTTGGTAGCATTTGTCACCTTACCAGTTGTGCTTTCCTCTCATTCAATGACCTCTGTAGCATCTCACCTAGCTTAGAAATGAATGATGCATGTCTTCAACCATTGCAGGAGTTCAGAGATGGCCTTTGGGTCAGCTTTAGCTCCAGGTTTAATCTTAGCTTCTTCCACTGAGCCAGGTGAGTTTTTCTTTTTGTTTGGGTTTTTTTTGCAAGGAAGTCTATAACTGATCTGTCTTTGGCTTTGGTAGCTGTATGACAGTGAGAGAGCAGGAGGAAAAACTGTCACAGTATAGGAGAATGAAATGGTTTAGTTGCAGAGGGATTAGTGGCTTGCAGGCAAAGTCGTTTCAGAAGCCGTCAGAGGAGAGAGGAGATCCTGCCTTTCCACCTCTCCCTCAGTATGACCCTTGCAGAAGTACCAGGCTTTTTGTAATCCCAGTCTTTGCACACTGGAATGGGTTAGGGAGGGCTCCCATGAGTTTTTCAGCTGGGAAATGTGAGGGGGTGGCAATCCCTGCGTGTCAGAGGCTGAGCGGAAACTTCTACAGCTGGCACTGAGGATGTGAGTCGAGGGCCTCCAAAAACCACGGGTGCTCAGTTCCCTGCAGGCTTTTCCCATGTCATTAATAGGCTCTGTGTGTTTCAGTGGTCGCATTAACAATGCGGCAGTGATACGCAGTAACACAGTGCCATTGCTGCAAATGGCACTACTTCGGATCATTACTATAGATTGCTGTAGCATTATTCCTCTCCCGGAAACAGTTTCATTTGAGTTCAACCAGATTCCATCAAACATTCAAATGCAAGCTCATATTCAATTGCAGTGGAAGGTGGTTTGCTGGTGGTGAGTCAAGGCTTTCAAAGGTTTTCACGGTTTTTCAATCATTCCCTCCATCCCTGAGGTGTTAGTTTATTGCTAACTACCAGGAGGGAAGACACAACTTAGTAATGGATGGGGAAAGGAAAAGGGAACAAACCTCTAAACCACAGCTGAGCAATATGCAATGCACTTTGTCCCCAGAAAACTGTTCTGTGTTTCTGCTTTCTTTAAAGCTGGATATATTGAGATTTGAAGTAAAAAACCTGCCATACCCTAGACTCTCATGGCTCGTGCATTTGACCTCTTTTCATCTCACGTCATACAAATTAACTATAGTTCAAAATAAGGCTTTTACTGGTCTTCAGCACTTCATAAAAGCACACAAACATTGAGAAAAATCTCTTGCCTTCCTCCAAATCTTTGTTGTTTGCATATTTCCTCACTTATCTGGGAGCTGCCCTTGCTGGACATATCACCAGCACAAACAGGACTTATTCTCAGGGACAAAAAAAAGTAACAAAGCTCTAAAAGAGACCAAAATGATACTGAAGCCCTATGAAATCCAAGGCATTCTCTTACATATTTTCAGGGCTCACTGTCAGTACAAATGCCAGGTTACTGCAAACCATCTGATAAACATCCTGGACAGATTAACACAAAGGAAACAGTGAGAGACTGGGAGGTGGCAGCAGGGAGGGTGTGTGCTGGGAGCCAGCTGAGGTCAGGTCCCCCATGAGGAGCAGGGAGATGGGGCTGCTGCTGCCCTGGAAGCCCACGGCCCCGCTGGGCAGCGAGGGCTGGCAGAAAAAGCAGCACCATCCCCACTGCTCACCCAGGAACAGCAGCACAGCAAAACTGAGGGCCAGATTCAGGCCAACTCCTGCGACAGTCCGACTGCACACAAGATGTGTTCAACTTCAACACCACAGCTTCTTCATCATGAGAACAGGGGTGGGCGGCCTTGGAAAGTAGGTGACCTGAAACCACCGAGCTCTCGCTCCTGGATTCAGGACATGGTTATTCACACCTCCAATTCAGCAGCAAAAGCAGGTTGAGAAGTTGTACCATGGCTGTCAGTTCCTGATCTCACACCACCATCCACCACCCCCCTCCGCTGTGCCACCACGGCAGAGTGGTGACATGCCTCTTAAACTGCCTTCACCTTCAAACCATGTCTCAGGTAGCCACCAACCCGGGCATCATGCAGCAACAACATCTAAGACTCAAAAAGGCTGCCCTCCCGGGGCTGTACATGTTGTGGCACAAATTGTCTAGGAAGTACTTTGTGGAACAAACCACCATCATCATCTCTGCCCATCGCAAGTCCTTTATCAGAGATCCAGTCTTCCCCAGTCATGTAACACAGTAATTTGTTAACCAACAGGTAGAATAAAGAGCACACAAAGAGAGGAAGAGAGATAGGGAGAACAAAGGCATCTGAACATAGACCGCTGTTGCTGGAAATAGTAATGTGATAGCACTCTAGCATGCGGGAGTTTTAAATTTTACATCTTTGTGTTGGAGAATTTGATGCACAAAAGGCAACAAAGAGAATTCAAAGCAGTTTTGTCCCTGTTCTCTTCATGATAGGAATCTGTTTCTTTTGCCAATAAACCATGTTTTTCCAAGCTCATCCCTCTCTGAATGGGGGAGCAGGCAGAAACAAATTAATCATGCTTACGTTGCCTATTTGGTGTTTGCTCATTGCTCTAAGGTCCTTTGTGATCTCTCTCAAAATATTTTCATCTGCTTGTTTAGGGAGAAACTTCCCTCCAGGCAGTAATGCATAATACAGTAATACAGGACATTGCAGCAAATTTTGTCTTGTCCAAAAAAAAAAAAAGATCCAAGGTGGATTTGGTCTCCTATTTGAATTCCCATTTGCTTACCTAAACAATAATGCTGTTATCCCCACTGCGAAAGGAAAGTCAATACGTTGCACATAATGATGTTTTTCTGTGGTCTGTCTATTCTCTGCATTCTAATTTTCAGAGTTAACTTCCAGACACATCTAATGTTTCATAAAAGGCAATGATCCATCTCAAATTCCTTGGGACATGTCTCATTTTCTGAAAGATGTGTGTTGTTTACTGCTGGCTGAGGAAAAAAAGAGATATCTTCTTTCTTGCTGTTGGCCTTTGTATCCCAGACTTTATGTCTTTTTAAATACTGATGGAGAAAATAGAAAAGGTGTTGACCCCCATTTTATTTTCTACCCAATCAGTTTTTCTATCACTGATTTCTTATGCTTGATCCTACATGTGAGGTTTTCAAATTGTTAAGGGCAATATTTTCATAATTGTAGCATTCAAATTGATGCTTGGGGTCTTGGCTGTGTATAGTGACGGTGTTTATCAAGTTTGCCATCTTTGTCTCAGCCCTGCAGAAGGGCTCGTGTGCCTGAGAGCCGGCTGTCTTTTATCTATTCCTCTGTTGTACTGCAAATGGTCTGCTCGGCTAATTTAAAGAAAGGTATCATTTCTTCCACTGCATCTTCCCTCGCTCCTTTTCTGGGCAACATTTCAGATTCCTGATAATTATACGAGGAATGACCTTCGGCTTTCTGGGCTCCTTTTCCCAGTTAAAGTCTTGCACGGATATAAAAGCATCCCTTTTCCCAGGGACAGATCTTGGCCTTCCTTGAAGGAAGTGGAAGCAGAGTTTACAGATAATATCTTCCCTGTGTTTTGGTGGAAATGTCTTGACATCACCTCACTTGTCCCAGCTGAGCCTGCACAGCCTTTTCCGCTTGTTCCCAACCCCTAGGGAATACATGCTGGATCCGCCCAGCACTGGAGAAAACAAGATCATACAAAAACCTGCCAATGTTCCAGGGAAAGCTGATGCCAGGAGAGTCTAAGCTCTTCTGTTTCATTCAACGCCGCAATCAGAGCAGTACGAAGGGGCAGGAAGGACTGCCTTTCCCACACAGGGCACACGACGGGACTTTAACCTCGTGCTCTGACATGGAGCTTTGTGCCTAATTACTCCCTCATACAAGGCAATGAAAACATACAGAGGAAAAATCTTCCCCTCTGGGAAATATTGATGGAAATATTGCAATGGACTTGTCTGATAGGACAGGGGTACTAAACGGCAGGAGCATTTGGGCAGGCGAGGAAGGTATCAAGAGGTCCCTGAGTCATAGATGAAGCGTATCCCTGCAGGATTCCGGGCATGGTGTGCTGCTCAGCACACCTCCACAGCCCACGACCCTGATGAAACTGTGTGGCTTGCACTGACATGAGCATACACATAGAAAACCAGAAAGCCAAAGCAGCACACCAGCTTCCTTGCTCCGTGCAATTACACATTACAGAGAACAACTCTTTACGCCCGCAATAATGCTCAGGCATCAAAGTCAAATAAGTACCAGCTTTATGGAGGATTTTATGTATTGATTTGTAAATAGACAAACCAATTTTGTCTGACTCCCTTAAGACATTATTGATATTTGCTGCTGTAAAATCTTCCCTTCTTTTGTGTGTATTTATCAAGGACAAGGCAAATAAATGACAGGACTCGTGTTTCGTAAGGGTAGCTCTGGAATGAACTGTCAAGGATTCTGTTTCCTATTTCCCTTGATCCAGTTAAGTCTTAAACTGATATTATATAGCAATGAGTAGAATTCGTTTATCCATTCTTTATTGGTTTGGTTAAATTTGGGATTGATCTAAAGCTTTGATAGTTACTCAGCCTCTTGGATTTACAGATTCTTAATTATTCACACAGAACGTGTGACCTCGCATAAGAAAATAGAAATAAGATTTAGCGTACATCTTTGGATCTTTAACCATCACTTTCAATAACAGATGGACAATCCTCTGGTGAGGAGGTACATTCTAGTCCAGGAGACCTGAAATCTGATGACCCAGTGCTCAGCACCTCTGTGTGATTCCTCTATAAGCAGGAACCAAAGGTAACTAAATGCAATAGCACTGATTATTGAGGGTACTCATTTGCTCCAAAAAAAAAAAAATCATGACCTATAATATATTAAATTGTACTGAAATCTGTTGTGCCTTCCACAGGTACTGATTAGCTTGGTTTAAAGGAAAGTAAATCCCATTGTGGTGCGCACGTGCAGAGCTATGGAGATATGTAAATGTGCCAAAGCGATGTCTTGCTGGATATTGAAATACAGCAGGTACATAATTCCCACTGCTGTTGTACATGTAGATTAAATCCTAGCCCTTTGTGATCCTGGCACAGAAGACGTTCTAGCCAAGAATGTCCCAGTATTTTTACTAATTAACCATTTCCAGAATTTCCAATCCCCAAAGCATGAGTCAGATTCCAAGAAAGCATGACATTTTAACTTATTTTTAATGCACCTTCTGCTTCCTAAGCCCTAACATTGAAACCAAGCTTTTCTGTGCAATTCTGCTGGCTAAAAATGTACTCCTCCTTTTTACCAGTAGCCAAGATTTCTATCTAATCTTGCAATCTGCAGGAGTTTCAGTGCTAAGAAAAACATGAAATATCGTAAGAGTCAGAGAGTTTCACTCCGTTTGGCAATGAAGAAAAAAAAAATATTTCCATCAATTTCCTCCGGGACGCTTTGCATTACTATTCCAGGATAGCTCGATTTATAAAAAGATGGGAAAGGCCTTTACTGAAAGAGATTCACACAGGTTATTCCTGAGTGGTTTGAGATCATATACAATTCAAGTTAATAGAAATCATCCCACTGAATGAGCAGGACAGCACCAAGCCCTGTGCAGGCAGGGTCCCCCGTGCAGAGCTCTGGGTAGGATCCCAGCCTGTTTGACTGGTTCCCCATTACCTGAAACAGCAAAGTGACTTCCTTTCTCTTGCTCTTACCTCTTCTGAGCCAAAAGCAAATGGGGTTACAAGAAACCTGAGCAGCCAAACTCCTCAAATCAGAGAGAACATCAGAGTCTGCAAGATACAGGCACTCCTTGCTGCCAACAGCTCACAGACATGATAAAACAAGGCATAATTTTTTATCTCCCTTTGGACAATTAACTAAATCAGGACTCTAAGGGGATGGAGAAGTTAAAACCTGAATGTAGATGTTCAGGATGGCGTGGGCTGTGCTTTCCTGTTTCATTATCAGCTGCTTTCTGGTGGGGACAAAATGTCTCTTCATGTCTTGAAGGTCTCCGGCCCTTTGCACACCACCTCTTTAGCTAGCAAGGTTTTAAGGACTGATGTGGATATTTTCGTAGTGGTGGCAGCTTCAGTATTCATCATGCCAGCTCTCCTATTTATGGAGCAGCCGACCCGGGCTGCTGGAGGGAGACCACCCGTTGTACCTCTGTCAGGTGATGGTGAAGTGTCTGTGCACAAAATCAGACTGGATCCATCTCCCTGTCCTGGCCTCATTGCATGAGCTAATTTCTACTGAAATAGGAAGCAAATGCAAAAGCTGGGAAATCAAATCCATTTCTGGGAGAGACCCACAAACTGAAAAACTTTAAACGAGACATTTTTCATCCACAAAGGACAGCACTCAGGGTCACCCTGTGCCATCTCTCCACATCAAACATTTTATTCGGTTTATCTTTCCCAAGCTTGAAGGGTCTTTTAGATCATTAAAATTCAGGTGAGAGCAATCTGAACGAGGGGAAGGTGTGGCGGAGCCAAACTTCCTTCCTCAAGGCAGCCACATCAAAATGCCTACATAATTGACACTTGCAAGTGATTTCTTTGGAATCCCCAAAGCAGCTTAAAAAATAAGGATGACCCTCTGGCCTTCTGCTCCATTACCCTCAACATGCTTTTTCTTTCACATGGATACATGCCATAACATGGACAAATACCAGGCAAAGTGAGTCTGCGGAAGAAGCACTGTTTAAATCCAGCACGAAGCCATTTCCACATGAACAGACTAAGAGGTACAGAGGAATCAGATGGGGAGGAAGTTACTTATTCTGAAACATTAATTGGCACTGCCAGCACAGCTGTTTCACTAGGAAATGATCCACGGGGCCATTGCTGATGCTCTTGGCCACCACTTTGGAGCTCATCAGGTGGAGATGAAAGTAAAGGTGGTGTGTGCAAAACAGCAGATGCACAGTGACTCCCTCAAATACTGCCAGGTCAGGATTAAGGGTATTTTGCTTCACTGCCCTGATCCAGCCTCACACACGAAGGGGACAGCTGTGGGACTGTAATTCTCCCGACAGCCGCCGTAGCTCAACACACACCACCGCACTGCCCTGGGTCGGGGCTCCGCACCTGGGCGGTCACGACATTTTTGCCAAGGAGCAAATTGGCTCTTTGTGGTGCCAGTTGCTGGTTTTGCTCTGAATGCATCATCCAGATTTCACTCCCTCTGATGATGTTCACAGAGAGGCAGAAGCAGGTTTGGGATTTATTTAACTTTTTTTGTATTTCCATGAGAGATGCGGGAGTCCTGCTAATTACTGGGATCTGTTTCCAGGGGGAAATGGAGACTAAGATGGATAGCTGCTATTAGCAATGTCTGCTTCATTTTCAAAGACTGCTTTTTGCTGTTGTTTTTTTTCGGTTGCCTGTCTAATAAGTGCAAAGCAACTACCAAAGTCATTACACTCCGCAGGAAGTGGCTTTGGGCCACAGCAAGCTGGGGTTGTTTTTGAGCTGGCAACCAAAAATGAAATTTCTGTGTGCTATTTACCAGCCCTCTGCACCTCCCATTCCCCCCCTCTCCTTCCTCCCCGCCTTGCCCTTCGTCACACGGTGGTGTGAATCTGTTGTTGATGGATGATATCCAAAACCACGTCCCCTCCCCGCCGCTGGATGTGAATGACAGGCAGATCATGACTGTTGCGCAGAAAGTGGCCTCAATTTTAAAATGTTTAACAAAAGCAATTTCTCATCCTAGGAAACAATGACTGAAAAGAGAAAAAAGAAAAAATGGTTTGTTACTACAGTTTTGGCTCCTTCCTGCTTTTGTGGTTCCCGATGCTGGCTCAGCCACCGCCCTGCCCTGACGGTTATTGCCAGCTTTCAGAAGCCCGGGGCTGATGGTACAACCACCCTCCCCACACACTCCGCTATCAGGCTCTCCATTTTCTCCATACAGCTCATTTCATCAGCCAGCATGAAGGGAAGAAATGTTATCTCATCAAAGGCAGAGGGTCTTCTCTGCAGGCAGAGGCTTTCCTAGCCCCAGCCTGGGATGGGGCTGGGCGCTAGCGGGGTGCCAGGAGCTCAATGCAACGGGGTAAATGTCCGTGTTCCAGGGCTGTAAGGGGAGACTGGATTTCTGATGTTCAAAATCAGGTGGTGGAGGAGGAGGGGATCCAAAAATTGGTAGGAAGAAGGTGGGGAGGGAGAGGTGCCTGGAGACAGTGGAAAGGAGTAATGGGGGGATAATGCCTGGGAATAGCAAGGGAGGAAGAACAGTGACATAATGGTGGCAGGGGATGGAGAGATGGTGCCCAGAGCCAGGCAGGAAGCAAATGGACTGTTCAGAGTACACTTGCTCTTTTTGGCTTGTAATGCAATCAATAATCTTTTTTTAATTGGCTTTTCTTCTTTTTTCATCATTTGCCCATACTAACAGCCCTGCTTCTAATCCTCAGGAAGGTAACATTTGGGAATAGTTTGCCAGCCAAAATACTAGGGGTGAGAAATGTAACAGGTTTCAGGATGGAGCTTGCTAAATTTATCAAAAATATTAAGCAGTGGATGTGCCTACGAGATTTGGTACCCTTGGAGTCCCCTTTGGGCCTGTTTCCTAGGTTCCTATCTCAAAGCACTCTGCAAACATTTAGCCTGTAAGCCCCAACAACTGGCAAGCTGATATTATCACTTCTATTTTTTATCTAGGGAACATTAGACACAGAAAAGAGTTGGTCAAAAATATTGTTGCCAATGAATTTAGTGGAATCATTAACTGCTTAAAGAGAAGTACGTGCTTCAGTGCTCAGGGTCATAGCCTCCCTTGTGCTCACTTAGACCCATTTGTGCCTTACAAATGACACCGTCTTAAGATACCAGCTGGCCCCTTGGCTTCCTAGTTGCTTAATGTGACCTGTCTTCCCACCACTGCCTTTCACATTCCCAGTCAGATGGCACTGGGCATTTTAATACCTTTGACAGCTAGAGGGGTATAGGAATGCATCACATGTTATTCTTGATAGTTAATGGAAAACTAATGAGACAACAGCTGCCAAATGCCACCGCGTCCCACTCCACATACACGCAGTCCTTCTCACTCCCTTCTCCTCTCCGTGTCTGTAACAGCGGCAAGACAGTGGCAAAGTTGGCTATTATGGCAGTGTGTGTTAGGATGCAAAGTGAGCACCTGGCCTTGGGAGCAGAACAGACCTTCATCCAAATGTCTCCACTCTGCAGTCATATCATTTCATACAAATGGATTTTTCCAGCTGCCTTGCAGAGCTTGTGCGGCACTTCTCAGGGACAGTATGAGCGAAAGTAGAGAGGGAGAGGGAGAAACCCGCAGAGCTCACAGCTAGATTTACACTAGTCAGGAGCAGGAAGCAATTTGTGTAGCTGGAAGTGGTTAGTGAGAGCCTGAAAAATAAATTTTTTCCTTTCCTGCTTGCTCTATGATCTTTTTTTGGTTGTCATTCTTAGTGTCCAATTTTGAAAATACAGTCTGCAGCTCCATAAACGTTCAAAGCTCTTCACCTCCTAAGATAGTTGCAGCATGCTTTTTGGGAATGAGTAGACACAGCCCTTAATTTCCACCTTGTAGAGCAAGAACGTCTGTTCAATAAATTTTACTGCTGTAGCAGTAACTGTGGTAGTAACTAAACTGGTACAGGAGCTGACAGAATGGCTGGATCGATATTGATATCCTGTCAGGAGGAGAAAGAATTGCCATATAGGAAACTCTTTAAATGTTCATGAACAATCAACCATAAGATATTTTTTAAGAACAATAAATTAGCTGCACGGAAATATTTGATGTTCAGAGTGCCTGACCGAAATGATATTACATAGATGTGTTTCAGCTTCTCAAAACTCTTTTACTTCTTTTTTGATATGGCACCATGCAAATACAGAACCAAATTTGCACAGGTAGCTAGGACCGGATCATCTCCCCACTCACCAGGACTGTTTGTTCAGGTCTACTGCTAAAAACAGCGAGTAGATGGTGGAGAATTATTTCTGCCAAAAATAAAAGATAGCTGAACTCAGAAAGCTTGAAGGTAAAGCTCCGTGTGGTTGTTGCAAATATTGATTCAGTCTCATGGCTGCTACTAGACCTCTCTGGCACCAGAGCGGAGAATTACACTGAAACCAGACCACTGTCTGCATCACACAGAATTCCATTCTGGGCAAAAAAATTGAGAATTTTGGAAGTGAGAAGTCAGGAGGTAAAGTTTCACTGCATCAGAGACTTCTCAGAATCAGATTTTGGCAAGTTCTGATAAAGGAAAAACACTCTTTGCCTGTAGCTATTTATGTAGGTATGTCTCTTGAATTGTCTTCAGCAACCTCAACATTATTTGCCAACAGTTCTTCAGCTAAAATAATGCACGACCCTCATGCATCGATCCACTGGCTTGTCCAGGGTAAGCCATAAGCAGCATGCTAAATTTCCATCATTAAAGTCTCAAACACAATTTACTACTTCTTGATCTTACGTAGGCAGCCCTGTAAAGACTCCATCAATGAAAATTGGCTACTTGCACTCAGAATAAGCAAAAGGGTAACAACTTACTTAACACCCTCTCAATCTGTCTGCTCAAAGGCCTTTTCTTCTTGTATTTACTCCAGATAAAAGGCTCTGGGATAACCAAACAAACTGTTGGTACTTATCCAAATTGAATGAAATCTTAGCAACTTTCCCCTCTTTTCTTGTGAGCAAATCCTGGCCACGCTGAAATGAAAGGCAAAATTCCTGTCGCTTAAATGGGGCTTTAGTCATTCAATCCCCATGTTCCCAGCACTTATTCTGTGGGCTGACGCCTTCCTTTTTCACATGATGAATTGTTCCTTGTTCAAGACACAGAGGGGCCCCAGCACCAAGTGCGTGGAGTGAGCACAGGCGAGGGCGAGGTGGGCTGAAACAAGATGCTCCGCTGAGCCAGCCGTTTTCTGTCCAGCTGCCCTGCATTGTGCCTGAGCAAGCAATCAGGTTGGGTTTGTTTTTGGGGTTTTTTTTGCAGAAACTACTGGGCCTGAACGAAGTTATTTGCAGGCTGTAAACTCTCAGGGTTGGCAAAATGTTCTGTAAGAGCAGGTCTGCATATCACTACTGGGGGCTGGGATCCTGCCTCTTCTAATAAAGCTCTAGTGCATCGCTATCTGCATAGGGTAGCAGAAACAAACTCACAATGGTCTGTGGAAAAACACCTTCCTTTCACATGTAAATTCTAGTGCTTGTCACTGAATTAAATGAAACAATCTAAAATAATGATCTAATAAATAGTGGTGTACCATATCTTCATAGCATTTTATGACCAGTAATTATTGATTCATTAAACTAACATGTGCATCTCTTGCTTTTCTGCACAGTGCAACATGTGAAAGCAGCATCCACCATGAATATTAATGGATGAATCATTTAAACAATTTACAGCTTCAGTTCAGATAAACAATTAAGTGCAATCCATGTCTTGTTAGAGTAAGTGGAATACTTGCGGAGGAAAAAAAGCCAGCATTTCCAGTCATGACTAGGATAAAATCAGGGGGTATGCGAATAAGATGGGGGAAAAAAAATGTTTTGAGAGCTTTCTGAGTGAATCTGTGTCCTCAGCATCCAGATCTGTTGGGTGCACAGAAAGGTGTGTAAATCACTGAAGACAAGTCTCTTCCTGAGACTGCCTGGTGCTGCCCTTGGCCAGGCAGGCTGAAATCAGCAGAGGATTGCCTTTTCAAAACATCATTGCCATAGGTCATCCTACCTTCACTACTTGCAGAGAGATATGGAGGAAATGTACCCAGTCTAACTTCAGAGAAGTCTAAAATTAATCCTCTCCCAGGTCTGGCTTAACATTGCTGTCACAACTGATCCTGTTGTTGCAGTAGAGCCTACAGTGCTCCAAAAGCCATGAGGATGCCATTGCCCTGGGCACTGGACACACAAAGGTTATGCCCTCCCCAATGAAATCTCCAGCTGGGCTTTAAACTATGGGGAAGTGGTCAGAGGTGCCAGAGAAAGACCAAGGAGAAACGACATTACACCTAACGGCTGTCCGGTGCTCTCTACGGGGAGAGACAGTCACCAACCACAAGGACAACCATGGTCCCCATCCCTTGGCTTGTTCCCCTCCTCACACCAATTTCCTGGATCCTTCGGTACCTCCCAGTTACAGATTGGAGTCTGACCATCAGCATCCTTGGCATGGTTATTCCAGCTGCACCAGTGCAAGATGGCCAGAGGACGCCTACCCCGAGGTGGTTCCCATGGGTGACAAGCACAGGAGATGTCCAGAAGACACATGAGTCGGGGAGATTCTGAGAGAACCATGAGCCAGAAAAGTCCAGGGTAACCCCAGGGGAGCAACCCCAGAAGAGGAAGGTCTATCTCTAAATATCTCAGAGTATATTGCTGTCAGCAGCAGAAAGGCCACCACGTAGATCAATCTATGATGAGAAAATAAAGGGCAACCTGCCCTGGAAACTTTATTTGATCTCTTCCCTCGGTGCACAGGTTACGGGCGCTTTGGGCACATGCCAGGAGGAAAAACACTCTGACTGGGGACACAAACCCTGCATTTCCAAGAAGTCCAGCCCCAGTCCTTTATCTGGACAGAGCAGCTTGAAGCATCACTATTTTCAACAGCCCTACAAAAATTCAGCCAAAAGATAAAGTGCTCTGCTATAATATAAAGGCACATGCAGCAACGAGCTGTGCCGGGAAAGCTTGAGAACAGACTTACAGCTCAGTGGATGGGATTAGCAAGGGCTGGAATTGCTTTTACAGCCTGGCTTCTCATTAGCCCTGTGGTGCACGTGGGTCCGCAGCTCCTCAGCAGCTCTGCACGAGCACTGCAGGACTGGAGACAGCTTTTGAGATGGTGAACAAGCCCGTGAAAACTTCTTTCTTATCAGCAGTGTGAAGGCAGGACAAGTCAGTTGGCAGCTTTCCCAAGGTGAAGTATTTGCCCATCTGTCTGGCCACAATCTTCTTTCTTATCCAAACAAGGTTGTGAAGTGTCTTCCACTAAAAATGTAGCTGCCTAAAGAGCTAGGTAAAGAATGAACATTTATGCACACACAGAGAGATTTGTCCAACAAGCCCTTTTTCAGAGACAACAAAACTTACAAAGATTTATTTGACATGTTTTCTTTCATCGTCCCTAGCATACAGCTGCGTGCAGCATTTCAGAGTTCCTTTGAGTGAAAGCCTCTACTATAGTTATTAAAAATAATTCATTAATTTGATACTGTTATTATGTCTAGGTCTTCAGCATTCTGTGCAAATCCTCCCCACCTGTTGGGATGAATATCAGGACATCTGCGTTCTCATCTGCGGACTGTGTTGTGCCAGTTCCCAACAACAGTCTCACTGCATCCACGTGAGGAGACGAGAGCTGATGCAATGAGCGGTTCTGGTTTATTCACTAACGGGATGTATGTTTTTCCTGACAGTGAGCAGCTTGCAATAGCCATAGATCGTGAGTTAGGACTTCGCAAATATTTTTATAGACAAGAAACCCTCACAAATGAGAGCAGTTTCATTAAACTCAGAGCAAACACTGAAGGAAGACCATTTCTTTTAATATTTATATTTCACGTGACCATTTCTAAGAGAAGTGTAAGACAAAACATAGAAATCATCTGATTCAGGTGTTACTGGGTCAAAATTTCTCCAGTGGTGTCCAAGATTTCCTGAACACACACAAGATCTAGCTTGTGCACTTTAGTGAGTCCACGGGATTTGCTGTGGCACAAACATGTCTGAGATTTTCATGTGCTCTGGACAGGCATTGGACAAACAGAGATTTCAACTGTGTCTCTCCAGCCCACTAATTCCAGTAAAGCAAAATTTTTTGTTGAAAAAAAACATATCCAGAAATTGGATTTTCACAAGCTTTTGGGGGCTTACATAAAAGAAAAAAACCTCTTCTGTCTCCTATCCTCAGGGATATCACCTACAACCCCTCTGGAGAATATATGTTCCTAATTGGCTTGATTAAGACTAATGAAACCATATGCTCTGAGAAGCAATTACAAACTGATCTCAGGTGTTGCCCCAGCCTTCTTCAATTAAGGAGGGAGGAAACCAGCTCACACCACAGTGCTTTTAAGGGCCAGTAAGGGCACCTGTAATCACCTGAGAGCTGTGATCCATGAAGCATTAGCAAGAGAGGAGAGTGCTAGGGCAGAAGCTGAGAGGACTGCTGTATTTCAGCTCTGGTGAGTTGATCCCATTTATTTTAGAAAGCTTTTTCCAACAAGTGGTGCTGACTTAGTACTTTTTTTTTTCTCTTGGTATCAGTTGGGCAGCTACTTACCACCTTTCTGGATCTATGCCTTATATCTGCACTGAGGAAAGGGTAAAAGAGTGGAAGAAGGATTATCCTTAGCTCAGGGTAGTGCCTGTTGTGGGCTCATATGGGGACAGTAGTAGTCGCCATACAGCTGAGAATTTATGTGCTATTAGTGGTGGGAGCATCAGTGCTGCTGGAGGGCCTTGCCCTCTAGCAGGGCATCTCACTAGGATGTGTGTGTGCTCCTGAGTGCTACAGTTTAAAGGCAGAGTATTAACAGCCACTGAAAGGAGGAGTGGGTTTTTTGTGAATGTGCTAAGGTGTAAACTGCAACAGCTCCAGCAGAGAGGCAAATGGCTGCTGCACCCTTCCCAGCTGTATCTGACACCAAACATCCTTCAACTGAAACAGCAGTAAAAACTCCATAGTGTTTAAAACATCATAGGGCTTAAATTGGGTTAGCACCTCAAGCTCAGCCCTAGGCTCCCCTATGGGCTTGGACACAGTAGGCTGTTGCTTGGGGGATGCTCATGCATGGGTGACTTAAACCTTAAACTGAAAGACCTTTGGGTATCAAGGGGGGGGAAATCACAGCTGTGACTCCAGCTTAATGTAAGTACAGGTGTTACAGCAACAGCATGGAAAATGGGGTGGCTAGAAATCCCTGCCTGCCTCTGAAGTTGCAAAGTAGGGGTTTGGACAGCTTATTTTTCTGCCCACACCTCAAAGGGGATGGGAGAGTGGGATATGGATGAGACCAATGCCAGCTTAGGAGCCTTATCTCTCTTTTATTTCTTAATCTTGTTTTGCTATGTTTTGATATTTTCCTTGGTAAGCACCCCTCCTCCTGCAGAGAACAAAATCAGTGTTTAATGTGTGCCCTAATGAAATTACTCATTCACTTACTCTGGATATTTCTTCTCTGTAACCCATTGGTCACAGCTAGGGTGAAAATCATGTTTGCCTCTACTTCTGTTGTCACCAGTAATAAACCATAGATGTTGTATTAATGGATCAAATAATGACCTGCTGTGAAACTTAAGACCCTGGAAGGGGCTATTGGTTTGAGTGTGCTGCCTGCAAGTGTTAACAAGCCTAGGACAGATGCAGTGGTGTGCTTGCTCTCACCCTGCTCTGTGTAGAGTTTACCCCTTGCAAAATCAGACCAACACAGGTGCAGAAAATGGATATTTCTGGCCTGGAGATCCAGAGCTTGGGATGGAAGGCATTAGGGGCCTTCTGTGTCCCCCTGGCTCTCATGCCATCAGGACAGATGTCTGGTGAAGCCATTCTGACTGTCACTACCTGCTTGTCCTTCCTGCTGGTAGAGATGTGTGTTCCAAGTAAGTCAGGACCATGTTTTTCCTGTGTCCCCCTGCTGTGCCCTAGAGAACTGGGATCAGACTTCATGTCCATATTGGATGCCTGGGGCTACAAGGTGTGCAGAAATGCCTTTTTCTGCTCCCTTTTGTTTTTTTTTTCTTTCTCTGCCTTCCCTAGTGCCAAAGCCTGCAAGCCTGCTGAGCTTCACCTGTTTTCATCAGTGGGAGAAAGCTCTTTGAGATTTCTTTATGGGAACCTCATAGCTCTTATAACCTGTCAGGAATAATTAAGAAAAATGAGAATGTGAGCCTCAGCAAAAGGGATAAATCAGTGTAATGGAAAGTACCTAATTTGAGGGAAAAACAAAGACCTTTGCTGAAGTTATTTATATGCTGTAGCTCTTGAGCATCAATATTTCTTTTGTCTTAAGAGGTTGCACTTCCTTGAGGACACAGACAGGAAGACATGATCCTCTTGGGGCTGGCTAGTAACTAATGTGCTGGCTGTCTGCTTTCCCAGTAGTTCTGGGCACATGTGATGGAGGAGATAGAAAATACATGTCAAATCTAGGCTTGACTGGCTTCAATACTGGGTGGCTCCTTCCTGTTACTCCCTTGGATGCTTGCCTGCTCCCCAAGACTGAGTCTTCAGCCCTTACAGGGGTGATCTTGGCAGAACAGAGATCAGCTCCTGTGCTCTGTTTGCCCTACTCATGGAGCTGGCACACAACAGTGCCAAAATAATCAGCTGTGTTTTGCATTAGGAAAAGTGACCCCACTATCCATCCTGAATAATAAAGTCCAGAGGAAGAAGGGTGCAACACAGACTTACTCTGTGTTCAGTCACAGGACCCCCTTCTGACTGATGTTTTAGGATTTGGGCTGACAGCCTGGTTTAACCCCAGCCCACATTTTGGACACCTGTAACTAGGTGTTAGGAAGCTCATCTGTGTTGCTACCCCACAGGGAGCTGGTTGGAGGGGGTGATTAGAGTTAGACCTGGTTATCCTGTTAGCCCCTTCCCAGACTGCTTCTGTCACATGCCACCAGCTGTTACAAATGTGCTTACTGCAATCAGTGAGCTGAGCACTTCATTACAACCAGCACAGCTCTGCTCAGCAAATTAATTTTAATGAGTCCAGAGCAATAAATAACACCTGCTTCTGCTCTGCAGAGCACCCTGCTAGCCTGCCATGCAATGGCCATGCTTCCCCTAGACCAGGAAAATACTGATGTGCTCATCTGAAGAGATGCTGCTCTCAGCAGTTATCACTTAGCATGGTTGGTCTGCTGACCACGAGAGCCAAGAGTTGTTCAGCTACACATGTGCAAGGCCTCAACTGGCCTCCATGGCACCAGAGTTTGGAGGCCTCTTGAGAGGGCATCAAAGGAGGTGTAAGACATCAGCTCTTTTCTGTTCACTTAGCTTTTTCCTCTCCCTGAGGGAATTAGGTTTTGGCAGTGTAAATTCATGTTTCAGTAGGCTTTTCTAAAGCACATGTTGCTCTATCTTTACACCAAGTATAATACAAAAGGGGAAGACAGGGCAGTGGGAGAGGATTTATTTGTGCATGCAAGGTGGATCTGACAATAGAAAGTATTGACAAAGATTTTATCTGAGTCCTGTACAAACTGATCTATCCATCTCTGCAGAATCAGGCAGCTAACTTTTTTGTTGTCTGGGGTGGGGCTTAAATCAAACATGCAGCAAAATAAGGCTTTGTTGTGGTTTAAACCCAGCTGGCAACTAAACACCACACAGCNCACTCCAAATGTCCCCCCCTTCCTTCTTCTTCCCCAGCTTTATATACTGAGCATGATGTCATATGGTATGGAATAGCCCTTTGGCCAGTTTGGATCAACAATTTTAGCTGTGTCCCCTCCCCTTCCAGCTTCTTGTGTACCTGGTAGAGCATGGGAGGCTAGAAAAGTCCTTGACTAGTGTAAGCACTACTTAGCAACAACTAAAACATCTCTGCATTATCAACACTGTTTTCAGCACAAATCCAAAACATAGCCCCATACTAGCTACTATAAAGAGAATTAACCCTATCCCAGCCAAAACCAGCACAGGCTTAGACAGAGTCCTGGGTTACACAACTCTGAGCAGGCTTTTTCTTTTTGCTGCTCAGATTCTTAGTCTGAGACTAAGCTTTGAAAGCAGTGTGCACCTTGAGCACACAAGGATGTGCAGTAAAAGGTGAAAAGAAACTAGAACTGCTGCTTTCTGGGGAAAAAGATTATCTCAAGGCTTTCTGGGAGAGCATCTCAGCTTGGTGAGTAGATGGAAGGTGAGAAAGGCAGTGTGAATTTCGATACAAGTTCAGACCTTGCTGCTCAATGGACTGGAATAGATCCCAATTGCATACACCACTACATTGCACTTACCATTACTGACTGGGGCAGCTCTTCTGGAGTCTTGGCTGCTTGCAGGGCCTTGCTCCACAGGTCCCCTTAGGTGTGGAAAGGACTAGAGATCAAAAAGCTGCTGCCTTGAATTTAAGCAGCAAAAGGATTTCCTGATGCTAGGAAAACCCCACCACCTTTCTATGATCAGCACAAAGCCAGCTGTCCCCTTTTCTTCCCCCTTACTTTTGGCAAAGGTTAAGATTTTTCAAAGGGCGCTAGGCATCAGTTCCTTCTTATTCTGGTGGCTGCTGGCACCTAAATGCTTTACTTGGTCCTTAGTGCCTAAATACAATATATTTGTTGTTCCTTAGCTCTGTCTATATCCTTTTCCTAGAGTGACCTCACTGCATATTTTGTTCTCCTCCTTCCTTTAACAATTGCCCACCCAGCTGAGCTGTAATGTTTTGTCTGACCGCAAAGGTGTGGAGAGAGATAAAAAAAAAGCACTCTAGTGAGACACTGAGAAACCCAACAGCAAGCAAGGGTCTGTTCTGTGTTTGCAGTGTATATATCTGCCATGCTTGGCAGACCAAGAAAATCAGTCTCTGTCCTGTATAAATATGAATGATGCAAAAGGAGGATTAGATGCAGTAAAATACCCTGGTTGTTTCTCCTGCTGCCTTGTTTACTCCCTTTCATTTGTATTAATAAGTATCCTGTGGAGAGGATGCAAGAGGGGTTGCTATTACTATTAGGTTTAAAGAAAAAGAATAAAGGAAGTTTACCCTAAATTCCAATTTACCATGACCTTTGGCTAAAGGCACATATTTATGATGTGGTGACAATGTGGGCATGCATTGGTTATGCTATCCAGGCAGGACAACAGATGTGGGGTGAGGTTTAGGGTGTGATTTGATATTGCATCTAACCAGGATGCTGCTACTGAAAAGTGCAGCCATCACCTTTCCCTACCAGCTCTCAGCTGCACCCTCCCCCTGCTTCCCTTTCACCCTCTCAGGGCAAATTAGGTCAAAAACTGATCTCCTGGAAGACTCTTTGTTCCCCCTCCTATCAGATCAGCTCACTGAACTGACTCATGGATGCTCAGCAGCTGAATGCCCTGTAAGGCTGAAGAGCCCTTGCAATGCAGAAACAACTTGGTCTTTCCCCAGCCAATTGCCATGCTGCAGGGTGAAAGGTGTGCTGAGAAGGTTGCTCATAAGCAAGCACCAGCCAAGGCAAGGAGCAGGCTGGCTTCTCTGGAGTTAATGGGAGCAGTGTGGTGAGACTGCTCAAGGTGTACCAATGTGCTTGGAGGGAAGCACAGACTCCCCTTGCTCCCAGCCTTTACCACTCATCTTCCTCCACCCTAGGAATCTGATGTCCCGAGCATTGGGTTTATTCCTATGTAATTTTCTTTGCTGGCATTGATGCATCTCCTCGGGAAGCTCGTTTTGCAGCTGGGGGGGAGCCCACAAAGGAACTAAGAGAATGGGTTCAATAACTCCCCATGCTGGGGAGAGTAGAAGCTGTCAGTGTGATGGAGAGGGAAAAGGAGGACAAGGTGGCTGCAAAATTATCCCTGGCCACAAGAGGGTGGCCTAAGGTGACACTTATTCTGAAAGGTCTCATATTTTGAGGTTAGAAGAAGCTGTTTCTGTGCATTTCCTAATTCTAGCCAGAAGCACAAGTGCTGGAATATAAGAAAGACTGATTTAGCTGTTATTTTCCTGCTGTGGTTTGCAGATCAAAGGGAGTTTAGATGGTTTATTTGGACAAGTATTGCATAAGCTTTCAAACTTTCTGGGTGCTTATCAGCATGATGTTAACTCCAGCAGGAATGAAGGATGCTTGAAATCCTAAACAGTTGGTGAATTGTTCATAATCTCCAGCTGAGCAACAGTGCCTAAGAAGCTCCATTCATGATCTGCAGAGCTGCAGAAAGTGGGATGCTTTTCTGCTTCCATATCTGAAAAAAGTGAAACATAACAGATGAATTTAATTCATTGGAGAGAAACAAGGGGAAGTAAACTCCCCCCAAATGCTTCTGTTTTCTCCTCTGCCTTATTTGGTTATTAGTTTTGTTACCTTAGTTTTCAGACCCCATGAGATAGACCATCTGTGTGTGGCAAAACCATGAGATTTTTCACACTTCTCATAGCTGGTACAGGCATAACTGCAATTAGAGAGGACTTGGTTTTTGCATCAAACCAACAGCTGAAAAACCTCTTGATGGGTGCTCTTTCCAAGATAACTGATGTGAATCACATAATTATCATGGGTTTTGTTACTTTTTCCACAGCATCAAGCTGTGAAGAACATCCTATTGTCCCAAGGGTTTTTGTTAAGGATTGGTTGAGTAGAAATGAGGGGGGGTTGCATTTTGTATTGAACTTGTACTTTTTAGTGTATATTTATCCCAGAATTTCTTTCTTATTAAGAACACCTATCATTACAGCTGATGGAAAAAGCTGCAGAGAACCAGCTTAGCAGCTGGCAGCCTGTAGTTAGATGAGAAGAGGTGTGTTTGCAGGGAAGGAGGATTTTTGTGCCTGGAAATCCTTGCTTCAAAAGGGCTACAACAGGCAGACAAGATGTGGTGGGTGATGTCTAAGGATGTCTCAGCTGAGAGGCAATAGTTCTGGGGGAAAACATAGGAGTCAGGTGGCCTCTGAATTGAGCTCTAAGCAAGAGATAAATGGGAAGTGCTGATGGTTATGAAGAAAGATGAGAAGTGCGAGTTGCCTTTCTGCACCAAAGGGTAGCAGTTCAAATGTGAGCTGTAATCTTAGATCCTTCGCGGAGCCCTCAAGTCAAGCAGCTTCACCCCACAATGCTTCTGAGGCTGATTATACTCATAGTAGCACTTAGCTGTTTCACAAAGCAGCTAAGGCAGATGTTCAGGCCCAGGAACACAGATTTTTCTGCAGGGGGTTAATTTTCCTTTTCGTTGCTTTATTTTTTTCCTTTGCTAAAAGTGTATTTTGATTTGCAAAGCAGAGAAACCATCACATGGTATTGAAGGGGACAGTCCTGGAGAGTGCAGGTTTTGAGAAACTGCTCCCCATGGCTTCATGAACAGCTGCAGCCTGCCCAGGACTTCCATGCCTGTCTGGAGATTAGTGGAGTAGATGAAAAGAAGCTGAAGAGAACCTAGGTAGCCATTGTACCAGGGAATTTGGCAAAGATGACTAAAGCAGAATGGGTTTTGTTTCTAATTTCCTCTTCAGTGCTTAATGATTACTAATGGAGAGGTATTCCCCTGGAGCCTGGCCTCTGAGCATCTTCCCTGGAGCTTGCTGGGCCTTTTCTATTTGAGCTGAGCTCTGTGTTCCTTCAGCTGCAACACCAGTCAAGCTTTGAATGATAAACACTCCCATTATAATGGGTAACGATGATGAGGAAGATGCGTCCAGCTTTCTTTGCTGATGACTTTCTCCTCTAGGAAACTGAAAGAAAGAGGGATCTTACTGAGCTTCCATCCACATTTTGCCAGCCCTGTTTCACACTTTGGGGTGGGATGGCAGCAAGGGAAAGGCTCAGAGTGATGTAAGCTGGGGGAATGCTGCATCTTCCCAAAACCACAGTAAAGGGAAAGTTGCCAGTGACTTGGCTCTCTTAGTGAGGAATGATGCTTGCTTGAACTGAGTGTTGCAGCTGGATCCCCTGGCCTGGGGGAAGCAACTGCAGCCATGTGCAAGGAAAGGAGGAGCAGGAAGATCAGAAGCTGCTGGGGTGGCAGATAGGCACCAGCAGGAGAGTTTGGATTTGTACTGCAGCAACCATGTGAAGGGGGCCCATCCTCCTTAATGCATGCTGGCTGCAGGACTGGACCTCATGGTAGTGCTGTGCAAGCAGAGCAGGGGGGTCAGAGTAGAGAGGTGAGGAGGTACCCTTTCTCCTGCAAATGGACATGTAAAACTCCCCATTGCAGTGGCAATTATGCACAGGTAAATGAACTTGAGTCCCTTGGAATGAAGCTTCAGGTCCACTCTTGCAGTCTCATTGTAGCCTCTGCTATAGGGGCAGGCTCCATTTTTAGGAGGCAAGTGAGACAATGTCATAAGGAAGAAAAAAAAACCTGGCAAAGTGAGTGTTATGTCCCCAGAACTACCAGAATTAAACACCTTGCCCACTTTGCTTTTTTGTCTAGGTGTCATCCATCACTGTTGCTGTTCTCATATTCAAATGTATGTTCACGCCCTACATTTCTATTTTAAAGAAACAAATTCAAACCAGATGTAAATGTGGTGATTGCTCTGAATTTCACTGATCTCAATGTGCTTGCATGAACTGTGAATTCATGCTGGAAAAAGTGGAGCTATTACTCACATGGTCATAAAATACCTCTGTGCTGTAAATGCTGGGTTTTAGCCATTTTTTTAAACCAGTATTGCCATTGTTATGAATTTTATTCAAATTTCACATAATTAGCTTTTCTTATTCCATTAGTGAATATATAACAGCAAGAAAAATCATGAGACAAAAAATATGCCAGTACCCAGCTGTCTTTGCTTCTCCAGCACAAAAGATCCTGCATCTTTTAAGTAAAACTTCTGTTTGTCTGTAAGTGAACCTGTTTGTCTGTAAGTGAACCTGTTACAGGATTACAATAATGGACCCTTTCAAGGGAAAACAATAAATACGGTATCAGCTGACAGATGCTGTCCTTCCTGGCTGCAGTGTTATATCCATTATTTAATAAGGTAGACATGATGTTCAGGAGAGCTGGAGTGATGAGGTGTAACTGTATCGTTCTGCACCACAGAAGATCCTCTGAAGAGATTAACGGAAGGGGAAGGAGAGGAAACTTTTCCTTTAGGTTTCTAGTGTCTTATGACTGCAGCTTTTGGTTTGCAGCCAGGACCTTGGAGGAGCCCTACTGGATGAAGACTGAGATGCACAGAGCTGCTAGTAAGCTTTCCCACCACTTCTGCAGTGAGTGTTTCTTTCTTGCTATTTATCAGAAATTGTCTACATAATGTGAAGTCAAGCCAGGTCCAGCTCAGATTGTCTTGATATTATTGATTAGAAGGAGGCACAAGGATAAATGTGTTGCTACAAACTTAGAGTTGAAGAAATAACTGTGGAGCAGCTTGATGCTGGAGGCATGGATTGAGTAGATAGATCGGCAAGCATGGCTCACTCAAACATTAGCCATTCTTCTGAAGCTGTTAGCAGAGTGTATGGAGGGGTTTTCTTAGGATTGGCTGGCAAGTTTTGGAGGAAATAAATTTTGGAAAAGAGCATAGGTATGAAATTAGGATATGCATGTTCTGAAATTAGCTTTCATAGTTAGAGTGGTGTAGTGGCAATTAGAACAGGCAGGGCCTTTTTGACTAAAGGTGCATTTTTTCAGCTGAGCTATTTTCACCTAGCTGAATCTGGGGAGGTTTCTAGGTTCTGGGGAAGAGAGGAAAGTCTTGTCTCTAGGAATTGGTCTGATAACAGCTGTTTGTTCCAAGTAATCTTCCAATGTAGCTGTTAAGAAATACTGTGAGCAGGTGTGAACTAGCTTGTAGATCTGAAAGACAATGATGTTCAGATATGAGATCAAACACAGCAGGTAGTCCATGTGTCTATACTGGAACAAAAAATATAAACCAAATCCCTCAGTTCATGCAGGTCAGATCTATTTCAGAAGCAGGCTTTGCAGCTGGCTACTAAGATATAAAGTTGATTTGGTGCTCTGCCAGCAGAAAATGACCCTCACCCACAATCACCCCTGTTTTGCTGTCACAAGACAACATACTCCAGGCATGCTGACTTCCTCTGATCTGGCCTTAGGTGTTCAATGGCTAACAATTAGTCTGCCTAAATCTCATTTCTTGGGTATTATGATTCTGAGGAAAGGGCCAGTGCCTGATTCTTAAGAGGACAAGGGGTTAACATGTTTAATAAAAATCTTCTGTCACTATAAAAAGATGTATCCTTATCTCTGTAAGCGACATATTCTATTACCCTGGAAATGACTGATTGGCCCTAATGAAGCTCCATGGGGAGAACATACAGCAATATGGCTGGCTCTGGTTACCTTAGCAACTCTCTCCTTGAGAATTCGGAGGCTAAATTTATATAAAATTGGAGATCTAAAAACATCTGACAATATTCCAACAGAGAAAAACGTTACCCACTGAAATTAACCTTGATTAAGAAGGATGATGTTGTTCTAATTGATTTGGTGTGTGCCTCCAACAGAAAGGCTTTGAATCCTTATTGTTGTGAGTCAGGGAAAGCAACAGGCAGCTCCGAAGGGGCCCAAAGGAGCATCCTGTGCAAATCAGTGGGGAGGCTTATGGAGTAAAAAAAAAAAAAATCAGCAAGATGGGGAGAACCTGCCTGTCTGCCTGTACATAATTTGGAGCTCTCCAGCTGTGTGTGTTGTTAGCTCTTGCAACCCTATAGCTGTATTACTATGTTTTTTTACTACTTCTAGTGTTGTTCTTTAGGTTAGAAACTCTTCAGCTGTCAGGCAAGGCCTATTGCTTTGCTTCTTGAAGCAGCTACCTGGGCCTTGACTTAGTCTAGGAGAACTGAAGTTTGTCAATGAATACAAATAATGGACCAGGCACTCTAATAGAAGTAGTCATATGTGTTAACTGGTATATAATCATGTACTTCCCTGGATGTCAGTGCAGATAGTCTTTTACAGTTGCTGAGCATCACCAGCCGCCATAATGGTGTGTAACTTTGAGAGAAGTTTCAGAGAATAATGCTTTTAATTCTTTGATGTTTAGCTTTTTAAGTACTTGGAGTTTGTAAATCACTTTAAAGGTGGACACATTGCTGCTACTGATTGTCTTTAACACTTTTAAAGATGATCTGGACTGACTCAGTTTTTGGGGACTGAAATGGAGGCGTGTCTGCAAATTGAGTGGGGAAAGGTAAAGTGACTGGAGAAACTGAGCTTCTGTGGATGATGTGCAAAGAGCCGCTGCTGGCTGGGATCAGGGACTGAACCACTCCGGGTGGTGGAAAGCAGTGGTTAAATTTACTTGTGGAATTTGTTGCTGGGGGAGGCCAGCAGGCCAAATACTCCAGTTGGGTTTTAAAGAGGGCTGGGTAATTTCATGATGTCTAACAACATTTGTAGCTCTGCAAGACAAGCTAACGAGGTTAATCAAATCTTATGCTTCAGGGAACTGCCTTGCCATGCAGGCCTGCCTCAGTGTAAACATTGCAAAATGGTGCATTATGGGTGTTTGACCAAAAATATCAGGAGTCTGCATCAGTGAGTCTGTTTTGTTCTTAAGCTAGAATGATCAAGGATTTGATCTGATATGGAAAAAGGGAATATCCCTCATTACTTCTCAGCTTATTGCTCCCTGAGATGCCGCTGCACTGGCCTGTTTTAGAAGAAATCAGGGCAAATGTGCAGCCACAAAACCTTGAGGAATTAGCAGTTACACTCCACTCCTCTGAGTGAGGATCTTGGTGACTGCAGTCCCTGTTGTACTTGATGCTAGTACTCTTAGGGCAGCACTTTCCCACTGTGGTGTAGCTTGCCTTCTGCTGGGTCAGAAGCTCAATAACAGATGAGGAAATGGTGCTAAGAAATGAAGGGCTTGCACAGGTGAGGCAAGGCATGGCTGCACAAAGCTTTTGTCCCTTTCCTCCTCCCTCACTTAGTGAAACCAGTATCATTTCATTTAAAGGTTTTCCCTGTGAGGCTTGCCAGTGACCTTGGCCCCAGCAGGCTGAGCTCAGTACAGGCAGTGGGGACTTTGGGGGTGCCACAGAGCTTGGGACCCTGGGCTCCCTGCAAAGGAGAGTAGGTCCTGTGCTGTTTTAATGTGGACTATCATTTTGATGAGTGCTAATTTGTTTCTGATTTAATGATGTAATGGAGGGAAGATCTCAGCCTTTTGTTCCTATTCTGATCAGTCACAAAGGGATTATACTGGTATAAATCTATTGACTTGTTCAGGATTTATAATCTGAAAATTGATGGCAGGATTTGGCTGGCTGCTTTTGTTCTCCTTTCCTTGCTACTTGGCTCCTGGATGTGATGCTTGTAATAGAGCTGAAAGGAAATGCAGAGAGCTTGGCCACTGAACAGCTTCACTTTTGGTCTCCTGGTTTGTGCAGGGTTATTGCTGTCTTCAAAGTAATCTTGAAGGAAAATGTTCCTGGCTTAACCATGGCATTAACCCAGGCTGAGCCAGGTGGGCTTAGGCTAGGTTTGGCTCTTCAGCTATATCTAACAGGTCCAGAGTCATGGGAGATGGAGAGCAGAGCTGGAAGGCAGCACACATTTCTACATATTCACTTGATGGTGTCTTTCCTTTGCCCTTGCTTCATAATATCTCTTCAGCTAGCACTGGGCATTAGGCTGAAGTGTGTGTTTGATAGTCGAAAAAAGCTCAGGGTTTTCATGGACTCTTCAATATTCTGGCTGAAATATTTAGAAAGACATGAAAATCTTAAGCCAAGTCTTCTGGACTTCCTAAATGGTCATGTCCTTAAAATTCACAATAAGCCAAGGTATGTTTAAAGTGGGAAATGAGGAATTAAACACCTCAAAGGCAGGGAAAGTCCAAGTTTCTCTGAATTAAGACAAAAAGGATTGCAAGCTTTGGGCTGCAGATGTTTTCAATATATCACAGTAATTAGTTCTTCACATATTCAATTACTGCTTAAATGTAAAATAATAGATGTAATGCATCTTCCATTCAAGGAAATGTAATGTGATTAGAGCTTCCTTTTTTACAAATAATTGCATGATGACCATGCAACATAATATTTTTGAGGAATTAATTATGGAAGAAGATGACTAAGAATTCCCCTCTGCATATTTATGCCATGCTTGGGAGTTTCTAGAAATAGCATATGATGTTGACCTCTGGCTAACTCAAGCCAACAGAGAAATGTAATAATCCTTGTAAAATTACACTTTGTATGTATACAAAATGCATATATATTAATGTATATATGTTTATATATCTAATGCATAATTCTGCAGGATTGGACTACCTGGTCCACTCAAATTAATACTGTCTCCAGTGCTGATTCTCAAGTGGTTCTTCCCCAAGGGTCATACTTGCTGGATAAGTGTTTCAGCAGAGTATTGTCTGACAGTCAAGAGTTGTGCAACTTCAAAATACCCCTGAGAATCTTTCTCTTGAATGCAATAAATTACACAGGTCTCTGAGATATTGAGGGGGAAAAAGTAATCTCTAAATATGAGGTTACCCCACTTGATATGGAAAATTGTTGCCAATCAGGACTGACAGTGGAAGGTGATGGCATATGTCTGTGACATCTTATGGCATTGCAGTGGATGATAGTCTTCTGTCAACATGTTGACTTAGAGCCAGCAATCTGTCACAGGAGTTTATGGAGTGAAATTTTCTGGCTGTCTTTGAGTCAAACATGGTATCATCAGACTTGGCCTGCCTGGCCATTAACAAATATAAGGACAGGTACATTGGATGGTATTAAATTAAGGTTGTTTTCCTTTTATGTAGATTATAAAGTTACTTCCTATGGTAAGGAAGGAAGTCAGTCCCTCCTAGGCAGGGTGTGCTGTAATTGCCCATTGTGAAGGTCTGGGATGTCTTAGCCAGGCTGTACTGGGAGCTAATGTAATGTATACTTTGGGATAATGTATATTTTGCAAAGATGGATGGCTTGAAAAGAAGAATGCTCTGTAGAGAGGCAGATAGTCAGGGACTCAATCCTGTATCCCTATGAGATACTTCCCTTGCCCTGTCCTATCTAACCAAGTGATGGCAGTGGGGGGGGGGCGGTGTGAAGTCCCATAAAATCCAACAGCCAGATAACTGCCAGATCTGTTTTCTGCTGAATAAAATCTGGTTACAAGGTATTGATAACCACTCATTTGATCTCTTGGTACCCTTGGTGCTTTGATTGATATTTTTAATCAATTTGACAGTGAGATGCCCAGCTGTATAGCTCAATATAGAGACAAACCTTATCAGATGATCCAGAAACTCAAGATCTTTCAGTTTGCAAAGCAGGTTTTGAGATGTTTCTTTCTGGTACTGACCACACACATGATGTCTGTCTGTCAACTTCCAGCACACACTTGTCACTCAATAAAGGGTGTGTGGAGGAGAAACCTGAGCATAATGAAAAACCCTGGATAAAAGGAAATTGAAAATGAAAGTCCCTGGCCTTTGGAATTAAAGGATGAAGCAGTAGCTGGTTAGCTCATTCCCCTTAGGGAAGTCCTCCAGCCTCTTGCAGCCTGCACTGTAAAGAAGCTTACAGTAAAATATGCATTTCACTTTATTTTGTTGAGAGGAAGCAGGGCAAACGAAATGACCAGAAGAGAGGTGGATGGAGAGTGGAGCAGAGTCGGCATTTTCCATTATGTTTCATTTGTCAAGCCAGTTAGTCTTGCTGCAGAAATAATCTCGGGTTCTCTGGCCTTTTCCTCCAGACACCTGCTGCCCTTTTGCAGTGATTTATCTCCTTGCCCCATTCATCCTGGCTGGGAGGGAGAGAAGATGGTTTAGGGAGTGTAGCTGGACCCCCAGCTCACAGGTAAGCACTATCCCCATTTTGATTGTGGTTCAAGATCCTTGATGCTTCTGTGGGGAACTTAGATTTCTTTTTTTATAGAGCTGTTGGCCAACATATAAGAAATATCTATTCAGATGTGGTTTTTGAATTGGATTTGTCAGAGCACATCTCCAAAATACTGGGTACATCTCCACCAGAAACAGGTAGACTTGACATGCTCCTGCTTTCTTAAATCACCATGTGCTGCTTCTATACAATGGAGCTTGTAAAATAATTGAGCTAAAACTCTTCCTTTCTCACTGCTAACAGCATTTTTCCCCCCACATGCTGTCCTCAAGGTCTGCTCATGGTTGGTACACTGTGGTTAGGTTCTGCTACCTGCAAATACCTATGTCCAGCCTAAGCTATAGGCACTGTGATGTATTCCCTGGCTGAAATTTAATGCAGTTTTAATACTCAGCAGTGCTGTGCTGCTGGGAGAGGTTAGAAGCTGTTGCTTACACAAAAGCTAAGAATTAGCAATTTTGGTAGGGACATGAAGTATATACTTGTACCTGTGCTCAGCTCCCTGCAGGGGCTAGTTTACAGTCCAATTAAACAATTACAAACCATTAAACTGAATCTTCAGAATCCTCTGGGCTCTCTAAATTGCTATTTACATAATTCTACAACTAAAAATAATGAAGATAAAGCAATCAGGTGGCTGTGGAACATCCTTTTCAAGTATATGAAAAGTTAATTGTCTTCACTTTATTCCCAAGTGTGCAAACACTGTCTTGTTTGATAGTGACAAATATAATTTGGGGAGTATTTTACCCACCTGGTATTTTGAAGAGGGAATAGGCTGTACTTGGTTGAAGAGGCATCATCTTGGAGAAAATATTATTACTCTATACAGGTCCATCACCCTATGGTGTATTCATTAAGGGAATATGAGGTTGCTGAAAGATGTAACTTCTGAAATAGCCTCTGCTAGACTTGATAGCACAAGGAGGAGGGAAGGCTGGAGTGAACTTTCCAGGTCTAAAGCCTGGTAAAAGGGAGTTTTGCCTTTCCTTTTTCTTTCATGTTTATCTACAAGTTTATGCTGACATTCAGATCAGAAAAAGCCCTTTGTGCTCACATGGATAGCATCCTTTCTACAGCTTCATTTCAGATTTTTTGGCCCCAATTTGGGTGGTGTTCCCCCTTGCCCCCAAACTTTGGAATAGAAAAACCCCACTAAGCTTACCATGCTTTCACCCATTCACTTCACTAATGTGGAAATATAAGGCTGGAAATAAAAGGATGAAATTTGTCTTAAAGGCCACGCTCCCAAGTGCTCAGTGCTCTGGAAAATACATTCTTCAACTGACAGCTTGATGGCTTATCCCATACAGGACATGCTTAAATGCTTTATGAAACAGAGAATGGCTTAAGCATCTCATTAAATGCCTTGCTGAATACAGAGCTAAATAGTGATTATTTTGCATGACTCAGTTTCTCTATCCACCCAGAGGGAAGAATAAGAGTTTTGAGCCCTCTCTACAGCATTACAAGGAGATATAATGATATCATGTAAGTGAATTATTGTACAGATACAAAATACTATAATCAGCATTAGATTTGCCTAGCTGTGGAAAGCACAGATAACTGTTCTTTGCCATCACTGTCCATGTTTCTTAAGCATGACACCAGTGCAACAACAAAACAGAAGTGAGGGTGTTCTAGGTGGCAAAAAATTGCTCTGAACTGAAAAATTAGAAACAAATGATTTTTCAAATACTTATTTTTCCAAAGCTCCAGGAATGGTTCATCAAATTTTATAAAAATGAAGCCAAATCAGTTCTAAATAACAAGGCTGGGGACTGGCACCTCAGCTGTGAGAACAGTTTGTTCTTTTTTTTTTGCAATGTATTTTTAGGAAGGCGAAATAAAAATTAGAAAATTAATGTGAAGAGGACAAATAGCACTTCTCTGCTCTTCCCAGGTTTGCCTGTTCAACACCTCAGCAATGCCATGATGACTTATCTTTGTACCAAAGGTTTCTTAACTCTTACAAACTCAGAGTTGTTCTTGGAGCCCCTGAGGTGCTGGCTCTGGCTGTATGCTTCTGCTCCACAGCAAGGTGAACCGGTCCACTGCAGGAAACAAAGCCAAAACCCCAGGTTTCAAGGCAGAAGTAACCCTCTTCCGATACAGAGCTAGGGAAGGACTGACAGATGCATTGCTGTTGTCATTCCATGTTTCCCTGGTTTCACAGTAAACTATACCCTTGATATGACAAACAGATTTCAGAGTTGTCTGCAGCTCTGGTCTTTCTGAAAGCTTTTTTGTTCCTTTAGTCTGTGTGTTAAGTGATTACTCACAGCATCCAAACTCTCCGTAGCAGCAGGGACCAAGGACCAAAGACCCTAGCTAAGTTTGTATTCTTAGAGCTGCTATCCAGTCTGGGGTGTGCTGAGAAGGCATGTGGTAGAGGACTTGATGAAGGGAAACCACTACAGGGTTAGGTCTGACTCCTTATTTCCACCCTCCTTCTACTGAGGGACACAAGAAGAGGCAGAGATGTTATTTCAAAGGAGAGTGAGTGTGGCATGGGGAGCCTCTAGAGATTTGGCACTGCAGGGCATCTGTTCCAATCAGTCTTCAAAGTGATGCTGACTGTATGTGCCTCTGGGACATTCAGCATCCCACAAGCTGCGTGGCAATGCAGCTACTTGTGTGCACCCATCAAGGCCCACCCCTTGATGCTGGTGGAAGCAGATGACTGCAGGGTAAGTGTATTGCCTGCACCCAGCTCTGCTGACAGACGGATGGCACCTCCAAGAGGCACAAACACCTGAATTTGACACTTTACTATCCTGAGCTGACTTATGCTCCTCCTCAAGTGACAAACTGCTGTAATTAGAAGTGCGTTATCAATCCAAAGTGACCTTGCTTTCTCACAGCCTGTGAGATGCCCTATAAATCACAAGACACAGTAATTACCAGAATTAGGCAAGGGATTTGGGATTGTTGTGGGTAATAACATCACTGCAGATCCTCCCAGAGACTCCTCAGCTTTAGAAAAGCAAGACTCGGGGTTTCCTCTGGTGTCCTTTGCTAAGCCTTTTATTGTCTCTTTTGGGCAAGTTTTATAATGATCCAGATTTCCTCAGAGCTTGCCATGTCTGTTGCTGGCTGGTAATGGCCTCAGGAGGCTTTTTAAGCTTGAACAATGTGATACTTTGTTTACAGCATACTTATGCTTGGCTGTGATCTTGAGTAGATGGGCACATAACCTAGTAGGCTGGAGTGAGAGCTATGATATCAATAATGTCAGGTTTTCCTGATTTCTACGCCTTTTCAGGGAGGGTTTTTTACCTTGCTTTCAAGAATAAATTCAGTTGGCAGCATATTCATGTTTGTAAATGTAACATAATTAAAGAAGCAGTACCCATGGCTATTTGGAAGGGTTGAAGGCCCACAAGAATGCAGAAAAGGGCCAGTATTGCCTTGCAAGATGGGAAATGGCACTTTCTATTTGACTGGTATAATTCTTCCTGGTCTCACGCTTCCAGGTGGATTAGAGCCTCTGAAACAGCATATTCTTTGTCCTTTTATGTATGGAGAATTTAACCTGCCTGTGGAAATTAACATTTGCTCAGTCTCAGAAGATGTAAAGGCTGGGGATTCCCAGTGCAGAGAGGCGAGTCAGCTGCTGCCCCCACCTGCCTGCTCCTTCTGAGAAGCTCCAGCTCCCCTGTGACATGCCTTCTGGCCTGACTAGGAGGAAGAATTGGCACCAGAAGTAATAAATAGAGAAAAGAGTCAGTTGTCTGGAAGAGGAATGGGAAACCCTTGTAATCACTGTTGAAATCCCAAATGCCTGCTGAAATGCTATCCATGTCCTCATCTGAGCTCTACTGAGAAACTGTTTAAGGGCTTTCAACATTCCTCCCAAAATTTCTCACTCACCAAAATCTAGGTTTTCAGTAGGAAAATGTCATCTTTGATAATGGAAAACATTTTAGTAATGATTTGGAAATGGCTTAAATAAGCTTTCCTGCCAAAAATCCCCGCCCCAAAACAGGTCCATTAAGAACTCTTGAAGAACTGCTGCAACCTTGAAATCTCAGATTCTGTTGCAAAATCCCACTTTTGGTTTCTCCTTCAGCTGAGCTGTCTGAAGCTGTTTATATACCCCGGGGAGGATGTTAATCTCCTGCTGTGAACATCAGCATTGCATGGCTCCCATGCCCTCGTGCTTCACATGGAGCTTGGCTGTGCTTCCACCAGGCATCTGTGCTCAGCAAAGACCAGGCTATCCTGTCTGGCAAGCCAGATAATCAGGTTGAGTGCTTGACGCAAGTCATGTGCTGAGTTATGTGGCTAAATGTAGCTTCTGTGTCAGAACATTGTCTTGCAGAGACCAAAGCCTGAAGACCTTGCCTCTTTTTTTAAGAGTAAAAGGCCAGGGTAAATCTCACATCCTGCTTTCCTGGATAAAAAGTATCCTAAAGCAACAAGATCCTGTACTCCATGACTGACCTGCCTGACCCAGGATGTCTGCTGTAGTGGCCCTGGGCTTTTTGGTGGGGTTTTCTTAACAATAGGAGAATTTCAAATAAAGCCCCTGCTCATAGAAATGTGTAGCTGAAATGTCTCCCAACTGTTCAAGGAAGGAAGCTGGGCCTTAAGAGGAAGAGTCTGTCTTTGAGTCATGTTTCTTCTACTTCCTATAGTTATTTTGGAAGCATAAAGAAAGAAAGGGGTGGGGAGGGGAAAGCAAGACTTAGGGGGTTTTTTTTAATCCAGCATTGCTAATGGCACCAGGAGCTTTGCCATTCATTTCAGTGGAAGTCCTTATCACTGCATTCCATTTCTTGTTTGCCTCTAGCACTGCAAAGCAAACTGTAGTTTGGCTTTACTGGGAGGTGTGCTGAACCCCACACCCTCTCTTGCTTTTGTTCCTCTCCCCAGGAACTGAACAGGATCATTTCACTTATGAGACAGTTGTGAGCGAGCTGTGGACTTCATCAGTGAACAGGGCAATTCTGTGCAGTCCCTGGACTGTAGCAGCCTGTGTATCCCTGAACTTGTATAGTCATATGTGTTCATGTAGGGACAAAACATCACTGTCCCATGCTAATGTAAAAGACTTGCTGCATGGATGTAAAGGACCTCAAGATATAATGCACTGTAGAGTCATGCCTGTGGTGGTGTGAGTGTTTTGCAGTAGTAATCCAAAATCTGTAGGAGTGTTACTAGTATAGGAAACCTGCAGTGGGATGTACAAGGTTTGTGTTTGAAAAGAAGCAAATTTGCACTTGTAAATCTCAAGGTTGTTTTTTCATGCCAAATACTTCCTTGTATTCCTCCAAAAACAAACCCTGTCTGCCTGACATTGCTGGATGTCAACAGTGAGGACCTTCTCTAGGGTTGAGGTTAGCAAAGCTGGAAAACTGCAGCATTTTTATGCTGAGCATTGACATTTAGTGGGATCCAGCTCCTGGAGATATGATACACAAAGAATGCTATCTCCTTAAATTCAGAAAAAGAAAGGATATTTTCAACCCTCATGGCTGAGGGGGGAAAACAACTCCAAAGGAGGAAACACAGAACTTGAGAATTATTTTTAAATCCCAAATTAAGAACTGAAAAAATAAACCCCACCACCAAAGAAACATTCCTGGCCTCTGAAAATCAGGCCTATATCAACCCCTTTTTGTGCATATCAAATCATTCCCCAGAGCAGTGTCCACTGGAGAGACAGTGGCTCCCTCCGGCTGTGGGATCAGCACCCATCTCCCACACCTTGCCTGCAACAGGAACTGTCTGGCAGACTCATCACTGTCTGAAACTGCTCAGAAATACAGGACAGATAAGGAGAACTGCTGTGCCCAGGCAGCACCATCATCCCATCTGTTCAAGGATGGCGGAGCCAGTTTTCCCTGTTTGAGTAACTTCTCTTCCCCCTTGATAATTTGCTGACTGCTAAGGACATGTAGAGAAACCCACAGGAACCAGCTCATTCCCATGTGCTTTTTTTCTACCTTGCTGTAATATTTCTCACCTGTCCCATGCAGCAGATTCAGGGAAGTTGTACAGGGTCCAGGTCTGAAATTCCATTTATCATGTCAGACAACATAGAAAATTGCATTGCAACAGAGCAAACTACTAAATCACGCATAATTGCTCTGATAATGATTTAGGGAAGGTGACAACTAGGGATCTTTCTCATTTCCCAAGGTTAAACATCTTAGAGGTATTTGATTGCCTTCTCCCTGTGTGAAAGTATATATATTTTTTCCCAGCTCTTCTGCACAAAGCAATTCACAAAAATGCTTCAAAAGAGGTTTGCTTATTTTCCTGCATGTAACTAAGGGAGGATTGACTGTCTCATGGTGTGTATGACACTGCGGTTAGCTCCCATTGCACTAGGCTTGTGGGAAGAGACAGTCCTGCAAAGCTCATCCCACTGCACCACAGAAGGCAGGTGCAAAATGGTGACTGTCCCTGTGCTACAAGTGATATGGTGCAGCACACAGATGAACAGCCTTGCCCAAGATTGCAAGAAGTCTTTAGCAGACATCAGGGTTGGGTTCAGGTTGGTCCCACACCCCTGCTCGTAACAGAGAAGCACCCTTGTCCCTAAGGCTGGCCTCCTCCCATTTTGGTTTCACTGGCTTCAAAGCAAATGTTTTTGGTAACTGAAATCCATTTGTTTCCTTGTGTGTGGAAAGTTACATGTGTTTTATCTGTCTGGGACTGGAAGAAAAGGCTGTTCAAGCTATTGGCTGCCCCCCCGCCATCTAAAATAGCGTTTTTATTGCCCTGCAATATTTAAACTTCAGCAGCTAAAAACTGTCAACAAACTGCTAAGAAAACCAGAAGAATCTCATTGCCTGAGCTTTAATGAGTCTCTTCATTTTTTTTTTTTTCTATGGCACTTGCTCCAGCTTGCAGCAGCCAAAAATAGAGCCGGCAATTCAGAAGTGTGCAAGTAACTTGTCCTAATGCTTGCTCCCATTTCCCCCAGGCAGCGGGTGGCAGGGTGCTGGGTAGCCACCCATTTCCACAGGCAAAGCCACATTGCTGCGGTGACTTCTCTTCCCCTGGCCACCTGAAATCTTGCACAATCTCCTCTGAGCAAGCGTGTGCAGTTGCATTGAAAGAGGTAGTGGCATTTTGGTGCTCCATGTGCCGGTAGCTGGCTGGGCTCCAGGATAACATGCTCGCTCTGGTGGGCTGGGGGTATTTCTGAGTGTATGAAAGTGGGGTACTGAAGTCAGCCAGGGGCTCACAGCCCTTGGAAATGCTGTTCCCAAAGGTTAGAGCAGGGGGGGAAGTGGAAACCGCACCCCGTCCAGGCTCTTTTCCTTCATTGTCTCTGGCTTTATGTCTAGCGGTGGAGCTTATCTCGGAGGAAGGGGTGGAGGTTTTCCAAACAGCTGATTCACTTCTGATTTTCTCACCACTGGGGAGATGCTATGCCTTGTCCTTGGAGCTCTGACTGTTCCAGGTATGTCCTAACTGCTTGTGAGAAGGTCTCTAGGAGGTCAACTGGGGGGAGCAGGGCTTCCAGGGGGGCAGAGGGATCTGGCCTTTCTCCTAGGCAGACACAGCCTAGAACTTATTTGACTTAAAAAAAAAAAAAAAAAAAAAAAAAATCAAAGAAAACAGAGGTGGCTTAAGGAAGCAAAAAGTCTGCAAGAAAGAGGTGGGAAGGGAGAGCTATTGTAAATCATGTTACTGAGTGTGATGCAATCTGGCTAATTGATCACCTGTGCTAATTTGAGAGCCTATCACATGGGTAAGGGGGAGAGGAGGGTGCAAGTGCAGCCCTTGGCCCTGATGCTGCTATGTGTATGGCCATTGGGCCTCAAGTGTGTGCAGGATGGAGAGCAGGGTGCCTTGTGAGCTGCTCAGCACCTGGCATCTTGCCATATGTTCTCTATGGGACAGGATGGTCAACTTGGGCATAATAAGGGATGGCTGCCTGGGTGCCTCCAAGGAGTACACAAATCTTTACTTTTCCCTTATTACTCTGCCGCCAGCCCCTTTGCCCTGACTTGTTAAGTTTCCTGCTTTGGAGGGTGGGGGCTGGGCAAACACAATCAGCTGCTGGCAGGCTGAGTGGCGTGACAATGTGTGACTTTTGGAGCTGGTTCCCCACCCATGCAGCACCAGCTGCCGCCTTAGCTCCTCAGCAAGCCCACCATGAACATGCCAGGCCTCAAGGTAGCCACCTGCCAACACCCAAATATGTCACTAAACCTAGGGACTAGGGGGCTCCCTGCTACATGCTGGTGGGTTTGGAAGGATGCTGCACTCTGGAAAAATGCTGAATTAGCAAGAATGATTCTTCTTCCCCAGCACAAAGGAGAGACAAGATCCACACCGTGACAGCTCCCAAAAAGACAGTTAACTTCATGCCTGGGCCACCACTGAGTGCTCCACCCTGTCATGGGAAGGTCACGTGGGCAATGTGTCCTCAGAGCCACTATGTCCTTGGGTTTTGACTGGTTCCTAACACCAAAAATGCAGCATTGGCATGTCTGTGAAGAGCGTGTGAGCCTGTGTGCCTCTTCTGCCTTCCATGGCAGAACGTATCTTCTCCTTCCATCCTCTTTCCAGGTCACTGAAACAGCTAGCACAGCCTTTTGGCATCATCATGGTGTACTTGTGGCAAGCCTAGGATCTACAAAGGGCCGTGAAGAATAACAGAGAGAGCAAGGTGGTGGCTGGATGAACAGAAGTCGGCCTTGCTCAGAAAGAGCTTGCCCTGGTGTAGATCGCCCAGTTTCAGGGAGTGAGGATGTCAGCTGAAATAGTCTTGGCATTGGTAGGACTGTCAGTGCTGATGAATTCATTTTGGAGCTGTCTCGGCCACACAGCTCCTTAGAGGACACTTTTGCTTCTCTCCCAAGGAGATGCTTATATCTGCATCACTATCACATTCATTGTTATGACACCCATCCCTTATTGAAGGCTTTTATAACCAGCAAATACCAGTCAGTTTTGCGTAATGCCAGGCTGGATTCACACCCTCAGCCAGGCTGCTGACCCTCGGGGTAGCTCCTCTGGACTCAGTTTCCCAATATACAACATGACATTAATAATACTTCCTTCTCAAGATGCTGCAAGTCTTCATTTTTGTTTCAAAGGTGCTCTGGGCCCTTTAGATGAAATTCACAGTTCAGCTACAATATCCTTGTTTGAGTTATGTCATTCTGGTTATTATTATTATTATGGTAATTATTATTATGATATTTGCAGTTCTTTGTATGGTAAGATGCTTCCTTGGGCTCTACTGAAGAATAGGTGCATCTGTGATAAAAGAATTTCCAGGGTTATTTATCTGACCCTCTGAATTTTCATGGTTTATGTATGGGTGGGGATTATTTCTCTGCCTTTTGCTCCGGGCTTCAAAGATGGGAACTGTCTATTTTCTAAGGCTTTGCTAAGAATTAGTCTTAAGTCCTACTTCAGTCCTGGAGGGAAGGCATAGCAGGATAGTGTAATGTGGAATATTTTATGAATAGCTTACAAAAAAGACCGTGTAGATTTGTTTCACACTTAAACTAAGAATTTCACTAAAGCAATAGAAAATGGTCTTAAAATGACCTTCGATTTGCAAGACTGAAAGGGCTCTTCTAAGTCATCAAGTCAGATGTGGTATTTCATAAACCCATTCATCCATTTATCAAATTCCATTAAATACACATATATTGAGAGGGGGGGTTTTGTTTGCTTAGTGGCTTTTCTGTGTGTGAGGTACACTCATTTTTTAACCCTTTTCACTACCTAGGTTTCGTTTAGGAGGTTGTCTAGTGAGGGTCCAAGACTTGACAACTGTTTCCACTTCCATAGCCAGCACGGCTCTAGTTCTGCACCATGTATATGCTCAATGGGGTAGAGAGGTACAAAACAGGAGAGGTGTCTTCTCTTCCTGGAGCTCTTTAGAAAAGCAGCACAAATTTATACTAATAACGGTGGTGTTTTAAATCCTATGCAATTTGTAAATGTACATTTCCATGGTAACACGTAGGTAGTGAAGTAATCCTCAATTCATCATCTTCCATGAAATTCCAGCAACTATTCCTAAACATTCATCCTTTTCTAATCCCAGAGCTGTTGCCATGGAAATGATCAGATAAGATACAGGCCTTTTAGGCAGATGGGTCTATAAAGGAAGCTAAATCTTGGCCCATTGAAATCTACAGAACTACTTAGTATATATTCTTATTTAAAAGCAACATAGCTGGTAGTGATTTTTCTTTTGATTGTTTCAAGATTAATTAAATTAACTCCACTTTACAAAAGGCTTCTTTTTGAGTGACTCCTGGGAACTAAAATTGTCTCTGGTCACAGATGTGTCACTCAGGTCTCTCTTCTCCCCCAGTGAGCTCTTGCGTGGCAGCAGGGACTTCTGCTGCTCCTGTTCACTGCTCCAGTGTTTCTGCTCCTCTCTCCACACATTCATAACTCAAATTCTCACGGGCATTGCTTGTGGTCTGGGTTTTAGGCCTGCTTTTCAGATATCTTGTTCTGCAAAGGAGCTTATTTTTATTTTTACGATTTATCAGAGCAAAGGATGGCATCCAGGAGATTACATCCAACACCTAGAGGCTGCTTTCCAGTGCATTAAATTTTCAATTCCAAAAGCTGTGCAGGATGAGAGGTTTACATGTGCAGAGGCACCTTCTGAGCACTTTTCCAAGCTGGGCCTGGACATGTATAGATGACTGTTAAAATAGGATTTGGTTTCTAAGTCTTAAAGTTGAATGTTTCAAAGTCACAAAGGTGTGTTGAAAGCTGTATGTCTTCTGTCTTCACCAAGAAACTTTGATGCAGGAGGAGCCATTCATTTTTGCCTTCTGCAATCAAAAGCAGAGCTTTTCAAAGACATGAACCAGTCTTACACACCAATTTTGCTGACTTTTAATAAGGGCTGGGGATCCAATTCCCATATATACCTTAGGCATTTTTCTGCAATGTTTCCTTATTTCTCTGCACACAAAAATACCATAGATTAATCTGAACAGAAAACATCTGAATGCAAAGGTCTTTTTGGGTTTTTTTGGGTGGGGTTTTTTTTATTAGCTTTTAGGGACAAGAGTCTGATGGTAAGAGGCATCCCACTTAGACAACTGCTATGGAAATTACAGTGGTTAAAGAGCCCCCTCTCAAACAGCCTGCTTGTTATCAGTTTTTTCTGGTGGAGGTTATCACCTTGTGAAAGGTTGTGAGCTTAAATGGTGAAAGGCTACCTGGCGTAATGCATGAGCTGGTAAAGAGGTGTGAGTGTTCCTCATCTGCTCCAGTGCAAAGTACACTTGTTAAGGAAGGTCAAGTGGATGTTGTCTGTCCTGCAGGACTAATGAGAAGTGGAGATAGGATGTATATACAGAGTGAGAAAGTGGATAGCTGTAAACATCATGCCAACAGGGATGGTGTAACTTGAGGACAGGAAGAAAGTGAGAAGGCAGGAAAGGAGGAGAGAGTGCTGGGACTGGAAAGCAGGCAGGAGAGGAGGACGGGCTCTGCCAGAAGCTGTTCAGCACATGAAACTCTAGGGAGAAGGGCAGAAAATATTACCAACATCCATCAGTGTCTGCACAGTCTGTTCCTGCATCCCCTCTGCAGGCTCTACTCTCTGGTCTTCCAAGCATGGTGGCAGTTTTGTTTTCATTATAAGGGTGGAAATTACAGAAATTATATACTCCGGGAGCCAATGCCTTGTCCCTACCAATGCTGCTGGCAGTGGCAGCCCAGGGCACAGCTCCCCGAAAGAGCCTCTGCAAATCAAAAGCTTCACTATTTGCTTTCTTGCAGAGTGATGTTTTGAAGATTCCCCATGGATGACCTGGGTTGTCCTAGTAATGCCCATTAAAAAAACTCCATGCAATTCTTTATGGAGCTTAAAAAAATCAATACCAGCAGCTCTGCCTGGGTTTTAATCATTCACTGGGTCTGTTTATTGCCTAATAATAATACTGCATGGATTGTAGCTCTTGTGCCGAGCACACCACAGCCTGGGAGGCAAAAGGGGGAAAATAAATTCAGTAAAATCTTGCATGAGAATGGCATGCGTGACAGCCAAGAAGGGCAGCCAGTGGCATCCACCAGAAAATCTGGCCAGCTCAACCTCTCCTCACAGAAGAGGTTAATGGCAATCATACCCTGCATTTATATGGTGCCCTGAATCAAAGGACACATGGCCCCTATTTATTTTTTTCCAGCTTTAGATGGGGGCGAAGTGTCAGGAAGAGGCTGAGTCACAAAAGCTCACAAACACTGGCAGGAATCAGACCCAGGTGTCCTGGGCTCTGGTCTGCAGCTGTAATTCAGTTTATGGTATCTTATCTAGAGACAACCAAGAGAGTTTGAGAAGGGGAGGGCTGATGAAGACAGAGGAGGGCAGGAAGCAGGGAAAGGCAGGGGGTGATGAGCACAGCGGGAAGGAAAGAGAAAGAGGCAGCAGAGGAGTATGCAAAATTGGAAGGAAAATTTCTGGTGTCTTCAAGTTGGTAGGAGTCAGATGAAGGAGCTTGGACTAGCAGGGGAAGAGAGATGGACTAGAAGATGGAGAAGAAATATTGAGACTGTACTTAGCAATGGTGCTATATAGCAGACAGCAAAGATTTCATACTGCAGTAGCCAACAGAGCTACAGGGACTGTATCTCTGTATCTGCTCCTGGGGCTCACTAATATGTGAGCCGGGCACTATCAGAGCCTCCCACATTACTACAGAAACACTGAATCTCCTGCAGGGAAGGGAGACATCCATCTCCAGGGAGACAGTTTGCCTAAAGCCTTAGACAACATCTCAGTCTCTGCCATTAGACTTTAAGTAGCAAACTGCTGTGATTTCAGCAAGACTTAATAAGCTCCCTAAAATATCCTTTTGACTAGGCCTGGCCATAATTGCCTTGATTTGCAGATGTGCAAAAAATAGATGAAAAGACAAGTGTGAAACAGGTGCTCTCATGCAAAGGGAAGGATGGGAAAGCAGTGAAATTTTTGTCTGTCTTCTCTCCCTCCCTTTCCCTTTAGAGACGCTCATCTGTTTGCAGCAGTCCTGCACAAAAGCCACTTGGTGATCTGCTGGGACTTTCAAAGTGGCTGGAACTGCTGCAGACTGAAACATGCTTTTGTCCCTGCAGTGCCTCACCCCTTTCTTTGCCCTTTTCTCCAAGCCCTGGGAATGTTTCTGATTCTCACCTTTCTCTAACCTTCAGGCTGATAAACCTGAAGTTTATCGTCAGCTTTCAGAAAGGTTTGTGGCTTTGTCTCTAACTGTTGCTAGTGAGCATCTGTTGCTCTCTTCCTCCTTCTCTGCGTGTTTTGGGGACAATCAGGAAGAGCTGCTGCTCCTTTAAAACCTCTGACACAAAGAGATGGAGGTGTCATGTCATGTTGAATTAGGGTTTGAGAGAAGCAGCAATTCTCCCCATCAGGTGAAAAGCGCTGACCTGCAAACGCCGCTGCTGCCCACAGACTGGCAGGTACTTGTCTCCCAGCGGCCACCGAGACATTTGGTTCTTCCACCATATACTCAATGTCAAACTTCAATCAGAAGTGGGGATGCTCAGTCAGATAAACATTAATAACCAGGGTTGATAACTACCCATGAACCACGAGGACTCCCCTGAGGGTCCTGATTTCCCTCCTAACCCGTGAGATGGAGGAAATGATGTGAGTGCAGCCATTCCCATGGAAAATAGAGGAGCTCATCGCTGCAGACTCAGTTCCTGCTGGGAAGACATTGAAACAGTTACGATTTTGCCATTCTTTTTTGTCAGAGCCTGATGATATTGCGAGCAATGAAGAAATCCTTGGAAATACAGTTCTAGTTGTAAGAGAAGCATACCTGTCTCATAGGTGCTGCTTGGTTGGGGGTGATGACAGCTTCACCGCTCAACCTCTCTCCTATGGCGAGGTCTCATCCTGATGTAGAAGTACCTGCACTGGGAGGGAGGGGGAAGTCTCCCTCCCTCATCTGCTACACCAGTGCCATTAGCAAAGGCCAGGGGAGATTTGCAGGGCATTTTTCACTTTGAAACTTCCAGGTCACTTGGTTTGAGGGACACAGGGTCCCTTACAGGGTTGAAGATGCAACAGGACTTTTTTGCAGAAGGGTTTTTGAGAAGTATTTCCCAGCTATTTTTTTTTTCTGATCATCATTCAAAAGCAGGGTACATTAAAGAGTCTCCGCTGCTCCTGGTGGGACAAAGGCTGGTTGGGAATACAGCAGCAAGTGGCATCACCACCAGGGTCTGAACACAGAGCCTTTGGCACCATCTCTTCTGTCTGAGCTCAGGGAACAGTATCTCATCTGATAGCTGCTGGAAATTATTTTCTACATTTAAAAAAAAAAAAAAGTCTTACTTTCTCTAGAAGTAAAACGCTTTGAGAGTTTGATAACAGAGGCTCATCACGTTATCTCTGTGTTTTAAAGCAGATGCATCTGTGTGTGCTCACAGTCAAGTACACAATGAACTGCCCGGAGCATTTTACAAGCTGGGTCTGCGAGCTGAAAACTCTGGAACAAGTAGCTTATCTCTTAAGCTCCTTGGAGGATTTAGGGTGGTTTAAATTACTTAAAGTGCTCCAGGGACCTGATCCTGCACCCATTGAAACCACTGGCAATTTTGTTGGAGACTTACAACAAGGGTAACACAATCCTACAAACTTAGGATTTGGTGCTAAAGGCTTAGAGAGCTGAAGTGGATAAAACCCCTACAGCCCTTTAGAGAAGGTTAAACCATTCCAAAGCCTTAGACCCATTTACAGCCCACAGAGGTTGGCCAGTGATGGAAATGCTTTAGGAGTACACCAAATGTTTTGCTGCTCTTTACATCAAGTACTTCTTCCAGGCCCTGTAATTGCAGCAACTCAGCTCTTTTTTCATTTTGTATTGATGGCAGTGGTCCAATCCTGCTCATAGCAGGTCAGCAGCACAACTGGCCTACTGAAGTCAGTGACACAAAGAGAAATGAGCTGCCTTGTACAGAGTATTTGCAGAATCACTTTCTGGGAGTTTGGCTGGTGATGCCTAGGCGGGAGCAGAACTGGGCCCTGAGATGGCAGTTCAAGCATTTCCACCTTTTGGTTTTTGCATAAGGACTCTTCCTCAGTCATTTTGATGCATTACATTAAAGCACTGTCATTTCCTAAGTTCCTGTCTTCCCTCCACATACCTCTTAGATTATTTAAAACCATACTTAATACTGATCTTTCCCTTCTCATCTGAGAAAGTACCAGCATGAATCCTGGCTTTTAAGTTATTAAAGCACCAGACATTTTTTTCTGTGCGGTCTCACATGCAGAAAAGAAAAAAACCATCTGAAACCCTTCCATTTTTTCAGAATAAAAAAAATTAAGAAGAAAAATTAAAAGGGGGTGTTTATACCTAATGCAAACCTTGGAGGAATATTGCTCTCTAGAGATCCAACCTTCCATTTGTGCACAGGCCTATTCTGCTTTTCATGCAGAAGTGGAATATGATCCCAGCTACAGTGACAGGCAGCAGCGTGTTAAGGGACTTCAGGCAATGTCAGCATGGCCTTGCGGGCACACGAAAATTATCATCTGCCAAAGACAAAAGACATGTGAGAGTGAGGGGCTGAGCCAGACCTCCTCCACATCAGCACATGCAGCAGCCAGGGACCTTCAGCAATGCTCCAAACCTATGGCATCCAAAACCAAGATTTTCCCCTGTTTTTCTAGCTTTTTCCCACATCCCACCCTCATGGGCAATAAAAGGGGAAAAATCATCATTCTTAAGAGAAATTCAGCCATCCACAATATAAGATACCATGGAATGAATTCCTGAGTTATTGCTTTTTGTACAAGACCTGAGAGGATCTGGTGTTGTGGCTAATAGCATGGAGATGAGAAAGTTTTAATAAACCTCCTTGCTTCTGCGGCCATTGCCCGCTAAGCTATTGCTCCTTTTCTAGATGCCCTCACCATCTCAGCAATCCCTTGTGATTTGGAATCTCATGTCAAAAAAGAGAGAAGAGCTGCAGCAAAACCAGAAGGAGAGGATTCTACTCCCAGGGGACTTCAGCAAATTTTTTCCCAGCAGCTTCCAGAACATACTGAAAACCTGTCAGTGGAGTAAAAGCGAAAAGGGCTGGAAAGAAGCATCCCAGAACCATCATACCAATAGAAATGCTCTTATGATATTAAGAAGAAAACTTAGTTTAAACATTTTTCTGCTCAGTAGAAGTCCCTTCATAGAACATGATAACCTGGACAGACTGACTAGAAATATAAGTCAGAGATGAATCTATTTTCATATATATATATACACAAACTTAGATGTATATATTTTAATTTATAGTGAATAGCTCAACAGTGTCCCCTGAAGGATGTACTGTAAATAAGAGGGGTTAAGAAAGAGGTAAAAGATGACAAAGAAAGAGAAAAAGAAAGAATAGGGAGAAATCAGTGATAATCCTTGGGAGAAATAGTTCCAGCTACTGTTCTTGTAAAGATGACAAGAGTTCTGCAGTTTTACAGGAGATCAATTAGTTGCTTGCAGTGATGTCTAACTAGCTGGACTTCATGCTGGCCTTCAGCTTGTTGTGCCCAAGAAACCTCTCTGCGTTTCCAGGGGGCACCGCTGTAACAGAAAGATGAGTCTGATGTAACTTCTTCTTCAGCTGATTGGGGAAGCAGCATTTTTTGTAGGGTGATCTCATTAAAAACCACCATCCCACTGTGCACAGAGGATGCACTCAGTGACTACTCAGTAGACACTGAGATGTCAAAAATTTTGCCAGACTGATGCTGAAGTCATCCAGGCAGACCACAACAGGCCGGGCTTCGAGAGCTATGCCAGCCTCCCTAGCAACGTCATAGGGTGCCACCAAGCGCATCTTGGTCTGTGGGCTCATTTGGGAACAGATGGTTCTGCAGCATCTTCCCTCGAGCACTGAGACGTCTATGCAGAGCCAGGATTGGTCTCATGCAGCCATGTTCAGCTCGAGGCTGTGATCCTGCAGCGAGCTCTCTGTATTCACTGTGAATTCATTGTGGGAATGCAGCTATCAATAACAGCCACAGCAGGATTAGGAAGTTCCTTCTATTCATTTAACATCATTGTGGTTTTTTAAACAACAGCATCAATGAGGCTTTCATTTTTTTGCGAAGGAGAAACAATCTGACCACGATGAGTTCAAATCTGGTACACGATGAGCACAGGGAATCCATTTGCTGAGCCACTGAGTCCATTGGCACTTTGCAGTAATGCCAGCGCTCAGTAAACATTGGCCAATGTGCCTCTAAGTACTATTAATGAAGTTAATTAGCAACAAAAGTTTTCAAATGTGAAAAAGCTACAGGCATAGCCATGGTTCATTAAGCTTCTTAGAAGCTTCAAACATCTTAACTGCATTTCTCAGGGGAAAAAAACCCCAATTTTTTCTAAATAGTCAAAACATTTTAGCAGCTCTGCTCTATTTTATGAAAACAGCATCTAAGAATATTGGCATCCTTTCTGCAGACAAACTTCACTGAAGGAGAGAAGGAAGAATAAAAACAGAAAAGGAAAAATGTGCTTATCCAGCATTGTGGGTTGAACATGAGGCTGGTTTCCTTCTCCTTTTAGATCTCCAACATCTGGCAGGATCCAGAGATGCCAGAAACAGTTCTGGATAAGCCCTGTGGTCCAGCAGCCTTTACCTTCTCTGGTCAGCTTTGGGGCTGGGGTGCTCACAAACCTCCTTTGGGTTAAATTACTTCTCAGGAGCCTCCATCAGCCAACAGAGGCACCAGCACTATTGAACATGGGCAAACACAGCTTTTTTTCTTGAATGCCAAATCTCCACAGGCTTAGCAGGTTCCCACAAGTTTTCTTGCTCCCCTGCAGGCAGAAGTCCAACACCATCTGAGCTACAGAGGAGATAACATGCAGTCAAGGTGAGGCTGCTACTTGGGACCGCTGATCCTTTTTCTCTCAACCACCAGCTTTCTGGCTGGTACGGGCAGAATTACCCATGGTCCTGGGTAGCTCCTTTACATCATTTACATCAGTGTTTCTCACCTCTGTCTTTGATACCCTTCATCTCACCATCTTAAAGCAAAAGGATTTACTGCTGGAGAGCCATCAGCAAAAAAACCAAAACAAAAGCAGTTGCTTAGGACTGTTCAGCAAGGCATCTCCTGACCCTCATCCTCTCTGGCAAAAAACAGCACAATGGGTGTCTGCTCCTCACCTTACAAAATAGGTGCAATTTAAGAATATAAAGTATTGCTTGGTGGACAGGAATGCGTTTTGCTTTGCAACACCTGTGGGTATAAGGAAGATTGGTCCTGCTTTCCTGGCATGGCCAGCAGTAGAGGAAAGCCTGCAGGTTGTCCTGGGGGAATGCTCACCTGCAGGTAACCTCAATGATTTCCCTTCCTTCCAAGCTGATGGAGCATTTAAGAGGTATTTCGGAAAGAAAACACAAGAGCATAACCTTTTTAATAAGCAATTTGCCTACGACAGTGCTGGTCAGTCCAGCATATCCCTCTCACATAATTAATCAAGACCTAGCGCTAGATTTGCTATCGTCTTGTTTAATAGCATTATGGCAATCCAAGGTTTAAGCTAGTGCTTTAATGTCCCTGCCTTGTTTAATACCATTACTGCATTATAGATTTAAGGTAGTACTTAGGTGGTAAATTTTCAAAGCAATGTCTGGGATTTAATGTCAACAGAAGTTCCACCACTAAATCTTCTGCTCTGCTTTGAAAATGTTTCTCTTAACCTCTCACCTGCTGCTTTACACCTGAGCTAAATGGGATACTTTTAGGGTATTCCTCGTGTCAACTTAGTCTCTGGTGAATCGTAGGCTCCATGAGACAGATTTCACCCTGATGGAGACTTTCCCATGGTGCGGATCTGTGACAACTGATAAGCAAAGACACTATGCTCGTGTCTTAAAGCTTCATTTTCATCTGAACTAAATGGCTTTTATCTTGACCAGCAGAGAACAGGGTCTGTGGCAGGCTGTAGGAAACAGGGCAGAGGGAAGTACCAGATACTTCCTTTCTCCTTCCCCATCCAGGAGATGCAGATTTGCATAGAACTGGTGCTGTTGCTGCTTCTTTATGGCCCTGTTTGAAGGCTTTCTGATTCAGGTAGTGAGATCCCACCAACAACCACAGGACAACATGTCTTCTTGCTGCTTCCCAATTAAAACCAAAATGAGGTTTCCTTTGCTGTGCCCTGTGAGTCTGGTTTTCTCCGTTTTTAAGTCTAAGCTGGATGTAACAATTATTGATTTAAAATCAGAGGTCATTGTACTGCACTGTTTAGTTGAAATGTTATCTAAACCTCCCCTCAGCTGATAAGCTTGTATCACAGTCTCTAATTAGGAGTAAGGGCCAATTTCCCAAAGAATATCCCTCCTTAAATAGAAACCTAATCAAATGCATTCAGCATCCTCATTGGTTGCCAGAGCCTATTTTCCAATAATCCATTTTCTGTGCCAGAGTATTAAGTCCAGTAAACTGGGGGAAAAAAAATGTGTAGGAAATTAAAGTTAGTTCATTGTGGCAGCTATCGCTTTTAGCTCGGCCGGCTACATCACTCCTCGCTGCTGTGAAAATGAGTTCAGAAGAAAAATTCTGTTATTGCACCCTGATATTTCCCCAACAGTTCCCTGAAATATATGAGAGTACAGAGCTGTGACATGGATGGCAGGGTCAGACTAAAGATGCCTAGGAAAAGTTAATATGAGCAGAAGCTATGCCATTTCATGGTCTGTGCCCCTGGAGCACTACATACACATCGAGCCTACCAGCAAGTAGATTTTGACACAGCTGGAAATATTGGTACCTGAAAGTCAAAAATTATACATTATTCACAGCCAATCAGGAGACAAAGCTAATATTATGTTGCCTACATATTTTGTAAGATTTAACCTCTGCTAATCTCCTTGCAGATGAAACACAAATAGTTTTCTTGCATGTAACAGGAGCATGAATCCTTTACCAGAATTGTATACTGAATTACCTTCCACGACCAGTCATCAAAGGAGAAAGCAAAGTAGTAATGAACTGAGAAAGAGGTGATGGGAAGCTAACAAATTATTCACGTGGTTTTATTCCTTTGGGCTAAGTCCTTATTCCACCAAAATCAATGAGAATAGAATAGGATGAGTTATGATTTATTGCTACAGTCAGATCTCATTGTGGTGCATTAAAGAGGTCGTGATGATTACAGGTTCTCTCTCAAAATGCTACAAACACAGCGATGTATTTAGAAAGCATCAGATGTCAAACACCAAACTGTTTCCAAGGGAACTTATAAACGTCACATCACAAAACGAATCAAAATAATGCCTTTCCCAGTTTTTATCTTGTTTCCTTTTGGCAAGCATTGATTTCTCAGCACATGCTAATCTAAATTGTTCCTTGATGTAGAGCCATTGTAGTCAGTTCTGAGGACAATGTAGTCACACTAGCCTGAATTTGGCAGAATATATTGCATCTGGAGCATAAATCAACTTGGCTTTGCTTGTTTCCTTCCTTGATCATGCACCAGATAATCAGTGATGACTCAGAATTACTCAAAGAGTAGATATTGCTAGTTCACTTTGTTATCCTCAATGTTGTCTGTGTTTGCACTAATCATGCTCCAGGGTAGCTGGATTTAATGATGGTGTCATCAGAAAGCAGTAGTGTCTTTTTTTGAATTCTTTGTGACAATATAAGCCAGTTGATGTATTGTTCATGATATTTTTCTGCTTATTTCCTTAGCGTGGATGGTACAAAGATGAAAGCAACACTGTCAAGCCTTTTTGACTACAGCTAAAATTCCTATTTGCTATCAGAAGAGATTATGTTAAACTAGCCATACTTGGGCCAGAGGTACCTTAAAGACATACTGCAATGACAAAAAGCATTACCAACATGAAGGTGTAATTGCCTTTCATGGGAGCTTGGCTTCCAGGTATGACTCATTGTTCTAGGGCAGCAGCACTGACAGCCTGGGCCAATTTTATCTGTTGGAAATTTCCCGCTATTTTTATTTGATTTATTTTATTGGAAAATGTTCTCAAAATGCTGGTGTAGGGGTTTTGTATATTAAGCATTTTTCTTTGCTAGAAGTGATGTGTCTGGACATTGAAGTCCATCTGATCGTAAGAACTAGGCAGTGACTTTCATAGGGAGAAGGAAGGTTGTGGCTTGGAGGACCTGAGCGCTGCTCTCATCAGTTTTTGCTTGTCACCAAGAAGCGAGTGAGTCTGCAGGGTGCTCACGGTGAGTCGACACAGGGGACTTTCAGCTGAGCCTCCTTCAGGCTGGGAAGCTCAAACCCTCACTGGTGCCAACCACCCGCGGTGTCTGCAGGGACCCAGGCTGGTCCCCCAGACCTGCCTCCAGGGCACTTCAGTTCAGACCGGTACTTGCTGTCCGTGGATGCTCTGGTACCTCTGGAGAAGAAATCTGAACACAACAGCAGCAGAAATGGAAAACGATCAGGAGCTGATGACTAGCAGAAGTACTGGATGTGGGTGGAGAGCGCGGTGTAAGATCAGTTACGGTTTGTGAATGCTTTGGTGCAACTGGGAGGGGCTTTCCAGCACCAGCAGAAATGTGCCTCCTGTTAGATGAGAATTGATGATGCTTGAAAAGATTCTATGAGGCAAAATAAGTGCATAAACTTGTATAAAGGTTCGACCTGAAATAAATTAATGAACAATTATATTCCCTTATGTGGCTATTTTATTTGAAAAGCTGAGTTCCCGTCCTTCCTTTTTCTGTAAACTGTTTACAGGCTGTTCTCAAGCATCTTCATTATCTGAAATTCACCCAGCAATATCCAAGGAAGATCCTTGGTATGTACATGGCTGGTGGGGAGCACAATACGAGGATCTTGCAGAGCAATGGGCTGCTAGTGGGTTGGCAGTAGACACGGGGAGCTTCCCTCAGCCGCTCTCTTCAGAGTCTGCTGCAAATCAATGGGCAAAATTTATGTGGTGCCTTATAAGGCAACGAGGGTTTGAGTAGCTCTTGGCAGAGATATGTACCCAAACCCCACAGGCGCACTGGTATGCTTGCTAGTGCTCTGGAGAGAGGTTGAGGGTGGAATATTTCTCCTCTTCCCTAAGGAAATACTTCTAGCTGTGGGCTGGGACCCCACGCAGACTGGACACAGTCTTGAGGATGTCATCCCAGCAGTGTTCACAGCCGCTTGCTGGGACTGAGGCTACTTCCCTGTTGATTCACCATCTTTAAAATTAAAGGCAGCATCTGTTCCTAGGGTGGAAAGAGGGCTGCTAAACAGAGAAGCAACGAGGTTATGTTTTATGAGCATGGGACTATTTCCCTGATGTTACAGGCAGGTGTTCAGGCTGTGTTCCTTGAAGCAAGAGCTAACCTGCCCAAAGCATTGGGCATGGACTCACTGGCTCTCCTCTTCAGATCAAATACTTTGACCCTTTGGTCTGCTTTTGCAGTGTCTCCTGTATGTGGCTGAGCTTCTTCCACCATTGTTAGGGAACATCTGCTGGTATTTGGAAGGACAGATCCCCTTTGTGATCTCTGGAAGACACCAAATATTCAGTTGATTTAACTTCATGCTTCCTAAGCAAAGAAAATAGATAATGCTTGAACAACACAACGCAAGAAAAGTTCAGAGATCTGCAGTCGCATGAGGAAAGAATAGGGGCTGAGTGAGGAGAATTTTACTCATGCATTTAATTATGTGAGTCAGCCTAAATAAATTGGTCATCCTAGAAGACAGCTGGGATCCAGGATCGCAACCATCTTCAGAGGTCCAACAGCAAACATTTGTCATCTCCCAATTAGCGCTGCTCTGCCGGCGTAGAGTCTCTATCTCAGCCTGAAAGTGGCTCTCCCTGGAGATCCAGTGAAATATTGAATAGAGGGTTATAGACGGTAGAACTAGAAATATATTCTGATACAGTAATAACACTGTATGTCTATGCAGTAATGATAGCTCATATCTAATGCTTCACAAAGATACCACAGCATTTTATCTGGAGAACAGTGATACTCTCATTACAGGCAGAATTAGAGGAGATGTTCATAGTGAAGCTGCTGAATGTTTCTGAAAGACCCCCTTCAGATCAGATCCTGTAGGGGGAAAAAAACATTTTTACTTATTCAAAATTCATATGTATAAAGGGACTGAATTAAGACTGGTTAGGCAAACTGAATTCAGGGCATATCTTACACGTGGAACACTTGACTATACAATCTTAACATCCTCTTAATGCTGGGGGTTTTTGAGACAATTTCACAGGTCAAGATTGAGGAGTATGAAGAGTTATGTTCACAGAAGAACACAGAACAAGTCAGCACCAGGTAGAAAGCAAAGGAAACAGCCAGAGGCAAACTTTCTCAGCGAGAGTAGTCTCATGTTAAAGCCTGACATGGCCCCACTGTACCTACATCAGGGAAGAGAGGATAAACTTTTATAAAAATTGAGCTGTTTCTACTGTCTATTGAGCTTTGCCTATTAAACACAGTGCCAAGCTGAGGTCAGACTATGGAGAAATATCCTCAGATCCTTTAAAAAAAAAAAAAATCTTGCTTTTTAGAGGCAGATTAATTTTGAGAAGTAAAAGAAAGACACTGGCACAACATTTCAAGGAAAGAGATGGAGTTTGCTTTTCCTGAAAGCGGTATCTTCCCAAGTCCTTCCTTTTTCCATTAAGAATAACAATCAAGAAGGCTGATGATTACCTGTGGTTCATAGCTCTCAAACACCAGACAGCGAGGAAAGATTGACTTTGCTGCAGGATGATAGATCCAAGACTTGGTTACATGTCTGTGAATTATAGATTTTATTCTAAATTAAATGAACCATTACATGTTCAATATTGTGCACTTAGAGAGCTGTAAAACTCTGAAATAAAATTAACAATAAAAAAGAAAAATTATCTAATGAATATGGGAATGTAACAGGGGTGCAGAACTTCCCTGTCCTTGCTGGTTTGTTTCATGAGTAATTACTTTCTTCTTCCATCTACCGTGCTTAGTTACCTTAGGCTCTGATAGCAGTGTGATTGCCACATTACAGCCTTCAGGAAACCCACACAGGGTCCCATATATGAATTCAGATGACAATAGCCAGCTGAATTTCCTGCTGCTGTCATTATAATCAACTAAACAGAAACTACTGGGGAGGTGATGGCTCATGCTGGGCTGTAATGTAGACACAGTCTCTGCGCAAGGTATCTTCTGCTGGTGAGATGTTTTGGATCAACGTGATGTCAAAACCCTTCTTTGCAATTAGAGGTCAAATACAGCAGTTTAGCTCAAGATTAACACTGGCTTCCTACAGACTTCTGGATGGAAATTGGTGTTTTAGCTTACCCCTGTTAGCAGCAGACTAACCACAAACAAGGACTTGTCAGTGGCCGATGTACTCATCCAAGGCTTGGTGATCAAAACTCTCCCTGACTCTGTGTGTGTGTGTGTACATGCACGAGACTAGGGGCGTATTGTGTTATTTCTCTGTCTCTTAGGTTTCCATCACTAGGGAACAGTTAATATTCCCTTTGGTACTCTGATAGAAATGCCATTCATTTTTAGGCTGACATCCTAAAGGCACCCATACCTTCACTTTAGAATTATGCGTGTCTAAAGGCAGCATCAAATTCCCATGTTCTCTCTTCATTTCTTGCAAGCTCTTCTGCAGAGGAAAGCTTTTAAGAAAAAAAAATATGTCATTCAGCTTGTCTCTTTTTGTCTTTTTTTTACAGACACTTCCAACAATGGCAAGTTTCACAAGAGATACACCCACAAGACAGCAAGAAGGAAGGAGAATGCTCTAAATACATCATTTGCCAGCAAAAAAAGAGAACGAAGTAAGTATATCTTAAAAAACTTGTATTATAAGTTTTCTTCTTGATCACACTGTAAAAATCTTATTCATTTCAATGGAATTACCCGAGTGGAACTTCAAGGAGAATTTGGCTTACGTGGGATCAGAGCAGGAGGCTCGGGAGTAGAGGCTGGCAGGATGCCAGAGGGGTTTCATTCCCTGCAGCTCCTTTTTCTGGGAAGGAGACTGAAAGGGAGAAAACCCCACAGCATATGTACTCAAAACATTTCATCAAACAGATCACTTATCCAAGTCATAGTCAAAAAGTCTATTCTCCAGCTCCTATGACAAAATAGGCAGAGCTCTGACCTAATGGATACTCTCTGCACTGGAAATCTGGGGCAACGTTTTACGCGGTACAAAATTAAGTCCTGTAGACAGAGACAAGAAGTGACATTTCAAGGAGGGGGATTTCCGTTGGAATACTGGGGGGTCACTGTGCTGCCTAATGACACAGGAAGCATTGAACCAGTGCCACTCTCCAGCTCCCAGTGCAAACCACAGCCTGAGCTGCTGAACCAGCTCTGCTCAAGCATGACCGCAATAAACTCCTGATCTCTGTACTGTGTATCAACCAGTGGATTAAATATTCACCACCAGTACCTAATCTATAGCCAGAAGTTATCACGGCTTGGTTACACATCTGGTTGACTAAAGCCCTTAGGTGGTTTTGTCCAAAACCCCCACTGACAACAGCCAGACACAGTTCTGAGTGTGGGGTCATCTGAATCCCCCGAGGGTGAAAGATTACAGCAACCCAAAGGATTAAAGCTAAACCAGCAGTGCTTATGGCACTGGCTCCATGGAAAGATTTATGAAGGTTTGGCAATTGCAGCCTGCCAGCGAAAATACATGTTTTAACAGTACAGTGACTAAAACTAATGTTGTATTTCTGCTAGCTGCTGCCCGTGCATTTGCTGATGTATTTAGTTTCTAGGTTCAGGGCTAGAAGACCTTACTCATCACAGCTCTTAATGCTCCTATCTTACTGCAAAGCCTGGCACCTGACTTGATGAATAGTTACTGGTATTAATCATTGGAGGGGACCAGTTTCTTCTTTGTACATTTGTCTGAAAAATTGCTCTCTCTGTGGAAGCTTTTAATGGATTTCTCAAGTCTTTCTCAACCATGACATATAATGCCTGAAATTCAATGGCAGCGACAAATGAAAGGGACAAAAACGGAGATGGAAGCATAATTACCGTGTATCAAAATATAGTGCTTTGGTAACTGAAACTCACAGGTGATGTAGCAACAATTTAACATTGCCAGGCACTGGGGTTGACAGTCTCCTTCCTCACAGCCACCCATGCTGCCACCCTGTTCTCACTTTCCCAAACTTAATTGCCTTGCAATTATTGGTTAGGAAAAAAACTGTAATCACTAGAGATTAATTGCATCTCTCTGAAACACCCGTCCCTGAAACTGACAGGGAGAATGGTCTCAGTGCTTCTGTCCATAGCATAATTTAGCAGCAAAAAATACAGCGATTTTTTTTTGAAATGTCAGGGGGAAGTTGCCAGCTCTCCTCTCGGGCTTGGACAGCTACCGTGAGCGCTTTGCTATTTCCATTACAATGGGGCACAAATCATCTGATTTTCACAGGCAACAATGAGAAACCATCTCTGGGCCTGCAAGAGATGCCATATTGCATGTAGCCCCCGCGGAGAAGCAGGAGCAGATCTTATCTTGCTAGAAGTAATAGAGGGAAGAAATGATGCAGAGCATTGCCCTGGGGTGGGATCCTGCCTTTTCTGGAGAAGGCTGGGATGGGATCTTACTGAACCTGTCTTAGAACTTCTCCCTTCTGGCTTTTATACCCTGGACTCCACCCAAACCTACCTGCCCTCATGGTCACAATTCACAGATCAGATCCACCCTTCTGTTCAAAACCTGCTGTGGTCCAAACTCTGACCTCTCTCCTGAATGACAGGTTGTCACCACAAGCTCAGTCTGGCAGGAGAAAAGCTTTGAGTCCTTCCCAGACACCTTTTAAAATACCAGACACCTTTTAAAATACCATAGACAACACCACTATTTCGTCTGTCATCTAGAAATATGGGGGTCAGGCTTCCTTTCAGGTCATTATACCCAGATTATTTCTAATTCCAGCACAGAGGAGCAAATCATATCTCTTTCCTGTATTTCCATACCCACTCAATATAACATGCATTTTCATTTCACACCTTACAAGCTCTTCTGTCTTGCTGTATGTGGAGCAGTATCCAGCATATTGTCAGCTATAATCAAGCAATTAGTATTACAACAAACAATGCAGGAAAATCATGTGTCTGATTCTGAAATCTCCCAGCGATTGGGGAAAATCTTTATGAAGAATTTTACCAACCACACATACAAGGATCACATTACAGGAGTTATGGAAACACAGCCACTACATCAGTGCAGTACCATAATTTAGAGGCTGAAATTCTCATTCTGGGGTATGTGCCATAAATTTTAAAAAAAACAACTCTAAAATAGAGCTGCTGCCAAGCAAAGCATTACCAGGGATGCCAGAAGGCCTTCTGAGGTGCCAGCCCAGCAGAAAACCACGCAGGGTTTAAACATGGGTGGTAAGGAAGGTTTCTTCGGATACCTGGTGGACTTGCACAGGAATTCCAGCAGACTGGAGTGCTTCTTTTTGACTGAATTGGCAAATTTCTGATGGGTAAAAAAGTCTATCTGAAAATTTCCAGCCTGCACTACTATGGTTTTACATAGCAGCTGAGAACAGCTCTTCCAGATGGTTTGAGGTAGGAAAGGAAAAGCACATTTGCCATACGACACTGGAAAGTTCACAGAGCCAGATGATAGAGATTAACCTGGTTTGGGGACAGGACTCAGCAATGACGCATGGAAATCATGGCTTTTCCCACAGCACTTTCTGGTTTCTGTTCTAATAGCATCTCACTGTCACTCCTGAGATGGGTAAAAATTTCCCATGGGAGCCTCTTGTACTAGAAGATATCCAGACAATTAAAACCAGGCTACTACAGCACAGAAAATATATAACCATTTTTAAAATGTGCAACAAGTGCGCTGTAAAGTACTTACATCCTGCAGGTTTTTTTCATGCCAAGCCCTCAAGTAATGGCAACTGGATACCAAACCAACCAAGACAAAGCCTTGCCAAATACTATCTTTTGTCTGGTGCACTTGCTGCTCGTGTTAAAGTCTCTTCTGGAGAAGGTCAAGCAGAGTTGGTGGCAACTAATCCTGGCATCAGCTCCTGATATATTAGTGGCCTCTCTGATTGCCGTGTCCACTGGCTTTTTTATCTCGCTTGCCAGAGCACCACTGAAGCTGTGTCGTTAAATGACTGATCGAGTCCAAAACACATGTGATATGCTACTGGGCCCCTCTTCTGTCTTGATAGTTTATGTTACATGACATGATTTTTCTTCCTGCTCTGCATCTTGAAAAGGAAGATCAATGTTCTGGAGATTTTTAAATTGGCTCACATTGCAGAATAGATTTCATTACCTACATATCAGTCCTTGAGGTACACAGTAATTCTCTGCCTTATATTACTGGAATTTTTTGCATCTTTTCTAGGAACTAGGTATTGATCCCTGGAAAATGAACAACAATTAAAATAAAATATAGACAACTGCAATCCCAGTGGTCCCATTAAAGGATGAAATGCTTCATTAACACCTCATAAGACCATTTGGAACATGAACGGAGGGCAACTTTCCTCCTTTATTACTGGTGCATGGTATCCAAGAAAGGAATGGCTTTTAAAATTCCCAGGATTAGTCTACACACAAATTACTCTAGCGTAACTAAGACAGCTATAAGCTGAAGTGCTCTTTCCTACCACCTCAAGACATTTTTTCTACTTTGAAATTGTTTTATCATATTCCAGCCTAAATCAGTTACTTAGCAATTTAATCTTAAATGAAGTAAAGGAAATGTAAACCATCACAGAAACCATAATTAGTTTGATAAAACTAGGTCATACTTTAAATTAAACCAACACAATTCCACACACCCATATGCCCTTAAACTTCTTAACTGTGCGGAACCCATATCAAATCGTTGGACGTGATCTTCCTCAAAACTTCAGCTTTGAGGTTTTGACTAGGAAAAAGCTCTTCAGTTTAGGAGAGGTAGCAAATCTGAGTGCCATTTGAACATTGCAGAAATGCTGAGTCTCTATACGTGACTATATGTTTTCTTATAGAAATGATGGGAAGAGAAAACTGAGCAATATGTTATGCTCCTGCTGATTTCCATGGGGCAATGGTACCTCTGAAAATTGAGCCCCTAAGTGTTATGCAAGGCATAGCTTGCACATTAAGTGGTGCCTACACAGAGTGACTGGAAACACACACTAAGTTAGCGTGATTCAGGGAAGTGTAATTGGTTGCCAGTGAGGAACCCAAGAGGCTAAGCCTCCAATTCCATTTTAGGTGCAAAATAAACTGTAATCAAGCCCAAGAAGTAACCATTCAGTATGGAGACAGGATCTAACTAAGCTAGAGTCTCCCATGTTGTGTCCCATGACTGTGAGATGTTGTAGAGGCTGTCCTAACTCCTTATCTACCCACACAGGGTGTAAATGATGCTTGGGTCACATCTGTCCTCCTGAATGAGAGAATGCCCCCCTCGGAAACTCCGTCTCAGCCCAGAGAGACAGAAAATGGATCCAGCTTTGGATCTGGCTTCCTAATGCCCAGAACAATCTCATTCTGCATTTTCTGCCAAGTTTCTTATTGACTGTTTCATCTAGCTAGAGACTGATGACACCTGAGACATCAATGGTGTTATGTAAATATCTATCCTATAGAATCAGGGTTATCCACCTAAGGCTTCTGAGGTTTCTACTTTACTTCTGGGAGGTCCGTGAAGAGTAATTCTGACTAATGCTCCTTGTCAGTTGGCTTAAATTCCTCAGCTGGGAAATGCTTAGGGGGGCTGCAAATCCAAAGAGGTTGAAAACCGAGGCAGTCAATAGACAGATAACGCCAGTCAGTCAGATACTGTTAGTGTCTGACAGAAGAAATATCAATAGCTGGCATGATTGATGGGGAATGAAGGAAATACCACCCACAAACAAAAAGTAAATAAACAGGATTTGAAAGCTCGATGTTGCATTAATTTTGAGATTTTTTATTTTCCCCTTTTTTAAGCTGATTTGATTTCACTCCTCAGTGTAATCCTCTGATCCAGGCATCCTTTATAATAAATAAATAAATAAATAAATACAAAGTGGCCCTTACAGCAGCACCGTTAACAAGAGTGTCATGTTAGTCACTGTGCCCACCCGAATGTGGAGCTTCTGTGAACCACCAAGGAGGGGAATGGAGATACACCTTGCCATATTTAGCGACGTCTGTGTAATCAAGGGTTTGTTGCTTAATGCCTTGTAACCACGTAAGGAAAAAATAAAGAAAGGAAAAAGTGAATTTCTTTTTTTAAACTGGAGCACAGAAGGAAATGATGGGTAATTTAATTGTTTTTTTACCCCCCCCCCAAAAAAAAAAAAATCCTTTTTGTACATGTTCATCTCCTGGTGTTTGAGATTCTGAAGTGTTAAGCCACTTGAAATGATAGATAACACAGAGTTTTTGGCTGGAATCTGGGTCTTTGAGTTGTGCCAGGCTATAAATAAACATAGATTGATTTACATATTTATTAAATTCATTTTTACTAGGTTGCAAATATTTCAGGTCTTTCACATACTGTGGTCAAAATGCTAGCAAGGTCATTCTAAGAAATACAGAAATTCACAAAGACGCTTCCCCGTGCCAGAAATGCATCAGTTTAGGAGCAAAGAAAAAAAGAAGTGAGAAGGCAACACTTGGGGTCTGTTGTGACTACAGGTGGGGAGGATCTGAAGGAACTTTGTGGATGTGTTATATCATTAATAGGCAAGATATTGATGGATACCTCTCAGTTGCTGTCATTGGAACAATGTGAGCTAGGTTAGCTTGTGGAATAGCAGATCAGATTATATCGAAGAGCATGGCTGCTGCCTCAAGGAAGCATAAAGAAACTTAAGGTGAAGAAGGAAAGAAAGAAAAGCATGTGAATCCAAACATACACACGTATTGTTTAAAATGTGCCCCTTCCAGGCGTCTTTGAGAAAATAAACCCACCTGAACCATGAGCTCAGCTCTTGGCGGCAGCTACGTATCAGTTGCACAAAACTGAGCGTTTCAGCAAGAGGCGTTAAGCAGGAACTCAAGGTGCTATTTCCAATGAAACCCAAGTATAAAAGGGCACCTCATGGCTTTTTTTTCAAGGCCCTGTATCTCTCCTCATGTGGAATGAAGTGGTCTGGTTTTTCCAAAAATCCAACTAGAGACTACTTGCACCTTTAGCTGCCTTCCATCCGATACGGATTTCAGGGACTGTAAGACACATCCATTGCAGCTAGGGCTTCAGCTCACGTTTGAGCAGGTCTTCAGTATCAACCACACTGTCTCCTTAGTGGCTGCTGTCTGGCTCAAGGCTGGAGCGAACTAGCTGGCCAGCTGCATGAGGACACTTGGGTGTCATGAGAGGAGAAAAAGACTGGCTTACCCTTGGCAGCACAGCTGTGAGCAGATTGTGCTACACAGCACGACAAACTCAAGTGCACGCTGGCGTGTTTAACAAGGACAATATAAACAGTGCCAACAAGAGTTATGTTGGGAACGAGTGATATAACTTTTTGTTGCTACTTTTCTTTCACACCTTCAAGCCTTTTGACCAAGCTGTGCCACAAAAATGTGAGAAACGTGTCATTCACTGGAGGGGTGAAGAAATACTGCTATTCTGAGCAGGAAAGAACAAAGTCAGTCACTGAGCCAATACGTAGATCACTGAAGAGTTTACATATTGTCATCAAGTATGGATGCCAGAATCTGATGTCTTTGACGGCACATCAGCAGTCTAATCAGCAACATGAAGCCATCTCAGAATGGAAATTGTGTGTCACACTCTAAAAGACTGACACTTGACATCTGGTTTGACAGGTTATGAGGCATCACAAAAAGACCTTCGTAAATGACGAAATTCAGTTCATCCATCAGAGCCTACAAACAACCCCGCTGTGATCCAGGAGGTGCTGGGATTCTCAGGAACACCTGAGGGCTCTGCCGCTGCAGCAAAGGTGAGTTTGGCCAGTCATCCTCCAAAGCCACCTGACATACCGCCACCCCAACCTTCACATCAGGAAGCGAATTTCTAATTTCTTCTCAGCTCGCACCTCTGAGAAGACCCTGAAGCCAAAGGATCAACAGGCCTGAGGAAATAGAAGAGTAGATAGAAAATTGACTGAAATGTACTGTGATTAAACTACCAAACACAATGGTAATGTGTTAGTACAGTGGGACATAAATCAGTCATTTATTAGTATACTGTTCACTGCAGGACACTTAAATAACCGATCCCTGCAGAAGCAAATGCCCTTTCAGTACCAGTCCTGGTGTGACTCTCATTTTCTCAGGGATGTAGGGACTGAGACATAGTTTAGTATCTGGTGCTACTGAGAAATACAATAACATGCAAAGCAGTGAAGCACTTTACAACAGTTATAAAAAGATAAGGTACTCTGGTTAGCAGCCGTAACAGAGCAATAAGGTCATGCCAGCAAGCACCACTACACCCTAACAGAATTATCTTTTTCTTTGAAAGAATAAAGCACTCATGCTAGTCTCCTGTTTTTTTGTGCAGGCGGTTTCACAGCACTGCAGTATACAGAAAAGTCTCCATCCTCAAGGTCACTGCTGATTTTGTGCCCAGTGATGTTCAGGAGAGTTTTGATGGGGCAAAGACCTCAGAATTTTGCCTCAAATCAATCACCCTGATGTGTACTTGCACAAATGGCTGCATGGGATGAGAGCAGAGGTCTGTCTAATCCTGTATCCCCTTCCTCATCACGGCCAAAATCAAAAGATATGCTGGATGCCACCTGATAGCCTTCCTGAAGCAGAGTCAAACTCAAGTACATTTGCTTTGCACTTGCACATCAACATACTCAGATTCTGGAAAAATAACAGGGGACATGTATTAAAAGCTGGGGCTTTCCAGTAATAACTCCCATAGACCAATCACACCCATTGAAATCAACCAGGCATGCCATTTATTTGGTGTTTTGATAAATTATAGCTCTGGGGTGCACCAAGGGCCAGATTTTTAAAGCTATTTGGCTGTTTAACTCTCATTGATTTCAGCATAATTGATTTCAGTGGGAGTTAGGTGCCTGTATTGCTTCACACTTTGGGCCAGTCCCTTCTGTGGTAACCGTACCAATTAGGCAGGAAAGCTATTTATAAGGAGCCCCATTAAATAGAATCAGTGGTGCCCAATTACATCTAAATTACCAGTTCAGCTACCCTGATGGCTGAACGGGAGGGGCGGCTGTTGCTGTAACACTGGCACCACCACTGACATGGAGAACTCTTCCATTGTATCCCACTTATAGTAACACTCATCCAGGAAAAACATCCTGCTTCCTCCATCAACCCATGATATTTTTTTACCCTCCCACCAGGTCACTCTGACATCGAAACAGACTAATGATGTAATGGATACCAGGAAGAAAAGCAGGCTGAATCCAAACCTAAATGAGTAGGGCTTACATAATTAGAGGGTGAGAGAAAGAGAAACTAGAATCAGAGACACGGTCTTTTCAAGGTTTCCAAGGCAGCAAGTGGCTGCTTCTCACACAGCATGCACCGCAATCGTGTTTTCAATTCTACAGCATCAGTTTCCCCTATGATGAGGAGGAAAAAAATCCCCACTCTTTTGAAATGTGAGTGCTTTTGAAATAATAGAGAGAAGGTCTGAGACATTATGCTCCACATGAGTAGTTGTGGTGATATCTTCATTTATTTGATATCATTTTCTGACATTTCATTCCATTTGCAGGCAAGTCGTTTGTAATGTTACGTACAAAGGATTCTGGTGTCGTGATCTTTAACTTTTGCCCTGCATCTAATACTGAAGATCATTCAACCGTGATGAAACCGGCTGGAGGAAATTCCTCTCCTGCAAGACATGAAGGCCAATGACGGTAGGAAAGATGTGGGGCTGCTTTGTCATTTATTGCTGCATATTCCATATGTTTGTCTGATTGGTGTAGGGAAAGGTCCATTTATTAATACAACAGTTCATATGAATTGCAGGCAGCTGAAAGAGAAAAAAAAGAAACAAAAAAACCAGCCAGAAAGGCAATGCAATGACTGAGCAGAACAGCCTTAAGGGAACTCTTGGGATGCTGCTGAAAACCACGTGAGGATGGTAAGTCCAGACAGCTAAGCCTTCCCTAGCACCACGCTTTGGGCAACAATCTTGGGAGAAAGGGATTTCAGCAGGGGAAAAAAAAAAAGACCCTTTAGGCAAAACCACAGCCAATTTCTGCAAAGCTGTCAGAAGACCAACAGGTAAAGCAGGTGAAGAACCTGACTCTAGGAAGTATAGGAATATTTCTCTAGACAGATGGATCTTTCTATATAGGTCAAACTTTTGTTTTCTGCCAGCCTTCTTTCTCACTCCTGGGATGGCACCAGCTGCACCATGCTGTACTGCTGGTTCCTCATTCTTGAAAGAAATTTTTTCTAGGTGCCAAATCCCATCAGAACAATGTAGGTAGCTCAGGTGATGACAGGGAACCAGAGCCAATGTGCTGGGAGGAGTAAAATGCACAGACAGCATTCCTACAATCCGTACCACCAGGAGACAGACCTCCTGGCCTGCCCACCCACACCACCAGGTTTCCCAGGACATTCCTCCCAGCTCAAGCAAGCTTCATGTCTTCCCAGGAGTGCCTGAAAAAGGTAAATGCTGATGAAAACTGCTTCCTTTTGAGATCAGCCTTTAATAAAAGCTCCTTGTTACCCACAACCTTGCTTCAGTATGAATGAGCCAGTTAATGCACTGATGGTATATCAGTGCATCGTTATATTACAATCCAGTATTTCATGCTTACTGCTGTTAGGGGAAAAAATATTAATAACTCATTTAGCTAGATTTCATTTCCTTACTCTCTGCAAGGTCTACAAATTAATTCCTCAGTGGGCTTTTGTTCCAGCACTTAACCTGATCTTTTCAGCTGCACCAGTGATCATTTCTCAGTTCCTGCCCTATTCTGCAAGAAAATAGCTCCACAATACCCTGCTTTCTGTGCCTTCTGCCTCTACCCTTGGTAGAGCTCTCACATAGCCATGCCAGACAGGTCAGAAAACAGTTTCACATATTGGATGGAATTTGTAATACCACAGTGGATGGTTTTTATCAGGAAAAAAAAAAAAAATCCTTGTTCTTCACAGGATGAAGACCAAGCACCACCACTATGGGGTTTCCCTCAGCAGGCATCCAAGCACTCACCTAGCTTCAGCTAAGGCCAGGGAAAATAATAAATGTGACTCATTTCTGTTAAAAGAAAGAGAGAAAATAAAGAAACTATTATTTTGCTTTCTTCCATCACCCTACCCCAATCTATTTCTTCTCTGTTCTTTACCCAGCTAAATTGTTCATTCATTGTTGAGTCCAACTAACTCTTTTTATAACATGCTGGTCTTGATAGGTGTGGGAAGGAGGGCATGGAGACTAATGAAGTAATTACTCCCAGCCTGTTACTTGTAGAATCTGGCACTTAGGAAAAGCTTCAATGGTATTTTTCCTTGGGGGGGGAAGTGGTGTTGCTTGGCCAAAAGCTTAGTGACTGAGGAAATCTGCTCCAACATCCATACCTCAGGGTGAAAGCTGGCTCTCTCCTTCCCGATTAGCTAATGTTTTCACATGTTAGGCTGTAAAATTGCTAAGTGGAGTATTAGGGCTTCTGGTTTCTCACTGTGAATGACACATAAGGACACCTTCTTGCCACGGTAACAAGCAAAAGACGCAGTGTTATAGCTAGAAAACGTACAGAAGTAAAGTTACAGCAGAAACAGTAAAGGTGGCTAGGAAATGGTTTGCTCATCAGGGAGCGTTATCGAGATACCAGGTAGGGGGAATGGGAAAAAAAGACAAAGTCATCAATACTGCCTGTTCTCACTGAAGTAAAACATGTCAGGATCTGGTGCTTCCGTAGACGTTGGAGTAGAAGCAAAATGAGGCAGGGATTGCCAGTGTGCTGAGTCCTGCCACCGAGGTTGTCTCAACCAGGAATCTTGCAGTCTTTCTTCAGATGTTTTTTAATATATTGTCTTTTACACTTGTAAAACCTCCCATCTATTATCCTTCCTTACTTACTGAATTTGTCCATTTCTCAAGCAGTTGCTTCTACCCCATCCTCCTTAAGATAACACTCTCTTGAGCCATAAATATCCCTGTCTAGTTCTTTTTGAGATCAAACTCCTATTGCACTTAATGAGCACTTGGCCCAAAACAGGAATGATGCCAGGTCCAGCAGATCTCTGAGCGAGACTTCAGCCCAGGTTAGTGCTTTTATTTTTACTATTAAGTACGACTAATCTCCAGTGCCTCCAACAGAGAAGTGAGTGTCCTAGCCAAGAGTTTTAATACTTCCCAAAGGGTTTTTGCAGTTGATCCAGGCTGGCTAATAAGCCTATAGGTTGTGCACAAGCTTTTAAACATCTGCTCTAAGTGCACCATTTTAGCCCTTTGAGTTTGGCCTTACACGTGTTATTTTTGGCTTGTGCTAGTGACTGACATGTTGTCCTGCTGACCGTGTTATTTCACATCCTGGAAACACTGCAGGCTGTGAGCTACAGGACTCTTGGTTTGGGAAAAACACACGTTTCTTCTGTAAATCTCCGTAGTCCGAGTGTGTCCTAGCAAGAGTCAGCCAGCAATGACAAGAGGGGCCAGAAATGAGATGCGTACTGAAAAGCATTAATACATAATAAATAAAACAGTGGCATAACAGACAGAATTTGATCAGCTAGAATCTCAAATATTGGTGTAGAAGAGGAGTATTTATAGATATGGGCTGCTCCAGCCCTGTTTAAAAATACTGGCAGAAGTTAGAGGGAGAACTCAGATTACTGTGTAGGGTGGAAATGGCCAACCTACAGTGTAACATTTGCAGTTCTCTGGAAATCTTTGGGATTTCAAGCAGCTTGGGGCAAAGTATACTTCACACACATGGTGCCTGCCATGTGTTCAGCCCTCTCTACTCAGGAGGCCAACTGCCAGGATTTGTGTAGCATGTGTGAGTATGTGTTTGGATAAAGCATTACTGGAAAGGGAACTTATGCAAACTTCTCTTTGCTGAGGTCACCTGAAAAATTTCCACACGCAGCTCTAACACTGTAGTTGTTTTATAACTCGAGACCAAACGATGCCACTATAGAATTTTTAACCTTTGTGACTTTTCCTTCATTTCCAGAGAGGGAGGGGTTTTTTTCTGTACTTTACTAGCTCAAAATTCATGCGTCAACAAGTACAAATACCTATTGCATTGATTTCAGGTTCCCATGTAGATGACTCCAACCTAGAGCATACAACACCTACAGCAAAGGTGTATAGGTTGTGCCTCAGTATTTATCACTAAATAGTTCCCATTTCCTCAGACACATGCAGCAATAGTGCTCAGAGTATTGGAAGGACAGTTGAGTTTGACACAGATTTCATTGATTCAGCAGACAATAATCCTTCCTCTGGCCACGTGAATAGTCTTGGCAGTGCCCAAAATGTCTCTGTGAGTGCTGAGGAGGTGCCAGCTGCTGACACAGTGGGAGATTGAATTCAGCCTGGGGAAGGGAGGAGGATCATTTCTGGTTGTGGCTGCAGAACAATAAGGGGTGAAAGGAGAAGGGCAGGAACATCCATCCAGTTATGTGGGTTTTCCCCAAGATGACCACTAGAGATACATTTATTCTGATTTCTCTGACTTTAGCACTTGTTTACTGGCATTTTTTTTCACTGTTTGCTTCTTGCTGAGCTTCTGACGGTTCATGAGATCATTCTGGCTGCGTATCCATATATCTACACATCTGCTTCTAAGCTGCCCCAAACTACTGAACCTGTGGGTCAAATTCCACCAGCTTTCAGCTCAAGGAACGGCTGAATCATGGTCTCAATCTTTATTAGACCACTAGACTATGCGCTCAGAAAAGAGACACCGATAGATCGGACCAGAGTTCAAACCTCTCAGAATACTACAAAATCCAACTGCTAAGCACACCACTGTAGGAAACCAACATTCATTAGTGCTTGGCTTTATCAAATATGCAAACGGCTGCACCCCAGCCCGTCCATCTGACCTGCCATCAAAGATGAGTTTGAGCACGTACAGCAGGCAGCACACAACAGTGCTTTCGTTATATCTCGTTATACCTATGCTTCAGCAGAAAACTTCAAAATGAAGCCTGAAGATTTAATGTATCAATGAACGCTGATTTTGCCTTTCACTGAAGGTACAGAAGAAGCTATAAACACTTCTGTAAACTCAGAGGAGAGTCCTTGTGCAGTTATGTTTGCAGACACTGTCTCCCGAGATGATTAACGAACAGCAGTAACGGGTCTGTATTTGAGCACAACGCTGCTGGAGTTAATATCCAGATCCTTCCCCATTTGGGAAAGGCATTTTATAGGTGTTTGAAAATGGGCTGGTTAATCATCAAAACTGGAGTCATTCAAGCGAGAGGTACTTCAGAGATGAGCCAGCAGAAAGAAAAAAGGCTGCTATGTTTCTTAAAGGTGACAGATCTGACAACATTTTGTTTCTTCTGGAAGACAGAGATGCTTCATCTGGGTTGACATCAGGGAGTATGGTCAGGGTGTGGGATTGTGTAGACTTTATTTTATTGATACTGCATGCAGGCAAAAAGATTTATTATTGTTGTTATTATTACATTATTTAACAATCACATTTTGCAAGACACTATCTATGGAGAATAAGAAACATTGCATGAGGAACAGTGGCTCCTGTCTTTAAATATTAACCAGAGTTCTTGCGCCAACAGTGTGAGTGAAGATGATCTTTACCTCTCATTATACCCAGTCTGGATTTTTCACACTTGATTTGGCTTTCTGCCAGTGAGGACATTGTGCCAACACCTTTTGCTTTCAACCTTTTGTACTAAAACTACAAGAAACAAATTTATGTCAAAGAGCATTGACTGTCTGGAGAGCTGATGTAAGTTAATGTTTGTGAAATGCTGTGAAGATGTAGAACACTTCAGAAACGCTGCTTGTTCTGAATGGTGATCAGAACAGGTGGGGGATACACACACAGCATGCCTGGACTGCTCAGGGAGGAGGAAAGGTCTATTTGGGTTACACACGAGACAGCAAGCAGTGCTGAGGGTACGGTGAATTGAAGTGCAGAGCTCAGGGGCAGCATGGTTAGCCATTTGGGAGAGCAGAATTGCTGTCAGCCCCCACTCCAGATTTGAATGCATTTATTACAGCTATGAGGCTAACACTTTCTCTTTTGTGCTAACTTTGGTTCACTGCAGCACACATCCTCCCCCTCTCCTTCCTGAGTGTATGCTGAGGTCACACCTTCTCCTCTGCTCCCCTGGCCTCCGCGTTTCGGGGACAAACACATGTTGTTACTTACCTGTACAGCGCCCAGCACACACCGAGCCTTTCCTCCGGGATTGGGTTACACAGCATTGCTGTAATGGAGCGTGACTTACATCGGGGACGATGACGCTGCCAATTTTGGCACAGAAAGATACCTAAAGGAGCATCCACACTGTGCATGCAGAGATGCTTAAGCTGTGCCCACGCAGTAAGGCCAGCTCAGGAAACCCTAACCCTGTGCTGTTACAGCTTGGGGAGGGACAGCCTGTCTGCTCAGGTGCTGCAGCACATTAACGTGGCTTTGCTGCCACTGGGCCCATCTCAGATCTCCCTGAGGGGGTGGAGACATGGGATCAAGAACTTCCAGCAGTTGCTGGGCTACATTGTATTTTATCGTCCAAATTCAGGATGAAGGGTCAGAAATTGAGAGCCAGGAGACACTGCATGTCCAATACAACACTTCATTCTCCGTGCTTTTTCTCTGCTACAGGTTCTGGTCTGGTGGAGATTGGGACCCCAGCCTTTCCCTCCTGCCTCATTTCAGATGCCATGTATATGTCATTCAAATTCCTTCCGGTACCTGCTTTGGCACCCATGCTACAGATTTTCTCTGTTGGTGTAGGCACCTCAGCTTTAGTTCGGTGATAACAGTGGGATTTCTGTCCTGTACATTGTTGCCTGGCTTGTACTTGTCATGGTCTGTATGTACCACCTACAGACAGGGCTGGATAGTTGGCATGGTAGTGAATCCTGCTCTAAGAGCAAAGATTCAAAGAGAGCAGGTAAAATCTCTTAACCAGAAAATTCTCACTAGATTAAATCTAAATGAAATCCTTCTTGGTCCTTCTTAAAAGCTAAGTAGCCCTTACTGAAGCTTTTCTTTTTCAGCTTATCTCTTAAGATATTTTACATATTCTTTACCCAGGGAATGTCTACTAATAAGGTCTGAGCACACTCTTGCAATTTCTTTTAAAGCTAAATAACACTAACCTATCCCTAAAGGGTTGCTTTCCCGTCAGGACTCCACCTTAATTACTACAACTCTACCCATACTCCTGGTTTATGTATTACCGGCCCGTCTTCCAGCTTGACTCCTTACTTGCAGATGTGGCAGGTTCTGGGATCTGGGGGAGCAGAGGTCATCCGTGAGAGAGGGGGAGAAGAGAAGGAGCAAGAAATGGTCAAACAAGCTAGCAAATTTCTCCATTCAGTCTGTCAGCCCCCAAATTTCCGAAGAAGGAAATAAAAAAGAAGACAAAACAGAATTGGAACCTAAGGATTTGGTGGCTCCAGGGAAGGATCCAGCTAAAGTATTTTCAGCAAGAAAATTTCCCTTGAAACAGAAATTCAGATGGACTGAGACAATGCAATTGAGCTGACTTAGGCTAACAGGGAAGGCTGGAAAAAGTAAGGGGAGCAGTTTTTATGTGCTAACTTTCACGTTCACATTTTTAAAACAAAATATCTCACTTCAGGCGTGCCAGTTGCAGGGGTATGTTTTCAAGCTGAAAAGATTTGCCTCTTCATGCTTAGACAGGAATTTTTACTGAAAAATTGACCTAGAACTGATTTTTTAAAAGGGAGAAAAGTTTATAATGGTAAATAATCCAAAGCTGAAGAAAACTATTTTTTTGAAATATCCATTTTTACTTGCTCTAAACTGATTTTCTCCAACACTCTTATTTTCTATTTCTGCCATTAAATCCAAAAGTCAGGTTTTTACTGTGCTTCAGCTTTTCAGGCCACGCCGTTCTGACTCCTCAGCACTCCAAGGGCCTTTGCGGGAATTAAGTGCATCTCACAAAAGGACACATTTCTAGGGTGAAGGTTTAATTTGATTTTGGACTGTGTGACTGTGAGTGGATGAAAAAGCAAACAAGAACTTCCTCATGCCTCTATATCAGTTCTGCTAACCAGAGTTCTAAGAGTAAATGAGTTGATTTGCTCGGTTAAGGTTGGGAAATGAACTGAAGCAATCCTCCACCCACCAAATGTCCAGCCAAAAGTAACTTAGCCAGCTAGGAAATAAGGAAAACAGTGATGTCCTGCTGGTCCAGGCCAGCCATACATTATTACCCTCCCCAGGTAGGAAGGCAATGCCATGAAAGTTCAGATCAGCAGGGACTCCATGGCACCATACTTCTGTTAGAAGACCTTAACAGTGAACACGAGAGTGTTTCTGGGTTTAGACAGAAGGGTGGGTCACGGCTTTCTAGTGTAGCATATTCAATTTATAGTTTGTTGAACAGGTACAGAGTTGCAGTGAGCTGCTTTGGCAACTCGAATATCCCAAAGCCTTTCCCTTTCCCTTCTTCTGGGGAATCCTTCAGGGGTACTTCCATACTGGACCTGTCCCAGTGGCAGCCCCACAATTTCTTTTCTTGGATCACAGCAACAGATCCCCAGATCCTATGCTGTGCTGGCAGTTCTGCAGTCCCATGCATAGGTAAGGGGACACCCTGAGGCAATCCTTCCCAAAATGGGGAGACAGTGTTGCCATCCCAGCCAGCTCCCTCATAACACCCATCTGAAATAGGTTAATACTTTTTTTTTTTTTTTTTAATATAGATGGGTAAACTGGGTTGAGGTGGTCATCTCAGGGGCACATCCAGAGTGGGCTGTCCTGCTGCACAGAATGCATGGCACGGTGCAGAGCAGTGCAGAGAGGTAGAGGTGTGACTCCCAAAGCAGTGCAGTCACATCAGTGTATGCCATGCCCCAGCCCACCTTGGGAATCAGCTCAGCCAACACTTCTTTGGGGATCCCCACCAATCCACCACTCTCTGGGGCACAGATGCCCTTAGAGACTGAGCTGCACAGCTAGAAGCACTGCCCAAATTTCCTGATATCTTTTAGTCTTCTTTGTCCGCTAAACTGTACTTCTGTCCTGGGAATACCCCAGTGATGCATAACTTCAGTTGATGAGCTAGGATTAGAAGGACTTTATATAAGGCCTGTTTGATTAAGTGGCTATTATCAACTAAAAACTTGGTGCTTCCCATTAAGTACTCTCAAGTGCGTGTCCTCATTTTACTTATTCTGTGCTTACATTATGCTTTGGAAGAGGCAGCCTGGCCTTTTTGCCTCATCCAGGCCCACTCTGCCAACACTAATAAGATGCTCTGTCTTGTTGAGTGCTACTGTAAGAAATGCCATGCCCTGATGGAGCCTCTCCTTAAAGGTATTTCTCTAAAATCACCACATCATCCTGTAGTTTACAGTGTAAATTAGCCCAGCCCCTGCGAACTTTCTTCTCCCGACCAGATCCCTCAGTGCTTCTCCCCCAAGGCAGCTCTCTCCTTCCAGCAGATCAAAGCCTGTACCACTCACAAAAGACTAAAACAATAGCGCTCTCACCTTTTGTCTTTGCTTCTATGACTGTGCCAGTGCAGTTTGATTTGCTGTCTTTTGCAGCATCTGTGCTCAGGCTTCAGTGATTTCCCATAATAGCCCAATATACTTTTTGTGATCCACGTTCAATTTATATGCACACCCCACTTTAATCCTTCTGTCCAGATCAGTTATTTCATATTTTTGTACATCAAATTGCATTCACCATCTGTTGGCCCAGTTGCCGTACATAAGCCAAACCCTCTGAAGGTATAATTGCAATATTGTTCATTATTTTCTTGCTCCCTTTCCTCCCAATATGCATAATGACAGGAAAATGGAAGAAATCATTTAAATCTAATCTAAATTCCCTTCAGGTTTTTTACACTGTACTGATCAAAATAGTAGCTAGGGTCTTCAAAAGAAGAAGCCATCCATCTCAGAAGAGCCTTGATGCCCTCAGATAGCTATCTGTGAAAACGAATGAATTTTTGTAGGACTGGAGCATGGTGTACCAGCATTAACTAAGCTGACGGCAAATGCTATCAGCACATCAGCATGCTGTTAAATCATTGCGCAGAAGAATTCCAATCTGGTTAATCAGGATCTGATTTTATACTGCCACTTCCCTGAAATAAATGCACCCAAAACATTATTTTCTTCTTGCCTTATCTATTCTGATTTCTATTTCAGCCAAAGCTCGTTGTTCTAGGACTGTGCACTATACACTGCGCTCGGGCAGTTTTTCAAGCATCTACAGAGAAAGCTTGTAAGCACGAACCCTCTTCCCCAGGGATAACTATTCCTTCAGCTTTGATTTAATTTTTCCTACAGTCAGGAGGCCACCCACATCTCCAGTTCTGCCTGACCTGCTTCATTTCTGCCTCAGCATTAATAGCAAGGGCAGGGGCAGGGAATAAGTCTCTGGTAAGATTCATAGGTTAGTCCAGGCCTGGGTTTGCATTTACCTTTAGGACTTACGGTGGGGAGGAAACCGCTGCAGAGCCACAGGGAAGTACCTCTGACAAACATCAGAGGCACACGCTGCAATGCAATGCATTTCACCAGCGTGCACCTCCTGGAGAACCAACTTCGGTGGAGATAAATAAGACATGTAATTTCTTGTCAGGCTGCCGCATTTCCCACTGCTCTTTTTAACAATTACACTCTGTGACTTTTTTTATTAAACAACTGAAAAGAGTAGATTCTTATAACCTAGGAAGAAAAATTGCCTGGAGAAATGAAACGTACCCAGACTTAATTTTCTCTCTTGCGCTTTTTGAGGTGTTTGTAATGAATGTGTTTTCAGTACAGCAGCCAATAAAAAGACCTGAGGCTTTGGCACTTCTTTGCCACACTCACCTCTTCAGCAGCCAATTTCCTTATAACCAAATCCAGGCAGAATAAAAGGGCCCATCCAAGCTGTGGCTTTGATTTTTGCTGTTAGAAGAGAGGGCACAACTTTTTCCCCCTGAAGTCAGTGGAAACACTGCCATAGATTACAACAGGAATCGTTACAGTCCCATAATTATTTCATATGCAGCTTTCTCTAAATCTTATTTTTAAAGCAATTAATGAAAGAAGTGATTGCCCTTTAGTGAGCGGTGTCCCAATGTGAATTGTAATCAATGCTTCTTCCGAGTGCTTCTCTGCACTGATACCTGTACCAATTAGAGGCTTCTTCTATAGAAAGGTTACGCAAACACAATTTTATTTCTTATTATGAATTTTTTTTCAGACGGGGCCAAGTTTTAAGAGCGTGTCTGGACTTACAGCTTCAGTATTGGAGTTGCTCTTGTAAAGAAGAGGCTGCCTTTACGACTGACCTGGAGAATATATATTCAAGGAGCACACATGCTAAATGCTTCAGCACTTCTCTTTGCTTTCAAGACCAGAAGGCTGTACATAAAACACACTCCAGTATTCATGACTACAACTTCAATGCTTTTTTAAACAGTGATGCTTCTGAACTCAAGACCAACCTGCTGTAAACAGATGATAAGATCAATCTGAAATCCTGTTTGTTTGCTCAACTGAGGCACCTTTGAAACCAAAATAAAATGTGGAAGAAAAAAATCGAACTGTCTTTGAAGACCAAACAGACAAGGATACAACTGAAAAATAGATACTGAGACAGACATCAACCTGCCCTCTATAAACATCTATGTTTAAGTCCGATTCAACAAGGTGTAACATGGTATCATGGTAACAGAGATTATTGAAACTGCCAGTGATAGATTTGTCTGTTTTGGTGCTGAGCACATGTTAAAAATGGGGAAGATTGGAAACGGAGAAAAGACAGGGGGAATAAAGGCTTTTGTTCCACATGACGTGCAGGTGAGTCATTAAAAATGCATCTAGCTATACCTGGAATATTTCTCTTGTGAGGGATAGAAATACAATCCTCTTGAAACAGCTACAACAGTTTTGTTGGGGTTATTTTTTCCAGGCAGATTCCATTTCCCGAATCTTCCCCAGTACAGCTATTTCTGCTGGAGTCGGTGCCTGGGCAGCGCAGGTCCCTCACGGCAGGGGCAGGATGGCTCAGGACCTCCGAGGAGGAGACTGATGCTCAATAAATAGAGTACATTGATAAACTTGAAGAAAGACTTGCAGGAGTAAGCGCTCAGCATTGCCACTGCTACTGAGTTTTAAGGGTGATTTATTAAGGTGACATCTAGGTTATGAATATGAAAATATGGCACTCCAGACTCTCAGCCATCTGAACGTGGCTGGTGGTGAATGCTCGTTTCTAACATTTCTCACCAGGGTGAGTATTGATTTAATTTCTCACACTACACTAGTCACTTGACCAAGCTGCAATCCAATGTTTAATGTGTTAGTCACACTGGCTTGTGGGGACTTGTGGTCTGTAGTCTGTCATACGGTGACCTTTATGACTGGCATAGTCTTAATCATGATAGAAAAGGCTGATATAGAGGTAGTCACATCATTATTTCTAGTACTAGGCCATAGGATAGTTGAAGGAGTAGTAAGGTGTGAGTAGAGTGGCATTTATTGTCCCCTGTGGACAAATGTAGTGATTTGTTGTACAGTTTAATTTTTTTTTTAAGTACAAGGACAAAAAGTTGGCTGGATAGGCAGCTGGGAGGAGGTAAATGCCCTGTTTTAGGTGAAGGAGTGCTCAGAATAGAGGCATCAAGGCTGAAATTCCTCACATCAACTGCTCAAACAGCTTTTCCCGGCATCCTCATTCCCCTCCAAAAGCACTGAGCAGAGAGTTTGTACCTCAAAATGAGGGATGAGCCAGTGACATCCTGAAGTCTTGTAAAAGCTTCATGTTTGTTAAGCTCAGCATGGAAGATGCTCAAATACTCTAGCAGCATGCAGACATTAAAAATGACCAGGAGAGCCCAGCCCACATTTGGGAGTTTGCAATATAAGATCCTGACCTGTGAGCTGGAAGGTCTCTGCTCCCATGAGGAGCCCTAATAGCACAAACTGTATTCTTCATCGAGACTGGTCTCGCTGCTCAATGTCCTCCCCACCCCCCGTAAGAAATAAATGAGAGGGATCAGTATTTCTTCATTCTAATTTTGCCATCTGCTAGCTTTCCTTGTAATTTTTGACCTCTTTCCACCTTCCAAACTGTCCCTCCTTTCTATAAACATTATCACCTGTCCAAAACATTTTCCAGTTGTTACATGAGCTGCATCAATAACCCCCAGAAGAGTAACAAGCTGTGATTTATGGTGAGATCCTCCCCATTGTGAAGGGTTAACCTGAACCTTACGTGCTACTCAAGCTCCCAGGCTGACCCTCAGTGAAAATTAATAGCTTGTATCTGTTTAATATTCCTTTCCAGTACATTGTCAAATCGTTTCATCTGTGTTTAAATGGATCAGTGGTTTTTTCATCTTCAGTGTTTCCTCGTTCCTCTTTTGGTTTTTACTAATCCTTTGCTGTTCGCAGGTGTTTTTAAAATCATAGAAGAAAGTCCCTTTGTTCATTGCTTTTATTTTTATTTCATAAGATTCTTATAAAGTTGGAGGTAAAGGACATGCACCACGTTAATGGATCTATGTTGTCTTGCTCCAGCTAAAAAAGTGGACCACATCTATATTTTTTATGAGTTACGTTACAGATGTGGCAGTGTCATCATTTGCAGCTAATCAAAACATGCCAGTTGCGCACAGATTTCCTAAACACGTGTATCAGTATTATTTGTCATGCAAGTCGTTAATTTAAAACTGATGCATCTGTTACGATCATTGGTGTTCGAGATGGAAAAGATCCATAGGGAGGCTTTCAGCTTTCCATTTAGTGCTAACGTGGAACTGAACTCTATCAGAAGTATTATTATTGTCATTATTATTTAATATCCCCCTCTGCCCCCCCTGCGCGCTAGCCACTTAACAGAAAACACGAGTACAGACCTCATCTCAGATTGCTTGCCATCTGAGTGATGGACTAGATGTCCAAGTGACAACAAAACACGTATCACAAAGCGGATGGTCAGGATCCTCTTGGCACGGCTGTACGGGTGCTCAGGAGAGGCAGGCCAGCTCGTTGGTAGACACAGAGGGATTTGGGGGTTTGTTTTTGCTGTTGAAGTGTAAACACGACGGTACAGCTGTGAGTTTTTAAGAATGACATAATGGCGAAAAGATTCAAGGAGTGCATTTGAGCACTGATACTTTATTAGCATGGATGCCAAAGCATGCTAGAAAGAAAGAAGTATAATGCAATACGTTGCAGATGCTAAATAACAGAGAGATGATAGGCTAACCAAACTGCTGCTCTAAATTCCCTCTTTCAGACTGGGTTCAGATGCTCTGCAAACACTGGGCAGTATCTAAGTCTTGCATGCCCTCAGGCTTGTATTAGCCATGCTTCCAAGCTCAGGAGCTTCTTTATTTCAGCAGTCCTCATGATATCTCCAGCTTGAAGTCTGTCCTTGTGCTGTTTCTGCAGGACTCATATGCCCGACTTCCGAAAAAATGAGCCTGGCAGCCAAGGCTGGGACCTACTTATCTTTAATGCACTTTCTTCATTACACTTTGAGATACTGAGTTGCCAAGAAAACCTTAGGTATGTTAACCTTGGGCAAAAGCAGGGGACATTCTTTGTGCTTCCAGGTGACCCCTGGAGCCCCGTGATGGTCACATTCATCACCCAGCTGAGCCTTCCTCAGAAAAGCATATTTTGAACTTGTTCAGATCTTAATGAGTCATCTATGAACTATCAAATATTTCACATTCTATATGGAGCATTTGAGTTTCCTAAATGACACCATCAGCTGGGGTGACCGCAAACATCGTAAATAATCTCCTCAGTGTAACGAGTTACCATACGAGGAAAGGCTCGTCTACCAGGTAATGAGTCACAGCTTCACTTTGTTGTAAATCAGCTGAGACACTTAATTTACTGTGAGGGCTACCTGTATTAAAACTAATCAGAGGCTATCGAGGAAACCCAAACAGATCCAACTCACCACCATTTAATCTCCCCACAAATAAAATGTACTCATAAATCAGGGCAAGCATGTAAATGTGCCCCTCTAATGCTTCTATTAGGCAAACTAAAACCACAAAAAGCTCGGTAGGATGTGAAAACCGTGGTAATGTCGGCAGTATTAGACTAATTCATAACACACAAGGACCTGTAAGATACATTCTGCCCTTACAGCTGGCTAATTAGTCAAGATAGAGAAAGCAATCTGACAAAAATGTTGATGTCTCAGTTTCCATTTTGAAACTTAAAATGGACATATTTTTACTTTTTTATTGAACTTCCCAGATAAACACAGGGAAAAAGATAGATAAAAGGTATTAGAATCTTCATCATAGTTTTTACTCACTGAAAGAAGAAGTCTGATAGAAAATTAAGTAAACAAAATATACTGCTTTTAGTAAAAAATTACATAAAAAGCTGAGTTTCACAGAAATACGCTACTTATTACGGGGGAAGCACTTCTCTTACTAAAAAACCAACAGTAAGGAAAATATGATAGAAAGACTTTGATCAGATCCGGTAACGAGCTGTTCTCAAGCAAACGACAGCATTAGTTCACTGATGGGCTATTCAGCTTGATCAAGAAAAGGCATGTCGATACAACTGAATGACCGCAGTGAAAATCACCCTCTTGAATGATCATTATCATATGATGTTGTCCAGGTAGTAAACTAATATCCATGTAGAGGAGAGTGGAGACTCAGACTTTGTTACTTGGGAGAGTGGTACCTCTAGAACTTCAGTCCCCAACGGATCAGTTCAGCCCTGCTGCAATTTATGTAAGTCAACAAAGTTGAATATTATCAAAGCCAATTTTTTTGTAAAGACCTTGATTCTCATTCCCTTAGCAAATATACAACTTCAGTGCTCTATTCCAGAATTGCATTTTTTCTTTGGTGCTAACAGAGGAAAGAATCAAGATCCTTCTCCTTGTCAAAAGATTAATGATATATGTCCACATGGAAGAAGTTATGCAAGAAAGTTTTGTATAAGTACACTGGTTGTCTTAAGATGTTGCGCTCCATTTTGCTTCAATGGGATGTGCACAGACTATTAATAATAGTAAATTATTGCATTTAGGACAAAAATTTGAGGAAATAATTTATAACAAAATCTGCATTCAAAGCCGTCTCTCAGCTTCCACATCCTGGTCATAAATCACTGAAGAGACATTTATGATTGATTTACAAGGAGATTTTTATATTACCATAGATATATAAAAATAACAGTCGCCTTCTGAACAACTGTCCTTCATCCTAATTATGCAGCCAAACATACCCTTGGTAATAGATAGGATGTTTTCAGAAAAAAGACTTTGAAAGTCAGAAAGGAAGCTAAGGTATAGGTGCAAAGGATGATACTGGCTGATATTTACAAGTGGTTGTTGTTATTCACATATCTCCAGGCAGACCAGAAGAAGAAATTACATTGCAGGACAATACCAGAGCTAGAGCAGGCAATGGGACATAGTTTCCATCCTTGTGGTGACAATATTGGTCGTGGCGGCTTTATGGCATCAAAGCCCACTGAGCTCAGGGCAATATCTCTGAAAACAATCTCCCAAGGCCATTTCTTTCATTGGGTTAGGTGCTGTCTGTAACTTTCTTGGGTAAGTGCATATGGTCTCCTCTGGGAAAATGAACAATTTTAGTGGGGGAGTGAATCCCATCTCTTGATGTCCCACTTTATGTATGAGAAGCTGGGACCCGTTTCTTAATCTAGAGGGGAGGGAAATTTAAATGAGTTGTGAGAGATTAGTTATCTTTTAATCCATTTGAACTAGCCGTGCCGTTCTCTGCCGTGAGATAACGATTAACATCCAAACCTTCACTGCTGCACCCTCAACATTAGCAGAATGTCATTCTTGGCTTGCGGACAAATCTTCACACTTCGAGAACATAGGAGATAGAAACTGTGGCCCTTTCTCAATGAAAACTAACTGCTGAGTGCTCACCTGCAGGTCACTCTACCTAAACAGCAAACATTCATGCGAGAGCTTTCAGGATATTTCCTATAACCCAGTTATTTTCTTTTTAAAATAGCAATGCAAAGTGGAGCAGGAATATAACCTGGTTAAGAATCTGTCAGGCCTTTCCTCTCCTTGTTGCTGCTCTTCACTTTGCTCCGTTTTCTCCATGCTCAATAAGCGCTCTAGAATTAGTGTCAGATGTGGCTGTGTTTGAGAAGCATCAAGGTAACAAGCTCAGTAATCTCCTTTAATAACACCTTCCTCTCCCACACCCTGCCTCTTCTGGGGGGCAGTTCATGGGAGAGTTGTTCTGTTACAGCAACCGAAAATGTGGGCTCTGTTAGCTTTACAATAAGCAAACGAATGGGGCATTTTTTCCCTGATGGCCTTGCTTATTTCAAGGTCAAGTAGAGCAACTCTTTGCTGCCTTACTGAGGTGCTATCAAATGACTTGGTTTTATTCTTTGACCTTTTATTGCGTTGCCCTGTTTTCATATTGGAGGTCAGTCCAAGAGCAAGTGAATTCTCTTTATCTTCCACTGACTTATCTGAGTTGCAGCGAGGTCAACAACTCCCCTCTCCCCTGCATTCCTCCATCCTGCATTTTTATCATTACTTCAGAGATATTAGACTCCTTCATACCAAACACTGTAAGGATCCTTCATAAGAGGAAGTTCCTGCCGCTAAGACCTTAGGGATGAAAAAGATGCAGCAAGACTCAGGTGCTCTTTGGATACAGCTTGCCTACAGATCCACGGGAAATCTGCAGCAAGGTCTTCAGCAAGTCTATTGCAGTGACTTCAGTAAAGGTTCCCCTCACACCTGATTTAAGTGTTTATACCAGATGCCCATTGCCTTAAATGCCAGTTAGTATACTCAGGCATTACTTATTATAACAGGGTGTTATAGGCATTTGAGTTTCACATGCTTTCACAGACCCAGAATAACTTAGGGATCCTGTTAATTCTAAAAGCTGAACCAATAAAGCACAGTAAGGTGTTTGCCACAATAAAATAAGTTAAAAAGAATCCAACTCTTTTCTTGGGGTTCCTACTTGCTTCCCTTAGCCTGTGTGCAAACCTTTTGAGGACCAAGGGCTGTCAAGAATGCTGAAAGTCAGTTACTACATGCTCTCAGAGTACAAGACAGAAGAAAAACATCTGATTTTGGCAAAAATGCTCACTATACACTCATACTGCTGCCGGTTTTCAAAGGCACATTGTTGCTTATTAATATGAACCCAGAAGATTACTATTCAACTCAGGGATATGTGTCCACTCAAAAAGATTGCGACTGACCTTATGGTACTTGAAGGCATTGGTATAGCTAAGGTGACAAAAGGGTGTTCTTTTACATCAAGCTTGCTCAACTGAAATTACATAAGTATATAAGGTAACACTGAACAATACTGTTAGTTGCTGCTAAGAAGGAGCTATTGAATTTAACTGGCATCATGCACCAGTTGAAGGGGTGAGAGAATTCGGTTCTGGCCAAAAAAGAGGCAATAAAAAGGCTCGTTTATGGGACCTGTTTTTGTTTTGAGAAGCTATCATGCAGCATTACAACACCGTCAATGCGGTTCCTTCCCTTTCTGTCTGTACCGGTCCTACTTTGTGTCTGCTGATTGCCTTGATTCTTTCACTGATAGCATAGGACACTATTTTAATTGTCATCTGCTCAGTATTTAGCTTCAAACTGTCCCATGAACACCTTTACCTCAGCTTGACAGAAGTAACATCCTACACAGTGGCATATGGCAGGTCTTTCATCTGCCACTACAACGCGTATTACAGAGACTCTAGTACTACAAATTCACCACAAAATCACACAGGAAAGTCACTTCCATTGGGAAGATCCAGCTAATCCAGCAAAGCCCTAAGCCAGGTTTTTACCAGCTCAGAGATGTTAATAAAATCTATTCTGTAAAAAGATACACCAGTAATTTCAATAAACTCAGGAACTAGTATCATGAGACAGATACATGCTGCACATAACGTCTAGAGAAAAAAATATGACTGCGTTGAATAAAGCAAGCACAAATGGTAGATTGAAAGCATTCACGCAAAAGTGCAAGATCCACAGAGAATATAGTCAAGGACAGTAAATAAAAGGCTCCACGGGAAGTCACTCCGTGCACCCACGGCTAGATTTCAAGATGCCATTAAGTATCTCTGTAAACAATTTATTTATTAAGGAGACAGTTCTATTTACAAGTACTGGGTGCGTCAAGTTATTATCTAGGAAGAAGCGTCAGGGCACAACTGTTCAGTGTCTGGCTGGAACTCCACTTGCTTACAAAGTGCTTACAGCCCCCTTGGTCCAAAGCACTTTACAAAGTTTCATATAGAAGCTCTGCTGCATTTTGCCATTAAAGGAAGTTACTTATGAGGTGGAAGCACATAGAAGGAACCCAACTGTGTCCAGCTAACACAAAAAAACAAAGCAAGGGGTCAAAATTAAATCCCAGGAATGAATTTTGGGCTGACCCACTAAGACTAATGCTCAGAGTTGGGCAGAAGGGTCCATGTGTCACCAGCAACTGCGACTGTGTGAGAGCTTGGTGTGACTTCCTACACAAAAGATGGCACCATCACTCCTTGTACTACCCCACCACCTGGAAGACAAATTCTTACTGACTCCAGGGAACATTGCCTTCTGCTGCATCATCAGTCACGGATGAGTCTGGCCAAGAATATTTTCCAGAGTGTGACAGTGGCAGGAAAGCAGAACATTTGTAATAAGGTGTTCCTACCCGGGTATCTTAGTTGTTACATAAATGCACATCAATTTGTAAAATACAAACAGATAACATTCCCTTTTTTATTTTTTGATTGACTAAATAGAATTATCTTCTAGAATTAGAGCCTCAAGGTCTCATCCTTACAATAAAGAAATTAAATATTTTTATTGTATATTGACTTACAGTTTGGACAATCATTGCTTTATGAGATGCTGATTAACAGTCAGGAAAGTGGTAGTCTATGTCCAGTAATTTGCTTTTCATTTTCTGAATCCGCAAATTAACTTTCCTACTAAATGAGGCGTTAGGCTGATGTCAATATTTGCAGGTACTCCACAATTATACTGTGTTTGCTAAATCACATTGCTTTAATTCAAAAGTCATTCTGATTTCCATTTAGACCGTGATCCTGCTGAGTGCTTAGTTCTCCTGTAAAAGTGTTGCATGCCCTGAGGTCTCATGGAGTCAATGGCATTAGAGATTACTCAGCTGCCTTCAAATCTGAGTTTCATTTATTTGGGAAAACCATAATTAGAGGTTAGGAGCCAGGTTTATGCAATGTAGATTGTAGACAAGTCATCCAATTCTTGCATTTAAGAATCTCCTCTCTTTTTTTAACTGTTTTCATAGTGCGAGACTTCAAGGTGAACCTGCACCTCTTGTTAAACTAATGTGTCTTAATTTTCTGCAATTTTTAGCTTCAGTGAGGTGTTCTCCAGCCTTTCATCATCTGGGGGAAGGAACAGCTATCTAATCAGCTTGTCTGAAGGAAATGCCTTTTTAATGAGTCCAAGTCTCCAAGCAGGACTCAAAATAGCAAGGCAGTAAAGTCAGAAGTGTTTATAGAGAGAAATTGCATTAAAACTGTTAGCATCGCGGTATCTTGGAAATGACAGCTGCTGATACATCCACAAGCTGTCCCGATCTCAACCCTCCTTACTGCTGTACACCCTTGGCTGATGTGCGTACTTATACCCCCATTCTACACCAGTAGATGATTAAAATCCTTTCCTGTCCCCTCCCTCCTGTACCAGCTGATCCACAGGGTTTTGCACCAGAGGATCACAAAACAGAATTTCAAAGCCATCCCAAGGAAAAGCCTCTTGGCTAGAGTCCTGGGATTTCTTATTTATTTATGTGTTCTTCCTTGCTCTTTGAACATATCTCAAGTTATTCCTCATTTTCTTAGTATGTAAGCCTTCTCTCAGACAAATGCACCAAGTAGGACCAGCCAGGGGTGCAGATCTGGTGCCAAGGAGACATGATTTACGCTACATGCAAATCCATTTTGGCAGCACATGAGCTTTCCTTTCATCCAAATGGCTTAGAGCAAATGAAAACTGGCCTCAACATGGCTGCACTGTCCTGGAAAGAAACCCAAATGGGTGTAGTCTGAGAGTGATATCTGAGACAGCTGTGCCTGATTTTTAACTTCACTGGCGCAATTGTGAATGGTGCAGAATGCAAACCTCTCAGGAACATTATTTTCCAGCACCTAATGCAGCGCTATGACATCCTCGCAGTCAGGGGAAAGCATCTACTCTGCCAGATCAAGGGGCAGAACAAGTGTCAACTTGGCAGACCCAAGCAAGCATGCCCCGAAGGTGGCTCTCAAGATAATGTTCCTCATGCACTCTTGCAATTACACCAGATTAACAGTAATTTGCAGCTAGGTTGGCACCCAGGGCCACAGGGCAGGAGAGAAACCCTAACGCTGCACTGCACAAACACCTGTCATAAAACCATAGCCATGGGGAAGGGTGAGGATGCAGACACTTGGGTGAGTATCAAACTCTAATAGCTGCTCGTGATCTACAGCAGCGTAAAGGAGAGCAATAAAATACACAATGGCCCTGTAGAGAATGTCCAGAGACCTGTGGTGAGCAGTTTTGGTGAGAGAAGATAATAGTTTGGTTGCGGCACTGCTTTTGTTGGGTTTTTTCGATACACATCACAGGACCGATATGTCTCCTGTGAGACCATCGTCTTCTCTTAGCACCTGTCCTTGTTTTTCTCTGCTGCATCCTCAGCAAGAATAGGTACACTGGCTGCCCACCACTGCTCCAGTACGGCTGTACTGGATGAGGCGCACATTAGCTCCCTGGACTGTAAAATATGTCCGGAAGGTTTGGGAATACGATTCCAATGGCAACTGTAGAGATGCCTAACGATACAGATCAGCTGCTTGACTTGGCACATTTCACAGCAGAGGTTTCCACCAGCTCCGCTTAAGAAAAATCATCCTCTGCTGTTCCTCCTCCTGTTACCAACACTGCTGATGGTTAAGCTTAGATTTTAAGTTTGCACTTTTGCCCCTTGAGGTGTAAGATTTCAGTGAAGTGCTTCACTAAGGTCCTCACCCTTCAGAGCTCTCCCTCAGTCCTTCTTCTGTGCTAGCCATAAACCCCATATACCATAGGCACTGATTCTAGACATGAATGAAAAAAGTTATGCCTGTCTAGTATCAAAACACATGACTACACAGCTAATTTTCAATAAGATTAACCACAAACAGGAGGAAAAAAATGAACTAAAGCAAAAATTGTTTTAGGATGGTGACAGATCAAGAAAACTCCAGCTACTAAGGTTACCCAAATGTGAACGTTGACACAAGTCCACAGGTACTCAACAAGGAGATGTCCAGCAGACAAGGTGTAATAAGACTGTCTCAGGGGAGCTGACTCATTAAAGATTGTAGTGTCCAACCTTATGTATGGCAGCACGTTGCCTCCCAGGTATCAATGTTCAAGTGTTTATAAAAATCTGACAAGGCATCGGCAAGAAATTTAATACAAATTATTGTGGGGGGAAAAGTTGCTAATGCTTGCTTTGGTTGGGGAAATAGCTGAGAATTGCGTTGGCTATGATTCTATGAAAAGGGACTATTGTAGCTATAAAGTCCCTTTTCATTCTAGGCTAATGATAATCCAAGGACATTAGTATTCCACACATTAGTAGTTAAAGCTGGGTGAATTCAGATCAGAAAAACTGTTTGGGTATAACAATAATTAACTATTAAATCCAAACAGGTCATTTGTCCATCCCTGAAACCTCTCAGGAATGTGGTATGTTGAAAGGTAGCAGAAAGCAAACTCAGGTCTACCGACATACTTGAGTGGAGATGCAAGACCCTCATTCTTTCTTTCAGCAGAGCAATCCAGGCGGAATTTTTCTAAAGGAAGTAAGTGCAAGTATACAACATAAAGAAGAGAAAAAAAAATCCAGTCATTCCATCTCTTCTGGACAGAAATTTAACTGATAATTGTATTCTGCTGCAATAAACCAGCCAACCAGATGTTTCAGATAATTAGTATTAGAGTCAAATTTTTCTAGCAGCTGTTTTCCTTGTGACAGACAAGCAGTATATCTGCTTCCTCAGCCTGGACAAACTCTTCCAACAGGATGTCTAAGACATGATCAAGACACGTGATGGCACTTGCATATGTTATATATATATATATTCAAGAGCTTTAAAGCATCGACTTGACTATTGGTAACTGCAGCAGCATCTGCAGAAGTTTATTTGGGTCTCCAGATACATACTTGGTGAGTAATATGAGTTTTCAGAGCTTTGCTGCCTTTGCACCTAACCTAGAGCAGGCAAAAGCTGACTGGAAAGACCAGCATGCCCCAAAAATGGTTTTTTTGCAGGGAATTTTAAGACTTCCCCTGCCATAATTCTACATGCTCAAGTGTTTTCAGAGACACCCCTCTATTTTCACTTATTGAAAAATCTGTTAGATTGTCCATCCTGTTTTTAACGCACCACAGCATCCATCTGGAGCAAAGCATCTGTCTAGCCACACTAATTGAATTAGTCTGTGAATCTACCCATCTAGAGATAGAGACCTTTCCAGCTTTGTAACTTCAGAATTTTTATAGCAGAGGTCCCTAAATAAACATGTTAGGAAGGAGATGAGCACTTTTGTAGTCTAAAGAGATTTCAAGAAAATGAGCTTTTTTTTTTGTTTTGTTTTCTTTCGGTGGAAGAACCAGTTTTCCCTGGATGGAAAACAAACACCTTATGAACTGGCAGAGCCCTGTACGGATGAGCCAGTTTTTCATGACTTCATGCAAAAAACCTTGGCATTTGAGGCCTCAGGTAGCTTCTAACGTGCATCTTGTGAGGTGCACAATGTCTGAAAGACTGATATGTATCTCATTAAGACCACTCAGCTACAAGCACCAGACTGTTCTCCCCACTAATTGTTAATGCTGCCTCAGGCCATCAATGTTGGAGACCGTGTGCCTGGGGTAGATGGGACTATTGACACCTGTTGATATGGCCCAGACCTGCTGGAATAGCTGTGGCGAGCCAAAGTTCAGCATGGGAGGGAGCTGCTGGCAGCTGATGAGCAAAGGGCAACAGCTGAGCGTGCCAGGTCTCTCGCATTTCTTTCCGGCAATGGTCTGCAGTTCTGCTGGGGCAATGTGCACCAGCTGGTCTTGGTAGAAACTCATCAGCCTGGGTGGAGACTCTGCTCAAGGTTCATTTTCAGCATTGTATTTATTAAAGGTACTTGTATGAAAAAAGGCCAAAATAAAAGCCCCCAAACAACAATGATATTTTGGGAGAAGAAACTCAATATGGGTGCTGGGAGAAAAAAGGGCTCCTTTAAAATGTCAGTTCTCTCGGCTTCCTGGTGTGACTGGTGATGACTGGCTTATGTCTCCAAAAGTTAGAATGTTCTTAAGTTCCATTTTCAAAGGTGTCTTCCTAGGTATTCAGGAGTTTTGAAGCCTCAACCACCTTTGAAAATAAAATTTAAGATCCAAATCATGTAGCTAGTTTTGAAAAATGTAACCTCTGTTTCCACAGAAGACCGTTCCTCTCAAAGGCCACAGACATCCCGGTACTAAATGGATCAAATACCAAAACTTCCACTTAACTGGAAGTTTAATAACACAAAGAAGTAATGCCGCAGCCCCCGGTTTGGACCCAGAAATGAACCAGCAAAGCGCGCTTGAAGAGCAAAGCAGATCAGGTTTTGCTATTACGCCAACAAGGAATGTGATCTGTAACAGTAGAAGCAATGATTAGCGGTTTTTAAAAGAAGATATCTCTTGAAATTAGAACTTGAGGTGGGAGTGACAACAAAAGGCACCATCAGAGAGACACGCGGCTGGGGACACGAAGCACAGGCCCGAGAGCAAAAGCTCGCCCACGTGGCAGCAGCGCTGCGACGCAGGACGCCTACTGCCGCTTGTTTTTTCCAACGTGCAATTTCTATACGGCCTCCCGTCGCCCTTTAGAAAGGAGCGTTGGCAGGAGTATGAAATTGGGGCGCCCAAGCTGGGGGGCGCCAGGAAGGAGATGGGGGCCGGGCCTGTTTGGGGGCATCTTGCCCTCACCCTGCGTGAGAAACTTCCCGCCCCGTGCGGGAACCTTCTCTGCTCCCTCTGCTTGCGGGCTCCGGCCCCGCACCGGGCGGAGCCGGCCCAGGGGGGCGGCTGGGGGGGCGTCGCGGC
>WAAD01018897.1:733165-810916 GCA_013389945.1 Fregata magnificens
GCGGGGGGCGCGGGCGGAGCGGGGGATGCGCCGGCAGAAGTGGAGGGGAACTTTCCTCGCCGCCGGGGCAGCTCGGCGGGCAGCCCCCCCCCGCCTCCTTGCCCCGGGTGGGTTTTACAACAGCCCAGCGTCTCACGGCTTAAATGACTCAGCAGTGCTGAGGGGTTACCCTTCTGCCCTCCCTCCCGCGTGTGCGGCGGTAACTTCTGCAGCCGCTCCCCTGGGCTGCCGGTGCACGGCTGTGCGTGCGGGCTGGCTCCTCACTGCTGCTGGCTTCCCAGCTGGCCGGTAACTCGGGTCGAATGCCAGCCCTTCCAGTTTATACCAAATAAATACCAAGAAAATCTAGTGGGGCGTTTACTTCGCGCCTCCTGCGTTACTGATTTTCCTCGTCCTCCTCAAGTGATGCAGCAGCGTTAGGCACAGCGGCTCCGTAAGTCTTGGTGTTAGGTAGAGAACAGTCAAAATAAGACTTTGCACCGAATTTGCATAGTGAGATCTGGTGTCAGAGGCAGAACTGTAGTAGAAGAGTTGGAAAGATGTCCGTACGGCTGTGCTTGTGCCTTTGAGTATACATCGAGAGAGGCAGCCTGTGAAAATGAAGTGTTCTTCCAGCAGATGTAAGTGTATATAGTTGATTTACATTTCTCAGAATAGCTTGCTGGATTTGAGAATTATAGTTTCCATGGAAAAGAAATGTATTCGTAATCTCTGAGGCTTTTTGAGGCCGTACACGTAATATATTATACAGTAAGTGTAATATCTCTGCATTCTATACTTGTATTCGGTATTTACCACCGCTCCTCTCTCACATGCTCAAACTACTTATGCAAATTTGTACTGAACGTGATCTATAATTTTTCAAGGTATGTGGCTAAACTAACCATGGTTAATATTCCCTATTAATACAAAATGGAAATTAGCAGTCATCTCCATATAATAAAATGCATAAGTTTAGTTTGGAACCTATTTGTGATTGCAGAGGAAACTACATCATATCTGTTGAGATAAATTCAGTAATTCTATGCCCTGTGTGAGTATAGGTGCATATCAGTTAATTTGTAGGAGCCAGAGGGGGACATGCCTCTCTTATGTGAGTAACACCTTAGTAAGTAAATATACTGTTTCTGATGAGCTACTTGCAAAATGAGCTGTCAGCATGAATGAGTGTGGGATAATCCTCCGTCAAAGTAACGGCCAAGGAAGAGCCCACTGAGGTGGTGTCACCCAGTGGGCACCAGTATGCTGGAAATGTATAGATCTGCTAGAGGACTATATATTTGCACACTTGGCTACAGTGTCTGAGCATAGGATCAGCAGTACTAGTCCCTAGCATGGCATTTTCCTCAAACTCCTTTGCATTGCGCTCTCCTCACCAGTTTAGCATTTCTTCTTCCATTTTCCCCAACTCTTGTGGCGTGCTTTGTACTGGAGTAATAATGCTCGCTCCCCGTCATGCACCCCAGCCCCACCAGCTGGAAAACACTGCTTGCCGTTGCGGTTCCCAGAGTCCTACCTCCCTCCTCCGAGGGGTTAACTCGACTGAGGTGCTGCTGTCCCTATCCTCTGCCATTCTCCAGGACTGTATCCTGACCAGCATGACATCAGGCCCCCACGGCCAGCCGGATCCACAAACAGTAACAGACAACTGGTCAGTGGGGAGGGAAAAAAAGAAAACTAAACTCAAAACAATCCCCAGCATGCATAAGCAGTGGCCCAGCTGCACTGTGCAAGTGTTCCTCTGTTCCCTGTATAATTTATCTTCCGTCATTGCAAATAGCATGCAGCTCTTCATACAATGAACAGATGCAAATGTGGAATTAGCTTTAGAGGGTAAATTGTGCTTAAAGCGAATCTGGACGAGCGCTGTGCTTACAGGTGTCATGGGGGAGTGCGAGCAGGAGCAGGAAAGATGCCTGGTGGAAAGTGTGGAGGACCTAATCATTTTTGCAGACTAAGTGTCCTGTGGGGCCAAGTGCTGTTCTCAGGTGCTGTCTTGGGTGTGAAATCAGTGGAGGCACTGCAGAGTTGCCCAGGTGTAACTGCAAGTGGATATTCATTTGCTCAGGCTCCTGGGATGAGCAGGGGCCGTTGGGCTCGGCGGTGGCGTGCCGGCCTGCTCCCCGAGGGACAAATTAGCAGGCGAGACAAAGCAGAGAGCAAACAGAAAGACAGACAAATAGGGAGATGCTGCGGAGGACAGACACAGTGTGTAGTTCTGGGCAGTTGAATAAACTACTAATTTTAGCCTGTCAGCGGTGAGCGAGTACTGTATTCATACTTCTGCTTTGCTTGGCCACATGTGTGACTTTCCCTAGTTATTTGTGACTCAGGAAGAGAAACCTTTTTTTGCCTTATACGGCGACGAGTTGGTTTCCTCGGTTTTTGTCTGCCTTGCTCTGCACAGGGAGACCGTGAGGGCAAAAACTCAGCTTCTTAAGAAAACAAGGCAAGGGCTTGGCTTCTTGGGAGTGATTGAAGAGCTCAGTTTTGATTGGGCTTGGCTTTCATGTCAGTACATTTAGAAGTGGATGTTGTTATTTCTTTTTAGAGATGTAAAACCTTATTTTTTCCATGTTCTCTGCACAATAAACTAGCAGCGCCCACTTGAATGTATGTACAAAGTAGACATTCATTCATTGTGTGGTTTTGAAGCAAAGATCATTCACTTTTATTTGTTCATAAAACATTGTGCTTGCCAACAGGGCTTTATAAATAATAAATGCTGATAAAAATCTATAAAGTCCAATTCTTTTCCCACAGAACTCAGCAGTGAAAATACCCCAGGATGCCAATAGTGGATGTCTATGGTTAATTAGTACGGTGTCTCTGAGGTTCTTCACATGAAGTTTTAGGGAGTATTTGATCAATGTCACGTTCCAAAATATTTGTCAGTTATTGTGCTTGCTGTTTGCAAAATGCACATGTTCCAAAATGACTTGGTGCCATATCCTGCATAGTTTATGCAAATGCAAGCCTGCGCTGCTGCCTTAATTTCTGGGGCTGCTGAATACACCCTGTTATTTGCATATTCTTGTAAGGTTTTGTGTATGCATTTATTTGGCTTCATCTAATTACTCCTGTGTGCTTTTGGAAACTTGAATTTCCCAGCAACTGCAGTGGCAGCGGGGAAAATGCTGCTTGTGGTCTGCAGGCATTCCTGCTGCAGAAGTTACTCAGGGTTTTCGCAGCAACTTTTAAAAGCCCAGATGATTTCCACCCCCGGTTGCTCTCCTGCAGCGTATGTCCATGGACTAAAGAGCCGAGCGTTACTGGTGCAGATGGCACAAGGAGGGAAAGGCTGGAACCTCCGTTTTCCAGCCGGAGCCTTGTGCCTTTCAGGCAAATGCAGCAGTGTGATCAGTCATGCCGGCTGTGCAGCGATGAGGATTTCGATAAGGCTGATTCACATACCTTGGCAACACTTCCCTCCCTGTCCCCTCCACCCCGGAATTGCTACATGCATTATATTTTGGAGTATTTTAACTGGTAATAACGTTCCAAGTGCTCCTGACGGTTTATCGCCGAGGCATTTCATCACCCTGTCAGTCAAACCTTTTGCTTAGCCAGTGGTGAAATCATTGCTTTAGCAGAGGTGAAGAGCTCTCGGTTTGACAGCCACAGTTTGTGGAGCAGGAGCGCAATTTAATTTTCTCTCCCTAGCCTTTAGCCTCGGCTCGCTTTGCTTCAAACTGACCTAGTTGCAAGCACCCAACATCTGCCAAAGTCACGGGCTTCTTTAGATAAAGGGCATGCATATGGGAAGCGTGTTGAGAAACAGTTATTTGGTGTGCTCCGGATAGCTGTTTTTACAGAGCTTTACTGAGATGTCTCTGTTTGCTGCAGCTTTGAATGCAGCTATTCATGTGTTTTACCAAGTGATAGAGGATGACTGGCCTGAGCATGGGATGGAAAGGAAAATAATTGGTCCCTCCCAAGGAGGGTGCATTGGTGTTTGCGTGGGAATGAATGCCAAATTGTTTCTTGTTTTGCTGAATGAAAACTTTTGAGCCACGCTTAACTTCCCGGCTAGAGCTTTGCCCATGCAGCAGTGTTTGACCACAGCTTGCAAAAGCCCTCTTAAAATACCTGCAGTAAAAATAGTACCATGTAAGTCCAGGTGGGATTGTGTGTGCGTATGTGGTCTCTGAGACAGGCTCCCTCTGTTCGGTTTCATTACTACTGGGGTTTGGGATATTAATGAAAATTTTAAAATTCCATATTCAGGAAAAAAATAAGTATCAAAGATCAATACAGAAGTTCATCATCAAAGGGTTCCTGCTGGAACAAGCAGAAATAGGGGTCCTGTGAGGTGGACACCAGGGAACTGAAGGATTAAGAGCAGAATTTGGCTCTTGGATTTTTAAGTCGCTTTGGTGCGCAACCCCTTCCCCTCCCGTGTTAAATGTGACGAATACAATACTGTTTTCCCGTTACAGAAAGCGCTTGTCTCCTGTTGTAGAGACCCGGTCAAACCCTCCTTGAAATCAGTGGAGAGGTCTGCACGGAGGATGTCATTAAAGACAATTTTAATGTAGGAGTACTGCAGTGCTTCAAAGCTTTCTGTTGTGCTTGGTACTGTACAATAGAATTTGCCCCTGAGTATTTGCAGTCGGAGTAAACTGGGTGGGAGAAATGTTGCAGGTGGGGAAACTGAGGCAGAGATTAAGAGCTTGATTCTCTTGCTGAAGCTATTGGTAAAGCTTTTGCTTGGTTAACAGCCGTAGAGCCTGAATGCCTTAGGCATGGGCAGAGAAGAGTCTGGCAGAGCAAGGAGTTCCAGTTTCAGGTGCTTCAGTTCAATGACTTAACTGCAAGAGCAGGTTTTCCCATTGATTTTATTATTGTTTTTATTGAAGTATTTATTTTCCTAGAATAAGAATCGGCTTTAAAATACTGCTTTTTTTTTTTTCTTTCTATCCTCAGCAGTGCTGAGTAATAAATTAGCTGTAATGCTCATAATTTATTTGTCACTGGGGTATTTAAGGGGAAAAAAAACCATGGAGTGAAAATAAATGTTTTAGTGGGGATGAAGATTGCCAAGCATTGGCTGGTTATTGCTTACAGTTCGTTTTCCCTTAATATATCTTTGCTGGCGATGTTATTTCTGGAAAGTTGTTTCTGGTATGCCTTTCCCATTAGAGAATATTGTCTGTTTTGCAGCTGAGTTGTGCAGAAAGTTATTCTAAACTAGCTCTTTTGACTACGTTCATATTTCTTCTCTAAGAAGCCTTTTGATGTTTTTTGGGTCTCTGACTGCAGCGTGGAGGAGAAACCAGATCCAGCTCTGCGTTCTGATGCCTTTAGACTCCTGTGGGGCTTGGGTCAGGAGTGTGGCATTGACTCATTAGTGTAAAAGCTTTATATAAATTAGTAGAAACAAATTCTGATCCAGGTGTAGGTTGGATTTTTGAGTACCAGGATGGCTTGTGAGTAACTGGGATTTATACTTTGGTTTAAAGTTTTCTTTTATCTGCTGCTAATAGATGAAATGGTGTAGAGATAACAACATGTTATCTCTTACATTACGTACTGTGTGCCATTTGCAGAGTAAATCCAAACTTACAATCTGATGCCTTCTTGATTAAATGCATTTAAAGACAAAATGCATTACACTTGACGTGTAAGAGTATGGACTAATTGATTTTAGTGGTTAATTTTTTAAATTATTTTTAGCAGAAAGTTTGGCAGTTCTTCCTTTTCGCTGTAAGGGCCAACTGATATTTGTAAGCCCTGAAAGAGCGAGCAGCCTGTTAGAAATGTTATGATCCATCGTAAAACCACTGTCTCATTTCTTTGGGCCAGCCTTTGCTTCCAAAATCCCTTTAGCATTTGCTGTGTGCCTATGTGACAGCTAGCTCTCCGAGTTTTAATGGCCTGTAGTATTAATGCAGCTGAGGTTTAAAGGGATCTTGAATTAGACCAGAGAATTCATTGGTCTGAAGGTGTTGTTCTTGCTTAGCAACTTTATGCAGTGTGACTCTTTAGATCGTAATGTAGCCCATGTCCCAGAGAGGGCTCAGTTGAACTCTCTCCTTCTCTGCAAGGGAGAGCAGATATTCCCTGGTTCCCAGAAAGGGGTGTCTCGCAGGTTGCATGGATTTTCTTTTCCCTTAGTTTCAGGATATTGTAAAGGACCGAAAGCCAGCTTCTGTTCTGCTATGGCAGTGTAAATTTATTGCTTCAAAAGAGTTATTCTGCAATTCATCAAGAAGAATTTGTCCTCTGTGTATAATAATCTAAAATGTTTCCTTGCTTTTATACTCTGTAGTCTCCAGTTATTCCTTCATGGTAGCAAGATTAAACAATGGCATAGTATCTAGTGGGTGAGGTGGCAGCTTGGATGAATTAGTGTAGCTTTGTCTTCTGATCAACACCAGATGAAGCTGCAAAGTGATATATTTTGAGCATCATCCAAGGAAGTTTAAATAAACACATGATAACACTTTGTGTAGTAACTCCTTTAAGTGCTCCGGTGAAGTTTGGAATAATTCATCTTTCCTATTGCATAGAAAAATGGGCCACTGATTTTGATTTACAAGGTTTCATTATAACTCTGCAGCAAAACCAGGACTAGAACCCCAAGAGTCCCGTCTCCAGGTCACCTTGGAGCAATCACTAGACTCTCTGTCTCTTTGTAGACACATACTGCAATGCAAATAGCACTGCCTGCACCACTAGGTAGAGATTTCACACTGCCATGCTTCATACCGTATCCATACAATCAATACTGATAGCAAGCTGTTTAGGGAGTTCCCAGAGTGTCTGGCCCTTCTTCCCATCGGTGTTGGGAGGACTCTGCCCTGCTGTGGGAAGCATTCTGTAAGGTTTAGAGAGATGGTCCCTGCATCCAAGATGTTTCAGTCTGAGTGGATCAATCAAAGCATGGAGAAAAGGAACCGTTCCTTTTTCCCAGATTTTAAGTGGGGATGCAGTTGTACTCATGTAGGGATGAAGACCTACAGCACAGGTATGACTGGAACTGCCCCTCCTCACTTAGCAAATCTAGGAAAGACCTCAGAACTAAAATCAGATTTCTTAAGCTCTCCACTTAGCAACTTTCTCTTTTCCAGCCTTATTCAGAACGTGACGTGCTTCTGCATTTTGATACCCAAATATTCCTTACTGAAGCGAGGGAGGCAGGCTCCCTCCTCCTGCTGTCGCACAGCACCCGTTGTATTGAAGTTGCAGATCTTTTACTGGGGCTCATATTGCAGCAGTGCCTGAACGCACTCAATTTTAGATGACTGCTTGCAGCATAAAAACAAAATCTTTATTTCAGGTTTGCTTGAATATTTATCATCATCGTTATTTCTTTTCTATGGTTCAAGAAGAAGAAAAGCAATGTGCTTTGGTTTGATTTTTGTTTTTCCTCTCTGTTGCTTCTCCCTTCATAGTATCCTTTCTCCTCACCAAGCAGCCAGCTGATTTCCCTATATTTTTTTAACATCTTTATCTTTTTGGTGTCTTCAGCTATTGCGTGAATGATTTCAGCATGTTTGCAGGCCCGGTGACTTTTAGATAAGTTGCTGTGAGGGCAGGTGTGGGAGCACAGAGGTTGTTTTTCCATGCTACAGAATGATCTGTTTTCTGGGCAAGGATTGCTGGAATTGTCTTATTTTTAATATTTAAATGTCCTTTTAAAACACTTACCATGCTGTTCACCTGTGTAATTCATAATGCCTTAAGTATACTGAAAGTGGAAAAAGACTTAAAATTCAGTTTTATGGTGATCCATAAAATGGCAGTGAAGTTTTTGAAGGAACCTGGATAATTCAGTTGTATTGAGGTCTTCGTGACTCACCCAGCATTATGGTTTCTGAAGCAACTACGTCAGATCTGCTTTCAAGTTGTTTGGGTTTTTTTTTTTTTTGCGCTTTGATGTTTGCATCTGAATCCAACATTTTCTCTATTTTTTTTTTTCTCTAATAGAAAGGCAACTACAAACTCTACCACAAAGAAACTGAAAGAAATCTTGTCTGTTCGGGAAGAGTTGTGTGGTGTGGGTGTGGAAATGCTTCACTTTTCATTTTTAAAAATGTATCATATGTTTTCTTTTTGCACTAAAAGTTAGATTTTTGGCTGAATTGAAATCAGCATTGGTTTTGGGTCAATATCTAAGAAACAGCCTTGAAGTGTATATTGTGTATGTGTCTTTTAAGGTGATAATTAAGGGTTTAATGCCTGAAGAATCTAATGAAACGATGGGGAATTGCTTTACAGTCAAGGTGCCAGGTAGTGGTGCCCTCTATGTTCCTAAAACAGGTGAATTATTCTATAGATTTATGTATGGTGAAAAGTAAGTATTTTTCCTGAAGTCTGCTTGGAACCTGTGTTAGATGGAGCTTTGCATGCTGTCAGCTGGCAGGGAGCACCTACATTCAAATGCAGGATGACCAGAGGATAGCAGTGATGGGTATGTTTGCCATATCAGGACAGAATTCTGAGTTTTCTGTAGTTTCAGATTTGTTTCATCGCTTTGATTCTCCAAAGGGATAACAGGGAGCGAGAAAATACCATAACTTCATAGGATTGCAACCCATCGTGTGAAACAATGAATGGTCTGTGTTTTCTCGGGTAGAACTTCAACAAGAAGAGCTGCAAAAAGGTTGTTTTGGGGTTCTTGCTTTTTATTTCTGAAAAGGAGAATGTGAAATAGCTGCTACCTCTTTCCACTTCTCTCCTTAGCTTTGTGCAAACATAGGTTGGCACATCATTAGCAGCAAACCAGGGAGTTGCTTGGGAGCGTTATGATGCTGGAGTGGGGGCCAAACCTCACACTTTGGCTTGAAGGGAATCTCTGAAAGGCTGCAGGAGGACTGGCATGTGCCTTGCTTGATGCAGTAGCAGGACAAGTCCCCTGCACCTCTGAATAATACCAGGTCTGTATGTACACATATAGATGTCTATACTGAGAAATGTCAAGGGAGAAGAGGGGCAGCATTTGAAGCTTCCAAAAGAGAAGCTAAAAATACTGACTAAAAGAAAATGATTTTAAAAAATATGAAGGAGAAATGCCCCCAGTGGTGTCCTGCTGCCTGTTGTGCCATGCTAATGACTTTCATCTGCTGGAAACATGCTTACTTCTCATCCTGACACGATTTGAGCGTTGCATGATGTATTGAGATGCCAAATTAGGGGTTGATCCTTTCTTTCCCTGTAACTGGGAAACAACAGAAAAATAACAATATGTAACTAGGTCTTGATTTTTAAATAGGAAAAACTTGAGTTTAGGTTTCCAGTTTTTCAGTCCTATGGCTGGCTTCTCATCGTTCCTCTGAGCTGCAGGAAGAGCTGTAATTGTCATGGTTTAGTAAAGCTATTTTCGCCAAGCTGTTCTTAAAGCTTTAACTTTTCTCTTTTAAAGAGTTTCTACCTTGCTTGGTGAGGTATTTTAACCTTGGACTGCAGCCAGACACCCACCCAGCTGCTCGCTCTCCTCAACAGGGCAGGAGCAGAAAGTGAGGTGAAAAAGCTTTTGGGTTGAGATAAAGACTAGCACTTACTGTTTGGGGCAAAACAGACTTGACCTGGGGAAAATTAATTTTTATTGCCAATTAAAATAGATTTGGATGTTTAAAACAAAGACAAAAATGAAAACACCACCTTCCCCCCATCCCACCCCTTCTTCCCAGGCTCACTGGGAGCGTGTCTGCATCGGATGCTCACTGTGCTCTGCTGGGAGAGCATCCGCCCTCGCCCCTGAGCTAAAGTAAACTGTTAATCATGTTTGACCACTGACATGCTCTTTGAGGAAATGTTGGCTGACGCTGGCTAAATGGTTTTCCCTGTGCTTGGATCCTGTCTGCACTTGGTGGTCACTGTTTTTTGTGGTGTGCCACTGGGCAGCAAGCAGGTTCAGCCCATGGAGAAACATGTGTCTGTGTGACTAAAACAAGGTGGTATTCTTTCTGTCCTGCAGGCCTTGTCTGTAAAATTTGATTATTGTGGGAATTAACCTTCCCCATAGCCTGTGCCAAGTGCTGCGGTTTGTGTGATGGGCAGAGAAAGCGTTGGGCATGTAAGGCCTTTATGAGAAATAGTGGGCAGCATTTTTAGGGCTTACCAGCAAAAGAAAACTGTGGGTTTTGTTTTTGCCTTGTTCAACGTACAGGGCCGAGAGCGGTTAATTACAATGGGCCTTTCAGCCTCTGCATGAGATGCACACTTTGTTTCCTGCTGCCTATGGCTAGTTATAATGCAGGTCCTTATGTCTGAAGTCAGCGCAGCTGCTGGCTGAGGGACAGGAGGTTTAGCTGAAGGGATGCCTTGTCTAGGGGTGCTTGTTTGTGAAGGGCGGTGATGTTAGTTTTGTAGTATCAGCCGGTTTGGGTGATCCTGTAGTCGGTCTTGTCTGAGGTGCTCAGTGCAATGAATGCCCGCTGAGCTCAGTTGTGTTCCTGCAGCAACCTGCTGCGTCTCGTGTCCTCCAGCTTCGGTCCAAAGAGGGGTGCTTTGGCCCCAAGTTTGTATTTCTGTCATCAAAAGGTGGTATCAAAAACCACGTGGCTAGCTTGAGCCCTGGGGTCACAGTGCTATGATGATAGTCTAGGTTGGGTTTTGTTTTCTTTTTCTTCTCTTGCTATAATCTGTGATATTTAATACCATTAAAAAATTGTATATTAAGGGGGCTGGCTTGGGGTTACTGAAAAGGTTTCCCATAGTCTTTGAGATTCAAACCTACCAGCTTTCAAGAACTCAAGAGCAAAGGCTGAAAAGGGAAGATTTCAAGTATTCTATGGAGCTAGATAAACCATTCGCTTCCAAGAGTTTATTTGCTCAATTGAGGCCACTTCTGCATTGACAAATCTCTGTGAATGAATGGATTCCGAAAACAGCTTGGGAGTTATTTGATGGCTATTGAAGTTAAGCCACACTAGCAAACCATGTGCTAGAGGCACAGCTTTGTGGGTTTGCTGTGTCATTTGGCGCAACTGTATGAGCTTTCTCAAATGCTGGCCCTATACAGAAGTCCAGTGTTTTCTGTGTATCAGGATGCATCAAGGCTGCTGTGTTGCTCTTAATCTCATTGCTAGCTCTTACCAAGAAGGCAGGAGTTTCAAATTTCTTCTTGCTGTGTCTTGTGGGCTTATGGTGTAGCCTCTCATAGCTGAAATGGCATTTATTGATTTGAATCATTCAGCTTAATTCAATGCTGGACAAGCTTTTTGCCAGAGCTTTTATTTTGCCTTCTTATTTAAATAGATCCCTAATGAATTACTGTAGTTGTGTATAATGACTCTTGGGAAATGTTGGATGCAGCCTCTAGAATCAGTTCTGTGCCATTTTCAAATTGCAAACTCTTAAAGTATATCTCTGAACAGTGCCCAGCGTGCCTTGTTATCTGAGTTTTCAAGATGCTCCCACATTAATAAGCTGCAATTTTGGTATTCTGTGGGCAGGTATCCAGTGAGTGATTGGTTAGCAGGGTAACAACTTGGAGGTAAATCTGGATGCAAAGTTGTCTGCTTTCACCGTGTTGATGGGAGCAGAGGGTTGCTGGCAGGAGAAACTGGCTTGTTTTCATCCAGAACACAAGACTTTTATTTCTTTAGGGTCAGGGCTTGAAACCAACTGAGGACTCTGCGTAGCTGGGAGGGGGAGTGGGAGAGTCTGGGGTGGAGGTAGGAAGGCACAATTTGCCTTCTTGGAGAGCTGCTTTTACATATGGAGAAAGTCCTTCAAGTGGGGCTGCAGCAAATAGTCATTATATGGCTTCATTGAATTGGATTTCTTTCTTGCGTAAGCCACAGTGAGTCTGGGAACCTGTAGAAGGTTGTATGGTGTCATGTCTGGATGTTTTTTCCGAGGCTCTCCTGTAATGTCCCAGCTCAATACTTCTGTGTCCTCATCTTCAAAATGACTTGCTTTGAGATGGCATTACTCTTTGCGGGGGGGTGGAGGTGGCCAAAATGAACGAAAACGTTCTGCAAATGGCCTGCGGCAAAGCGGGGTCTTCTGGTTTAGCTAACAGTGCCTTTTGGCGTGAATGGAGTGTGTCTGGTTGCTCCAATGTCGAATTTGACCAAAACATTATGGATTTCTGTTAGGCATCGCACTGAGGCTTCAAGGTATGGGGTCTTTAAGAGATGCATAGAACTTTGCTACACTGGAAATGCAAGTTGAAACTAAAATGACCTTTGCTTTCTCCTTTATTTGCCCCCTATGGTGCATACTGTATAGATTCAGACACTTTCAATTTGATTCTCAGCATCCTGATTACGCTCAGAACTCTTGGTATCCAGACAGCGTCACAAAAAATTAAGTTCATGGAGTGTTTCCAGGAGTCCGTGGTGCTGTGTATTCCCCTGCCCTCTCGCTTGCCTCTGCTGCTCACGCAAGTGGGAGATTAAATGATGGGACAGCAACTTGTTTCCTCTGAGCCAATACTGGCTAGGCAGATTCTGTTGATGGTGGGATTTTGGCAGGGACAGAGGAACATTCCTGCCACACATGGGTGATGTTTTCAAGCCAGGCTCTTACTTTGCAGCTGGCTGTCCAGAGCTGTTATGTCCAAACTGACTCCCTTCATCAGTCAAGACTAATGTTCGTGCCCAGAGAAATCTGTTTTCATTCGCATTTGGACAATGCAACATGTGGCAGACTTGGGAGAGGACAGCTTTGCCCATGGGGTGATGCTTGTTGGCTGAGGAACAACAACTATTTGTATTTTCTGGGGAAGATGCAAACCAAGATATTTGGGCTCATTTCCTGGCTTTGTCATGGACTTCCCCAGGCCTTCTTTGGGCTTTTTTTCTCTATCAGTAAATGTGCTAGCTATGGTATTGTCTGGCTTCATGGGCATCTTGTGGGCTGGGATGATGGGCACTCAGCTGCTACGATGATGGTAACTGGAATGAAAGAGGTACCCTGACTTGGACGCTGAACCAGGTCTCTACCAGCTACCATAAGAAGTTGAATTAAATGAATTAAGGGGCTGGTAATTTTGTGTTATCCTACCTATGGTTGATCAGTGAGCCTTCTCCCTTCACCCTGGGCTATGATGCAGCCTTACTGCCAGCTGAATGGTATTCCTGCTTCCTTGACACCTGCCTGAAACCACAGGGCTGAAGCATCTAGCCCTTTGCTTCTTGAGCCTTCGAGGAAAAGACTACTTGGGGCTCCTTTACTTGCTCTTTGGTAGTGATTGATTTTTAAAAGAGCCTGAGGGTATTATTTTTCAAAGATGCTTTCTGAGCCATAATCTCATGGACAGAAGTGACTTACTCTAAGTGTCTCTTTGAAAATGGGACTCTTCTTCCAAAACCGCTTAAGTGCTTTTGAAAAATCTCCTTCCCTGTTATTGACTGCAGTGGACTGTTTCAGTGGTGTCTAGCTTCATTTAAAGCAGGCCAAATTTAGAGTCTAAATGTTATGTGCCTGGCTAACAAATTGTATTGTAATTAGTACCTTGGGGAGGCAGGAACCACAGAGAAGCTGAGTATAAAGAGAATGAACTTCATGTAGAAGCTGTCTGCGAAGAATGAGTGAAGAACTGTGGAAGGAGATGAAAACATGGGATTTGAAACTGCTGCGGAGGATATGTGCGATGGAAAGAAAATGGGCCTGGAGCTGCAAGGAAAACTTTAATAGGCTTGGCTTAAAGAAGAAAAAAGATCTAGCATAGCAGGTAGTGAGACTGGATGAAGAATGATCCTTCTATCAGTCAAACACTCTCAGTTCATGTAACCTGCAGACAGGCTAATGCAGGTGCCGGTTTTCCACCGTCCCCCATGCAAGCTGGACTGAACTCATCCGTGTTCTCTATCACAGGTCCACTAGTGTCATCTCCCAGTTTGAGAAACCCATGCTCAGGGGCTGCATGGGCCACTTTGCTGAGATATCAGAGGCTTTGTCTTGCTTTGTTTCATGCATAGGGCTTTCATTTCCCTTTGCTTGCTGTGTTATCTCCCAGTGAAGCTTAGCATGGCTTTGAGCAATGCACCTGGCAGTGAGAGATTCCTGCTGGCGGTGGGAATACTGCAGCCACATGTGTGGCTCTTGTCCTGGCTGGTCTGTCATGCACCTGCAAAATCAGGGTTAAGAGAAACCAGAGGTTGGGAAAGTACAAGGAGAAAAGAGAGAGCGCTCATGTTGGTTGTGCTAACCAATTGGTTACTGAATGTCTCTGGCTTGGCGTTGAATATTGAATGCAAAACCATTCCTACTCTGCAGTGCCTGAATTCTGGATTCCTCACAGAATTTGGTGTGCCCCTGCTGTAGGAGCAGTGGTCCTTCATGGGAACCTCTCTCGTATTGTGCTTTTGCTTATGCCAGACTCGGTAGATAAGTGGAAGAGGTGGTGACTTCTGTTTTCCTTGCATGTGCTCATTGAATTTTTGCAGGGTCTGGTGATTCTACAGTGAGGGGACCCCATCAGCTGCTGTTCAGTACCTGTCTCTGACACGGGTTATTGTTAATCCTGCCGACACAGGGGTGAAATTCAGCCATCTGTGTGTACAGCCTCAGCAGATGCGTTTGTTCATTCGCTTTTTGATAGCTCACTTCGTAGTGAATCCCAAGGAAGAGAGGTCCCATCATCTGGGGAGGCATCTCGTTGCCTTTTATCTCCATTTTACAGGGAACACGTTGAGACAAGTGAGACTGACAAGTCTGCAAGTTCTAGCTAGATCTCCCATTTAATTTTTCTTTAAGAATTTTTTTATCCCCTATACGTTATGTTGTGTGTGTTATTTTAAGACACTTGTAAATTGCCTTCTGTTGAGGAGGAAAGGGGCTTGCTACCTTTGAGAAGTGGCAAAATGGGGAGATGATACGATGGTACGGGATATAAAGTTGCATGGCTTGTGTTGCACTCAGGACTGCCAAACTTAAACATGCAAATGTCACAAGTCTGCCCTTTACGATTTCCACCCCCCATTCTTCACACAGAAAATGTTCAGATAATAACCAGGTTCTCAGGCGGGAATAGATTTAAGATCACCTTCAAGCCCTGACTTGTCTGTTTACACCACAACCCCCCTGCGCTCACCTCCCAACCTGCCCCATTCTTCAACGGGAAGTTTGGCAGCAGCTGGTACACAGCTCCCGTTGGTACCCTTGGCTCTGCACAGAGACAACGTGGAAGGAGAAGTGAGTTGTTTGTGAACAGCTTTGTAGGAGGGTGTTACTTAGCAAATAAGCAGGATGACACGGACAGCTCTTGTGTGGGCTGCAGGGTGTGAGATGGGGATAAGCAAGTAGCTCACATGGCTTTGGGACAAGCTTGGGGTGTTGTTGCTGGTTAGGTGCCAGAGAGACCCTAATTCCACCTGCAGATGCTTACAGTAATTTGGTGTTTCTTTTATGAGTTGTTACGAAGTGCTGTGGATTGACAATACAATGTGGCCATTTTGTTGGTTTCCTTTTAAATGGCTTCCTTCCTCCCAAGGCTTACTAAATTAAAGCATTTCATGTACTGGTTGATGAGAAATACCTCTAACTTCTCCCTAAGCTGAGTTCCCATTTGCTGTAGCCAGGCATCCTTGCTGCTGGGTAGGGAGTGGAGCACGAGAGATATCAGCAGAGCCAGAGCAGATGAGGAGAAAAGTAGTAGGACTTGTCAGAAAACCTCCTCTCGCAGTCTATAGCCTTTATATAATCACCGTTGTCCTCCAACCGTGAAAACTGAATTCAGCTTCCATCAAAGCTTTTAATGCTGCTTTGGAGCGTCCTGCCTGTGTCACTTCTGCCCTGGTTCGTGCCTGGCAGCTGGGAATGCTTCTGCAACCAGCTCTGCGGGCCTCTCCTCTTGATCTGCACTGTGGCATAACTCGGATGCAACCCTTAGCCCCAAATTCAGCTCTTGATCATAAATTAAGATAACATGAAGTCCTCTGCATGACAGGTTTTCTTGTCAGGCTTGCATTACCGTTTCTGCTGTGGTGAGTAGCCCTGTGCATAATAGAAAGCCTTCTCTGCAGGCATAGAAGTGTTGTGTTAGGAAGTATTTTATTAGATAAACAAGCAAGCTTGCATTGATTTGGGGAGGTGGAGAAGTGAGGATGTTGCAGGGTGACATCTTAGGACCCTGCCTCTCCAGTACTTTGATAGTACATAGGAAGGGGCTTTTTCTTGTTAAGGGTCTTCCAGAGGCATGAGTTTCATCTCCTTTTTCTCCACTGGAAGTGAACCCAGGGTGACGGTGCCCTGTTTGCAGAGTCCCAGACCCATGTATGAATCTTGTTGCCAGTCCTGGCCGGGAGTGCCTTTGATGCTGTAGGAGCCTACGTCTGAGTTTTACACAGTTTAAATTCTTCTTTACCTGGCTTTGTACACCTACTTGCTGGTCACAGGGGGAAAAAAAGGAGATCCACCTCTCAACAAGTCAAAGATGCTCTGCCTGCTTTCCCTTGGCTGACAGAGCTGAGCAGCCGCCCCTGCTCACGAGCCCCTGCTGCTGCGCACTTGTTCCACATGGAGTTCTTCATCCTCTGGGTTTGAAATGTGCCGGCGGCACTGTTCTGTGCTACAGTTTTTAAAGCACACAAAAATGCAGTTACAGGGTTGAGGTTTGTGCTTCTTTGCATGCTTATGATGCATTATTTTGCTGCCAGTGAAAATGAAATAACATTTAAAAATAAATAAGAATTCAAATATCCACTAGCTTTCTTGTACATGTGCTACTAAAGAGCAGTGTAGGCTACAAATGGATTCTGGCACTGGGTGTATTTATGTAGATACCTTGTCAGAGACTAAAGTATCACCTGTCTTCGCACAGTGAGGTGAATCTTCAGCAGTAGACTTTGAGGCAGAAAGCTTGTGTGGACACTCAGTCTGTGGTTGTGATAATATCACCATAGGTTGGGACCTCAAAAGGTTAAAAAAATGCAGATCTCAGCTGTGATGCCTGTCTGTTTCAGAGCAACAGAAAAAGCCTTTCAAGTTTTGCTAGGAAGTTCGTTGTGGCCTGGTGCTCTGTACCTGGGTCTATTTTGAGCTGTTGGTGACTCACCCTAACTTTCCATGATGGATGTGAGGGGGTAGGCTGCAAATAACACCCCTGACGATCTTTTTGTTCACGCCTCTCTAAATGGGGCAGTGCTCCTTCTCGTCCTCAGGGGAGGCAGGGAAAGGGGGTCAGTCCCTTGTGTCCGCTGCAGGATCCTTAGGAAGTAAATGGGGAAGATAACGGCAGCCCAGTTGCATTGCTGTTTGCTGCAATGATTGCCTGGATTAGAGGTTAGGTTTTCATGTTACATGTTTGACCAGCATGGATCCCAGTTTCACTACAGGAAAAACACACTCGTTTAACTTTGAGAGGCACGTGACTTTTTTCTGTTTTAAGCTATTTTGAAACAAAGTGTGGCTTTTCACTGGTGTATCAACTCCTGACCAAACAGGATATCTTCTCTGGGTGCCGACTGCTCTTTGCTCTGTTTGCAGTGTGCAACAGCTTATAGCATTGCTGTGAGTGTTTGTGGCATAGCTGTGTGACCCAGCAAAGGGTTACCCAGGTGCGCTTGCTTTGTGCCTTCCATTGGCTGAGGGCAAGCGGCACAAGATGCTGTGTCTACTCAAATGTGGGGAGGAGATGTACAGTGGGGTACAAGAGATGGCAGAAAAGTTTTCTGCATGGTGCCAGAGAGAAGGGGTTGCCAAAAATACGTGTCTTGCCTCAACCAGGAGTGCAGTGTGCTGTTTCTCTTGCTGCACGGTGTAATACCTTTTCTACTCGGGCTCCTGAAAATCCTGACCTTGAATGTCTGCTTAATTTGGACCGTGTCAGTAATCTCAAAGCTGGTCACTAGAATATAAAATGAATTTTTCACACCAGTGAGGCATAGATCCAAGCTGCAAACTCCTCATGGCACCAGTACAGTAACTTGCAGATTTTCCAGTGCTGGCCTAGAAACAGCATAGGCACATGCAGCAACAGCCAAGCTAATAACACCCTACTTCTCAGCAGTGGTTCAGCTGCAGCGTCTATTATCCCTGTCATGTGAATGCAAATTTCTGTGCAGAGATGATTTCCAGACCCTGAGCAGAGCCAGCTTGGGTGTGTGTGTGTCGCCACCCTTTTTTGCTTTCCCTTATGTTCGTGTGCCCAAAGCCAGCACGGGTGTCAGCATCTGCGGTGAGAACATCTTTGAAGTTTCCACTGACTTTATTGGACTGGGAATGGTGTTGAAACAAATGATCAGCAGCCTGAGATGGGAGGTCCTGATGCCCTCACTATTTCAGTGGGGTGGGGAGCAGCAAGGAATTCTGATGCCTGGGGCTGGGCAAAGGGTATTAAGCTTGTTGCCCTCCTCCCAGCCATCTGATAGGGAGGGAGTGGGCAAAATACCAAGGGAATTGTCTGCATTTTAAAAAATTGGGCTCAACCACAAGTGATCGTGTCAGTGCTGGAACTGCGGAGCAGAAAAACATCAGAGCAGAGGATCAGCATCGTTCCCTTGGGCTTGAAGCCTGAGCCTGGTGGCTGTGCTGTCAGCTGGGAGCGTGGGTGGCAAGGGGGGCTGAGCCCACGGGTACCAGCTCTACGGGGAGGAGAGCTTGCCTCCAACTATGGGATGCCCTTTGCCCCGTCCCGCATGGCTGCTGGAAGAGAGGACGAGATGACATCTGAAGAAGTGGATGGAGGCACGTGGAAGCAGCGGGTTTGTTTCTGGGATGGTCACTTTGGCTCTTTGAGGAATCTTGTGTTTCCCGGCTCTGTAATGGAGACTGTGGGAGATGGTTCGAGTTTGTTTTCCTTTGGGAACATAGTTGCCAGGCAATTATTTTACACCCTGTAGCACCGCAGACTTGTCTCTTCAAGTCCGATCTCTTACCACATAACTGAGAAAATGTATTTTACATTAAAAAGAAGCTTTTTAAAAAGGCCCTTCAGGCGTAAAGTCAATGTGTTTTCTATATATAACCCTGTATTATTAATGCAATGAACTTATCTGTAGACTCTGTGGGTGAATATGACTTGATCATTGGAGATATGAACAATATGATATTCATTTTCATTGCACTGTGTCTCTGACTCCATAATGGTGCCCCCAGCCTTCAGTTCATTTCTTAGTGATAAAGTGGGGCAATAGCGTGAAGCAGGTTTGTGGATTGCATTTTTGCTGAGCATTAATATAAAATAAACAGCTATACAGAGAACAAATTTACCTTGGTTCAGAAATGCCAAGATCTATAGATCTGGGACAGACAGGAGTGATGAATGTGAGCATGTATAATTGAAATAAGTCCAAAATGGCATGGCAAAAGCTTCCCTGGATTTAGTTACAGGGGTTGCAATATAAGCTGCTTTGGCTGGAAAATTTTAAGGTGGTGATTGATTTCTTTTTTTTTTTTTTTTTTTTTTTTTTTTTCTTNGATGTGGGTCATTTATCACTGTGAGCATTACGTGAGATCATTTTCCTTTTTCAATCATTGCGGAGTGTTTTAGGGTGGCCTTAGGTGGCCCCTGGGCTAACCAGGTCCTTTTGAGGTTAGTCTTCGAAATCACCCAAGACAAATGCGTGTGTGCAGACTCCGATGGCTCTGTAAGAAAAGGAGATAGTGCAAGCATGGTATAAGTTTTAATTTCTTCTTGTTATTGTATGTTAGGTGGTGTGTTCACAGAAAGGCAGAAGGCTGGGTTACATGATCTTTCTAGATCCCGAGCCTGCCTTCTGTATGAGCAAGGTGTGCAGGTGCTCAACCTGATGTAGTTTACGGTAGTCCAGTTGGCTGATCTGGTGTAGACTTAGTCTGGAAGAGCATGAACTTGTGGAGTAACAACAGCTGCATGGTCTTGTTGATCTCTCTAATGCCATAGCTAAATCTTAGTGGAGCTGCTCTTAGAAGCTGGGTGGGATATGTCTGGAGTGGGCGAAATGGGGATCCTGCTGGAGACAGAGGATGCAGTTAGAGACGGAAAGGCAGGTCCTATCAAAGGGGGTGGTGGAGGCCTTGAGACACGGAAGAAGGCAACGAGGCTGGCACAAGGTCAATTGTATGAGGTTTCACAAGGCCAAGTGCTGGATCCTGCACTTGGATCACAACAACCCCATGGAACGCTACAGGCTTGGGGAAGAGTGGCTGGAAAGCTGCCCGGCAGAAAGGGACCTGGGGGTGCTGGTTGTCAGCCGGCTGAACATGAGCCGGCAGTGTGCCCAGGTGGCCAAGAAGGCCAACGGCATCCTGGCTTGTATCAGGAATAGTGTGGCCAGCAGGAGTAGGGAAGTGATCGTGCCCCTGTACTCGGCACTGGTGAGGCCGCACCTCGAATACTGTGTTCAGTTTTGGGCCCCTCAGTACAAGAAGGACGTTGAGTTACTAGAGCATGTCAAGAGGAAGGCAACAAAGCTGGTGAAGGGTCTGGAGAACAAGTCTTATAAGGAGTGGCTGAGAGAACTGGGGCTGTTTAGCTTGGAGAAGAGGAGGCTGAGGGGAGACCTTATCGCTCTCTACAACTACCTGAAAGGAGGTTGTAGTGAGGTGGGTGTTGTTCTCTTCTCCGTCTCGTCCTATCGCTTGTTAATTGGAAATGGCCTCAAGTTGTGTCAGGGGAGGTTTAGATTGGATATTAGGAAAAATTTCTTTACCGAAAGAGTGGTTAAGCATTGGAACAGGCTGCCCAGAGAGGTGGTGGAGTCACCATCCCTGGAGGCGTTCAAAAAAGGTGTAGACGTGGTACTTTGGGACATGATTTAGGAGGCATGGTGGTGTTAGGTTGATGGTTGGACTTGATCTTAGAGGTCTTTTCCAGCCGTAATGATTCTATGTGTACAGTACTGCAGCTGAAGTACTTTGGTGGTCAGAGCCTCAATGACCTGTTAAGGAGTGATCTGCAGGACAGACATGAGGACATAAGAGTAGCAGGCAAGGTACAGTTGTCTTGAGCACAGGCGCATACCCATACAAAGCTGCAGCATCAGTGCTGTTCCCATCATCGTGGGCACTGGCATTTGCCACGATTACAATGCTGCTCCTACCTCTGTCCTCTTGTGCCTTCTCTGGACTTGTCTGGCCCAGCAGGTGGTTTGACACCGCTAACTTTTTGGGGTCAAACTGCATGTGTCTCACGTATCTTGTCTGCATGAATTTTACTGGATGTTGTAATAGCTTCCTGGTAACTGTTTTCATCTTAGGTTAGAAGCTTTTTTAACTTAATATCCTCTTAATCTGTTCTTTCCAGCCCTGGCAAAACAGCTGTGTAAATTGACGAGAGCCAGGAAATAGCAGCTTCACAGCTAATAACGTGGGCTACTGGTGTTTCCCGCTGTGTTTTAGCAGGAGGTTGTCTCTCTGAAGCCGCTGTGCTGCCGCACCACTCCATTCCCCGCATCCCTGCTATTAAACCAACATCCATGTGGGCTGCACTCTTGAATGCTCAACCTGCTCTCAGCACACAGGGACTCTTTTTATAATCCTTGCAGCCTTTTCACATGACGTCAGTATTTTAGAGGGACCTGTTGTGTCTTTTGCAACATTTTATGTGACTCTCAATAAATAGAGCTAGTGTCTAGGAATGGTGATGGCTTATCTGCTGGGGGACAGGCTTGTGAAAGGGAGTACGGGCAGTACAGTGCTCTTTTATCTAACAGTTACAAGGGCACCGGGAGCATCCCACATGCAAACTGCAAGTATTTAGTCAGGTTACACCTTATATGTAGGAAGCCCCATAAAGGTGGGGTGTAGAGGAGGGTGGGAGAATGATTCTAGCTGTAGGCAGAGGTTTGTTTTGCATAAATGCAGGTACCGTCTCTGCTGTACTAATGCCGATTTTGTAGTCGGCCTGTGTATTTAAGGTCACAGCCAATGTCAAAGCAAGAATTTGGGCTGTGCTGTCTGGTCTGCAGCCACCCTGGATGTAACGCAGTTGTGTTCCTGGTGTTCTCTGGCTAAAAATGTGCATGTTGACGGTTTATTTCCCAGCCCTATTTTTATTTTGGGATATCCCCCCCCCCACCCCCCATGACTGTCAGTGGTTTGGAGGCTACTCTGCTGATGCTGGTCTCAGTGCTTTGTACTTGGATTCTGTTTTCCTCTGGATGCTCAAGGCTGATGTGATGATTTTGTTCTTTCACTGTGCCACCCCTGCACTCCACACCCCACTTAATAAAAGCAGAGCTGGTAGCACTGGGTGGCAGCGCTACAGTCAGAAGGAGCAAGCTTGGAAACTCAGTGTGGTCTGGCCAGAGGATTAAGAACTCCTGCCAGCTTTTATCAGGAGGGCTGGCGTTTGCTTTGTGTCCTCCTCCTGCTTTTGTTTCAGTCTCTTCACCAAAGCAAAGCAAGAAACTGTTAGGGTATGGTGAGCCTCTGTTTCGCTATTGTGAGTAGTTGTTCTTTTCCTTTTTACAAAAGCTAAACTGAAGTCCCACTGAAATAAGAGCAGAATGAGAACTGGGACTTCTGGTTTTAGTGCCCAGATTTGTCACCAATTTACTGTCCCTGTCACTGTGAATTGCACTTAGGAATGGTGCAGTTTTTTATCTGAGATCCAGCTGTCCAAAATCTGACCCTTGTAAGGTGTGGCACCCAAGTGTTTCTAAAGACCGTCCTGTTTTCTAGCCACTTGTATATATGTATGGTAAAAGCCTAAAATGTGGCAGCCAGGTCGAAATGTGGGAGAGACTTCCAAAGCTAGTTAATACCAGTTGGCCTTGGGAAATCACTTCTGTTGGCTTTCAATCTTTCAGCCAAAAGTATTCCATCACAAATTAATTTTGTTGACTGTACTTGTCTCATTAATATTTGGCGCTCTATGCCTCAGTTTACACAGCTGTAATGAGTAATTTTGAGTTTCCTATCTAGGTACAGCTCAGAAACGAGCATGATAGACACGGTTTTGCACGCTCAGAGTTATATACTCATCTAAGAGAGATTCCCCATTCTGCCAAAATTGGTGTTGATGGGACCTCAACTATAGCTGAGTTCCCCTAGGGACGTGCTGGAGGTGGTAGCATGAAGGAGGGCTCCCATAGCAGAGGCTTTGCATCATTTAGTTTGCTGTGTGGTGTTGAAGTCTGAGTCCTACCAGTCTGACTGCACCAGCCCCGTTAGATCACACCTTGCAGTAAAACCAGTCCTGTGTTGTGGACAATAAATGTAGTTCTGTTGCATGAGTGTCTGGTGGGGTTGCCCGGGGCAATAGGATGATGTCTGTATCCCTCCACCTTGGTGTGCCTTGCTTTGGAAATAACAATGTAGTGTTTACTAGCAGTGTCTGTCCCAATCTGCTCAGCTGTGTCATCCTGGCTCCCATAGAGAGTTGGGAACAGCGATGTCACTGTTAGATGTGTGCTCAAGCACTGCTCACCGAGCAGCATGGCCGAGGTCACTGGAGTGGGGACAGGCCGTGCTGTGCCCTCGCACAAGAGGACATCGTTTCCCCTGGTGAATCGGAGCCATTTCATCCCAACAGGTACCTGCACCTGGTGTTTCAGATGAAGTGGCAATCTCCTCTCTGACACCCACATCTTTGGTGTGGGGAGGAATTATTGCTATTGCATTGCCTTCAGTCATAGGGTTTGGTTTTTGTTTTTTTTTTTTTTTTTTTTTAATGGAGTTAGGGTTTTTTTGCCTTGCTCAGTTCTTGGCTCTTTAGTGGGGGAGGATTACAGTAGTAGTATAAAATGATAACTGCCTGTATGGGATGAAGGCTGAATTTTCAGAAATCAATAAACAGTCCAGTTTTGGAGATCTGACTTGGACTCTTATCAGGGTCAGGTTTGGGAGCTTTTGCTTATGCAAAGCAGCAGAAGTGGGTTGTTTCCATTTTTCCATTTAGTTGCTGATGGGGCTGTCTTTGTCCAGCTGTGCCCTGGTGTACCCTAACAGAGGCTAGCTGCCCCCGGAGAAGAGCTGCTGTCAGAATACTTTAAAGTCGGTCAGACTGGCTCCTGCTTTGTGAGGTTTATCAGCAAAGATTTTCAGTGCCTCCAGTGGGAGGCTATTTTTATTCTATCCAGGGGCTACCTTCTGCTCTGAGGTCTTTATCACATTTTTTTTGAATAGAGAAACCTGCCTGTTTTAGGACAACCTTAAATATCTTCATCTTTTGCAATCTGGAAAACAAGATAGTCTTTTATCCAAGGTAAAAGTTTTTGGCATTTCTGTGACATGTTCAAGATTTCTTTTGTTATTTTATTCCTGTACAAGAGGGACACTGCTACAGACATGAGAATGCGCTGAGTTTTCTCCCTTGAGCAGGGATGACAGCAAGTGAGGTACCTAATGTTTCATCTTCACACTCTGATCAGTGCTATGACTGTTGCAGAAAATCCACGTTGTGTTTCATTGCACCATGTAATCAAGACTGGAAGAACTCTCAAGAGTGATCTGGTTTGTTTGCCTGTCCTATGGCAAGATCTGTCATACCTGTGTCTTTCCTCACAGATGCTGGTCTATGCTCCTTCAAAGACCTCTGCAGCCTCTCCAGGCAGCATATTTCAGTGCTTCACAATCCTTACCAGTAAAAGTCTGGTTTCTCCCCACCTTGTGTTTAACCTGAATCATTTCTGCTGCAGTTTAAACCTGTCATTTCTTGTCTTGCCCATTTTGAATGCAAAGAACAGGTCATTCCTTTTTGCAGCAGTGTTAAAATATTTGAAGACTATTCATGTGCTTCTCTCTTCTCATTGTTAAATAACTACTATTTGTTAAATCTTTCCTTCTTCGTGGTGGATTTAAATCTTCTATGTAAACCTTAATTGGCCTGTCTTCTCAAAAATATTCTGTAAGTGACAATCCCAGTCATTAACTAATCCACAAACGGTTTAAACCCTTTGATCAGCATTTTATTTATATACTTTAATAGAAGCCTTCTATGCTGGCCAAATTGCCTATTTGTGCATCACTGTCTCTGACTTGATGGCCTTGTGCTGATGTGCGAGCCAAGTATCCGCAAGGTTTTCTGCCGCTTGCTAACTGCGATTCATTCCAAGAGAAAGATTGGGTGCCTGGCATGATGTGAGACTTGGTGTGGTTTGTGCCTTGGTTCTGTGGGCCAGTGTTTGCAATGTGAAGGCTGTGCGTTCAGATAGAAAGGGAGCCCAAAGAGAGACTAACCAGTCATGGAGTCATGGGTCTCTGCAGGCACCCAAAATATACATTGATGTATGCAGGAATTTGGAAATGAACATGTGCTCAGACAGGTGGTAGGCTGTGAAATGTCACTTGGTATTAGGACCTTCCGATGTGGCTGTATTTGAATAGTCAGATCATGCTTGGAGGTCAACTACTACTATACCGCGATTTGGATGTCCTTGATGTGGATGTTTTTGGCTCCAATGGAAAGTCATGAAACTTACGCTTTAGCAGGACATATGGGGAGGACAAAAGGCAGGTTGTATTCCCTTTCAGTAATTTTCTCTGGATTTCTCTGTTGTAGGTGAGTGTTTTAACCACCTTGGAGCGGCGATTCAACCTTCAGAGTGCTGACGTGGGTGTCATTGCCAGCAGCTTCGAGATTGGCAACCTGGCCCTCATCCTCTTCGTGAGCTACTTTGGAGCCCGAGGACACCGGCCACGCTTGATAGGATGTGGAGGGATAGTCATGGCCTTGGGTGCTCTCCTTTCTGCGTTGCCTGAATTTCTGACCCACCAGTACGAATATGAATCGGGAGAAATACGCTGGGGGGCTGAAGGGAGGGATGTGTGCGCTGCCAACGGGTCCACCAGTGATGAGGGACCAGACCCGGACCTTATCTGCAGGAATAGGACTGCTACCAACATGATGTACTTGCTGCTCATTGGAGCACAGGTCCTCCTGGGCATTGGTGCTACCCCTGTCCAGCCCCTGGGAGTTTCCTACATTGATGACCATGTGAGGCGGAAAGATTCCTCCCTGTACATAGGTAAGGCTCTCTGAACTTTTTCTCACTGAAGGCTTTCCTTGCAGGCTGGCATCTCACTCTTGTTTTCTGTTTGATGCCAGTGGAAGGGATGCCTTGAGGCCTCTTCTCCATGTGCTGCTATGCTTGTGAAGGTAACTTGGCATGGGTCTCTACACCAAGCAGTTGTAAGCAGCAGGGAAACACAGTGATATTTGCTTGTATTGTAGCAATGGTAAAGGTTGACAGCCGTGGTGATTATTACTGCTTACTCCTTCTATTGTGTTTGCCCAGATTGCTTTAAATTCTGATATTGGTGGCTTATGGTTCAGTTTTACCTGAAGAATTTTGAAGTGGCATATGTGGTGATGATTTCCCCCCCCACCCAAGATACCCTAGTTCTCTTCCTGTTCCAAAGCATTTGTCTGTGTCTGAGTGATCATTGCTGTATAAGGAGACTGAGAGGAGACATGTGTCTTGTCAGTAGCACCATCACATTTTAGCAAGGAAGTGCCTGTTACGGAGGAGGTGCTGTGACCCAGCGTGCTGTGGCAGGACCCCAGATAATGTGATCCCTGTAACGGAATGGGATGCAGAAGCTGGTGAGGTCTATTTTGAGGTATGGTGAGCCTGAAGTAGGGCTCATGATTCTGGTGATCATGTTGCAAAATTCTCCCAGGTGGTGAAGATATGAAATTTAGCTTCAGTTGCCCAATGAAACATCTCTGTTACTGGAGTAAAGTGCTCATGGGTTTCAGCAGTAGTACCCTCTCCAGCAGGTTTAAAGAGGATGTTGTGGGTGAAGTTGTTTTCTGAAAAAACTTAGCAGCTTGGCTCATTCTTGTTTCTGCAGGACTTGTCACTAGATAAAAGGCTCCAATGCAGTAAATCAGTGTGCTGCCATTAATGTGGTCCTTCTGCATTTGTTAGTATAGTTTCTAGTAACCAAAACTCTGTGCACTTGTCCCATCATCCCTGTCTTGACTTGACTTTCAACTGAATGGATGATTCCATTACTGTTTGGGGTTTTTGGGGTTTTTTTTGGTGTGGTGGGGTTTTTTTGTTTGTTTTTTTGTGAAGACATTTTTATCAAGTTCCCAAGCGTAACTGAATGCAGCTGGGGTAGGACCATAGACAGCAAAGCTGAACAGTTGCGCTGACTTTCTGAAAGGTGTTCAGTGTCTTGGGATAGCATAGAGGCCGGTTGGAAAGACTAACTATATAGCATGCTATGGCATTCCTGGATGTATTGCTACTTTACTTAAAGAGGTTCTTCTGCATATTTAAAGTGTGTCCATGTTTTCCTGTAACTGGCTGTAAAATCATAGTATCTCAGCATTTAGCTTTGTCCTTGGATCGTTATTCACCTTCACTTGGTTCTGTAAGTGCTTGTGAAGGATCCACTGGATAAAGCAGGATGATATATAAAATACAAGATACTGTACAACCTGAAGGTGAATAATGAGACTAAATTCACTGGAGCAACTTTGCCAACACCATAAATGATGAGCTGGAATTAAGAGTCATTCTAAGACTATCTATTATAAGTAACTGTATAGAGAAGCAGCAACTTCTTTCAGTCTGTTCCATGGGCATTTTTAAAGCAATGCTTCATGTCTGAGAACAGGATTGAGGAGGGTGCATGAGAAGAAGATTAGGGAGAGTGATTCTTTTTGCTACTGAGATACATTCATCTTGCATGCTGCTACAACTTCTTTAAAGTTGGCAGTTCAACTGTAGCTGGGAAAATACTGCCAGAAAATGATTTCTGCTTACTATATGATGTTTCATTATTTTTCCTTCAGACATATGCTTCTAACCATGTTCCTTTCTACATGTAGAGTTTAAAAAAAATCCCAAGTATTTTGGGGTTGTCTGCTTTACTGGCTTTACCTATGAAAATCATAGTCTGAACTTCTGTGTATGAATTATAGGTTGCAGAAGAGTGCATGTGTATGCACACTCAACCGATCAGCCATACCACTAATGAAGTTTAATATCTGCCCTGTCCCAGCCTATCCATCACAAGTAGGTTTTCAGATATGAGATGATTAATTCTTCCATCAACCTGCAATCAATTTGGCTAGTAAAAATAAAAGCAAACAGGAAAAAATTACAGGAAAAAATCTATTCTGTGAATGAATATAAATGGAGAAGCAACTGGTGGAAATGTACGTGTCTTCTCAGGTTTGGGAATACTTGAGAGGAGGTCAAATTCCTCAGTTTAAAATGTTGTTTGAGAATTATTTGCTCAGATTTGTCTTTAACAGATTATTTTTGTTGATGTCATCAATGCAATTTTCAGTGGCCTTAGCAGGAAGCTGGCTGAGCAGCTTACCCATTTCATTCTCCTCTGTTTCACAGAGGAAATAACTGCAGAGTGTATACTGTCACTGTGCTATATTTGTATCAGTTTGCTTTCTCGTAATAGCATGCTCACTCAGTAGGGGCTATGCTGTGTGTGACCGGATAAAACATTTTTTGGGTAAGTTCCCTCAGTTTAAATTAGGAGCAAATCTGGCATAGGTTGTTCTCTCAGGATAGAAACTAATTAATAACAGTGGTAATAGTCTGGCTGAACTTTCTATCATGGCTGGCTGTGGCTGAGAAATGATGAGATTGACCAGTCCGTGCTGTCTTTAGTATATTGCTAACATTGAGTATGTATATGCTGCATTTGGGCTGTACTGTAGCTGGTGGGGAAAAAGCAGTCTCTCACCTGAGAGCTAAGTGCTAATAATTGTTCACATGCTGCAATAAAAACCCTCTTGTGTCCCAAGGCAGTGAATTAGATAGAAATAATTCTGTGCTGTGCACTGAGCGGTTTTTTTCCTTCCGAGTTGTACAAGAGTTGAATCTCTTTGCAGTGAAATGACAATACAGGAGAACTCCTCTAGTTTAAAAAAACCAACCAACCAAACAAAAAACCCCCAAAACCAAACCAAAACAAAAAAACCCAGAAGAACACCCCACCGCCTCAACCCTTCTTCTTTTTGTATTAGTACTAATACGTGTGTGCAGAAGAATGCAGATGTGATACCATATGGAATTTAAAGTGAAACTTCAGCTTTAACTGCTAGTGGAAGTAGTAGCATCTGTGGAATATAATATATTTCTGGCCATGAAGTCCATCAAATCTGGCTTGCTGTGGTTTCTCTGCAGTGACAGGCACATAGGAGGTGGTGGGCAGCGCACCTCTGTTGTGCATCCTTTGAAAGCAGAGGTTGCCCAGGCTTGTGCTCTGCCAAGGAGGTGGGGATTCATAGACTTTCATAATTAGAGAGGCAGTGGTGAGATATTACAGGAAGATATCTGTGGCATGGGCTGCAGCCATGTAGTTTCATGTTTCTTGAGCTAACAGCAGATTTTTTGATGCCTGCAATGTGTTGCTACCAAACTCAAACAGATTCCGTTGCTGTAGTAACCAGCCCTAGAAAAAAGGGCTGTGTTGCAGTAACCGAGGGCAAATCAAATAAAAAAGATGCATGCATGGAAGCAGACACCAAAGGATGTTCAAAAGAAAACACATTTGTGCTGTAACAGAGTTAGATAGTGGGACCACGCCTGCTCCTGCTAATGATGGGAAATACATTCTCCTCCCATTTCAGCATCCGAGCGCCTGCTCAACACAAAGGTCATAACGTTGGCAATAGCAGCCAAAAGATGAAAAAATAAAGGACTTTTCTTAGCTGTTTGAAGTTTGGAAAAATCTTCTGTTTTGGTGCTGGTTTGCTTGCTTCTCTCTGTTTGGGTCTGCTCTTGTATTTAAGATGAAGATCCCATCTAGAGGTTTCCAAACAAGCAGGTTAATTTTACCTGTGTATTTATTGGCATTTGGCATAAGTAACCCCTTTGAGTGGAGGAATTCCTCACTCCTGCAGATTGTGCAGGGCTTATTACTGCTGCAGCTTCACTAATGTCAAAGGATTCCCTCAATTTGTGGCATCGTTTATTTTAAAGGAGGAAAAGTATGTTGAAAACTACTTACTACACAGTTCCTTTCTCTACCCGCTAATGACTCACTTGACATTTCCCTCCTCTTTAGTTCGTTTTCTGCTAGCTCTTGCTGAGTTCTGTTGAAATCAATGAAGACTTTGTCATTAGGAGAGGGATCAGAGGTGTCGTGGAGCTGATATGGGGGGGGGNTGGATTTGTTGCCTCTCAATGAGCAAGAGCTTGCAAGTGTTTTCTGGTCACTGGAGTACCCACATTGCTCTCAGCAGTGGTTTCCATGTGCAGTTAGAGCCAGTGCAGTGATGTGGTAGACTGATGTTATTAGCAGTCTCCATATGCACCTTCTAGGCTTCCTGCAGCATTTAACACTTGCTGATAAAAGTTGTTGCATCTTATCTAGGACATGGTTACCTACAGAGCAGAATGAATAGCCTCTGGGAGCCAGTATTTGATCTGGGACAATTAAGGGCTGCATTGTATAGAGGAAGTTGCTATTATTCTGTCTCCTGTTGATGGAGGAAATTGATATTGATGTTGGAGGGAGCACTGCCAGATTGTGTGGCTCATTCAGAAGGATGCTGTGTTGATCTTTAATGTGTCAGAGATTCTCTTTAAGTTTGCTGAAGCTGTCTCAGTGTTTAAGTTCTTGCACACATACCCCACATGTTCAGGACCCCCCACTTCACACTCCTCGCTGACTTGCAGAAACTGCTGTAACATGAAGAATGACTTCAAGGAAATCCCAGAAGAGGCAAGTCTTGAGTCAACGAGTAAGTGATGAGGAGTGATGAGTGCTCCTGAGTTACTGGTGGTGCAAGGGTGTGCCTGAACGTAGTGTGCTCAGGGACATAGAGCTGTTCTTGGCCTGCCTCATGGCTGGGCGGAGGAACAGAAAAATAGAAAACTCAGTGCTGCTGGATGTGTCTGTTCAGCTGCTTTCTTCTGCCTCATCTCCCAGGCTTCTGTTTGGCCTTTTCTGTGTGTATTTTGGTTTATCATGTGGTTGCTCCAGCTATTACCCTTGGTGTAACAGGAGAAATCAACAGGATGGTGTTCTCTTTCCACATCTGCCCAGAGGACTAACCCAGTAAGGGGGACAGGACCCTGCGTTGTCACTGCTGGCTTTGACCTTTGCAGCAGTGTGGGGTTATTTTGCATTGAATGTGTGGAAGCACTTCTTGTTTTGCTATGACAGTCATAGGAAAATGCTCACGCTTGCTTCTGGTGCTTTCTTGCTTGCTTTAAGCACCAACTCAAGATTTGCTGCAGAGGAAGACAAAAATGCCCTAGTTGGACTCTCGCTGTCTCCAGAGATAAATTTGTCCATTTGAAAAATCACTTATAGTAGCTTACGTCAGTCAAAATGACAGCAGCCATTGTGCTTTGGAGAAGCAGAAACATTTTCTTGACTGACAAGAATTAAATCTGAGAGTTAGTATCTATGGCGGTGAGTTAATAGCAAGTTACCAGCATAAGATGCTGAAATCATCAGAGTTTGAGTCAACGTTTATATGTGGTAATACAAAGAAATAGTACTTGGATTTCTATTGGGAAGCTCATGTTGGTAAGCTAAGCAGTTGCTGTGAATTTTGAAACCATTCATCTACTGTGTATCTGATATTGATGAACCCTAACACACATAATAAATACTAAAAAAAAATACTTAAAAAGGGAAATGGGGTTTCTGATTTTATAAACAAAAGCGAAAATGTGTTCAATGCCATTAAAGAAAAAGCCATAGAAATCAGAGAGTTGAAAACCCCAACCTCCCGCGGGATATACCCCCGTTGTCTAACCAGTATTTTTGTATGTAACTTCTTATATTTGAAGAACTGTAGAATGGGCAGTCAGTGACAGCACCTTTCATAATAACAAACGTCTCCCTCTTTTTGAAGCTTTCAGAATTCTGTTTCCTGGGGACACACCACATAATTCTGAGAAACGTGGATATTTTGGAGCTGAAAGAGCAAATTTTGCCAATGTTTGGCTTTCAGGCTGAAAATCTATTCTCTTCTTTACGTAGCTTGATATCTACAGCATTATAGGTTCTGTGTAAAGTTAGTGAGAACCCCGGGTACCCACAAAAATGTGTTGAGATGGGCATTGTTTCTGCCCCTTCCCAAGTCTGTAGAATATTTTTTCATTCTGTGATGTTCCCCCCCCCCTCCCCCCCCGCATCAAGAAGTTCACTTAGGTTTCCAGTAACTGCTTGCTAGTTTTGTCTCTAACTGCTGAAAAGTCTCCTGTGTGGGGGATGAATGCATTTTGCTCAGTCTTACCCTTTCCAAATTTCTCAAATTTCTTGAAATGTATGTTTGAACCTACCTTTCTAAACCATAGCAAGTAGAAGAATTGTTTGTTTATAGTGTACAGGACATATCACCGGCCTCTTGAGGCCCTCCGTTGATGTGTATTGATTGGAAGGTCTTCAGCACCTGCTTGTGAGGTCTGTACAGCTGCCCATCCTGGCTGCTTATCCCTTTCACTCCTCACAGCCTTTCCCACTTGGCCGTACTCCTTCCTTGTGTGCTCATTTGTGGTCTGCAAACAATATGGGTACTTTATTCACATTAGCCCTTCTTGCTGGAACATGCTTCTCTGAGCTCATCCACTTAAGGCTCTGTCAGCCTTGTGCTTTCCTTAACCCTTTTCCTTTTAAAGCCTGCTTCTACTAGGTCTTTTGCAGTGGATCTTAGCTGACTACCTATCTGTTGTATTTCCTCTGTGTGCCCGCTCAATACCCACAAGCTGCTTGGTGAGTTTGTCCGCCTCCATGTGGGCACATACACTTGTGGAGCGTGAGCGCTTCTTCCAGAGAATTGCTTTTCTCCTTACTGGTATATGCAGTTTTATAGGTATGTAATATTTTTAGCCTAAAGACTTGACGGAATTTTGTAATTGTTTTGTTCGCTAAATGCACCCTCCTATGGGTGGTTTGGAGGGCCTTTCCTTTCTGCCACAGTCTCCAAGGGGTTGAGAAAGACACGATATTAACACTAACCCAAAAGGAGTGCTGTTGCCAGCGTGAGTGCTGTTGATGCCTGTTCATTATTGAAAGGTGTCTTTGCATCAGATTCACTGGGTTGTCTTCCCCGTGGACTAACTGTGATCAGATTAAATTGCGTGGCTGCATGCGGCTATACTGGTATTAACTACCTTGGCCTAACCCACTGATCCATGGATAACCTGCAGCCTTTTATAATTATTTCCCTTTGGGGAGAGATCTGTGTTCTCATTTGCTGCGTGTCAGCGGGGCTGGCTCAGTTATACATGTCCCCTTTTACCGTGCTAGTGGTAATATCCTGGAAAATTAAGTGGAAACATAAACAAGTGTGTAGGGTGTATTAGAGCAGTAACAATAATCAATTAATGGGAATAACCTTCCCCACTGTGGGCAGGAAGGCTGAGTTGTGAAAGGCAGTAGCTGAATGGATGTATTTATTCAATTAAACCTATATATGCACAAAGTCATAACTGCTGTGGGCTCCATTATTTTACAGCGATTGCTCCAGTTACCTTAACCTTCTGCTAATAGCTTTTTTTGTCAGGAGCTGAGTAAATAAAGCTTGAGTCCAACACAAATGACTTTCTGTGAGAGCATATTGAGGGTGGGAGCTGCGTCCATGTTACGCTGTGCTCTGTGTACTCTGCAGCTGATTTTTGGCTTAATTGGGATTTGCTGACTCTGGTGTCTTGTGAAAATTACTTCATTTTTTGAGCATGTTGGTTTCTTTCTGTAGTGTATTTAAAACAGTCATCAGCTAGGAGAGCCTAGTGAGGTACATCATTCCTGGGTCAGCCTTTTTAAAACAGTGTCCTTGTCATTTCAACGGCAGATATGCAGAGGATGGTACATATTAGTCCTAAGGTTCATAAAATTAATTAAATAGATTGGAAGGTGCTGAGTTGCCCGTGTCAAAAGCTGAAGGCTGTATTGTACCTCCTTGATGGCACAAGTGGAAGTGAGGTGGCGTGTGCTGTCAGTCTTGGCCCTTCTCCTGGGAATTCGACTCATTCCCTAACTCATTGCACATATGGAGCCTCCAGATGTTTTGGTCCCAGTTTACGGGCTGGCACTGAGGAAGCTTGGAGCTGTATGTGGCATGTGCCTTCCCATGGCGGGACAAGGCACAGGATCTGCCCCTTCACCAGCAAGAATCAGGGCACTGGCCTCAAAGCAGTGGTGAAAGTCTTGTTGCCAGGTACTGAGGCTTGTGTTGTCCTCTTCTGCTACTGAAATAAAGAATTTGGTATGGAGGATATTTTGAGACTTGTCAGAAATTATCATCCCACTCATCCTCAGCCAAGTGAGCAAGAGACGGCTCTCATGAATTTTGCTGTACCTTGCAACAAAAAAGGGCAGTGACCTGAAGTAGTGTTAAAAGATAATAACTGCCTTTAAGTTGCAAATAGTTACAGCTTTATTGTATATCCTGATACAGACGTCCTGCCCAATGCTACCAGGGTTTCAGACCCCTGTTGCTGCTGCACTTGGTGATGTCTGCCATGTTGTGAGCCGCAGGGAAAGCTGGCCAGCCTGGCTTTATGCCTCCCCGCCTGGGTCTGGTTGTTACTCAGTTATCTGCAGGACAAGGTGCTTATGCAAGTGTGTAGGAGAACACAAAATCCTTTCACAAAAGCTCCTGCTTTCACTCTTTTACAGCTGCCTCTTCTGTCGCTGGGTGAGGTGCTTAACCAAGTTTTTTTGCCCTTTGGAACAGTTGCTGCAGGTTTGAGCTGAGTGCCAGGCCTGCCGATGTTCACACCCTTTGAGTGCCAGGTAGGTGCTATCTGAGTAACCTCCTAAAAGTGTTTGTTTTTGCAAAGTCCTAAGCAGTGCCACGGCACAAGCATACGGGTCAGGCAATGGTCTGTTGACACATGGGGCCTGGCAGCGCTCAGCTGCCAAAGCTGCTGTTAAGTTGCATTTTTATCGTGACTGCGTTGGCGGCTCTGTGCAGGTCGCTGCCTGACGTAGCAGCCGAAAGGCAGCTGATCTCCTTCAGGGATCTGGGGAATGGGGCAGGACAAGCTTTTCCCAGCGGCTGTGAGGGACATCAGGGAGTGACGGCAGATCGGGCCCTGGATGAGACTTTCCTCAAGGCTGTGTGTGTAACTGGCATGAGATGTCCAACAGGTGCCTGACCAAGGTGACAGGTTCAGCGTGTGAACCTAAGCAATTAAAAATTAATGGCGTTAACACCAGAGGAACAGCTGTGACATGAATCAAAGGTGTGAGACGGCCCTATAGTACCTGTTCTGTGAGGCCCGGGGCAGAGCTGCTGTGGAGGCATTGGCGCAGTCTCAGTAACTACAAGTGTCAGATTGCCCGTGATGGACCAGCCTGGAGGAAGAACTGTGGCCACAAGTGGTGGGCACCTTGCAAAAAACCTACAAAATTCCTTGATGTGCTGCTTGGTCACCTTATAAGCCATTAGAAGAGCCTGTGGAGTGGGAGCCCTTCCCTGGTATGGTGCATGGACTCGGGGGGAAGGCAGCGTATGCACGGGATCGGTAGCAAACTAAAGCCTCTCACCTGGCAGACTTGTCACCAGGGGCCTGGTGCTGGGATTTAACCTACCGAAGATCTGCCTACTTATTTTGGAGCCCTGTCTGCTCTGCTGGCGGGAAAGCAGCCGCTGTGCTGGTGCCAAGGTGTTTCCCCACTGACTAACCTGTCACTTCACAGCTGTCAGTCAGCTGCATCTTCCAAACCAGCTCTGCTGCCACAAGGAAAACGCTGAGTAAAGGATGTAAAGTGAGCTTGAGAAAGGTGAAATTGGCTGTGAACTGCATCCCAGAAGCTCTGGCTGAAAACGGTACAGGGCAAAAATGATGGTCCCCTTTCATGTGCAGGGTTTGGTTCACCCTGGGCGTAAACTCAAGGCTTTTTGACCTCCTTATATTTTTTCATGTGGGCAGTGTGGAGGCAATCTGCGGGGCTGTGGACTCTGGGAAGGGATGAGCTTCTTGCACTGTGGGTAGATCCCCTCCAACTGCTGCCAGCGTGGCTCTGGCAGCTGAATGCATCTGGAGCGTGGCCGGGGAGCGCTGCATGCTGCAGGCGTTGCAGTCCGGCATGGGGAAGGGGAGGCTTGGCATGCCCGCGCTGCTGGAGAAGAGCCGCAGGGCTGCAGAAGGCCTCTGCTTGGCCGGTCTGGGGTTATTGAGCTGGGAGCTTTCCCCTTGGCTTTGGACAAATCATTTTGGCTTTGCCTTCTCCAGGTTTGGGGTTTGGCCCCTGAATTGCTCCTTCAACTTTGGTCTTTTGAAAGCACTTGGAAATTCTTTTTGCAGATTTCTTTTTGCCAAGGTACAACCATTTCATTAGCCGTGCTGCTAATGAGGTATTTGGCTTTTCCTTAGAGGGAGGCCTGCTCTCACTAAGTCCCCTTTTGATTTCAGTAGTAGGGATTTTGTCTGGAGGAGGCTATCCAAATTTGGCCCTTTATTAACCAATTAAAATATGAGGATTTAGATAGTTTCTCGGATGGATGTTAACAACATGTCACGTTGCTCTTTGACTTGATACCTCAGAGCACTTCACTGCAGCTAAACAAGACTGCCTCTAATACAAAGTGCAGGATCTGGCCAAAGGCAGCAGATCAAAGCAATAGCAGAAATTCAAGAGTTCAAACAGGCAGAAGAGCAAGTTGCACTGTGCACCTATTCTTTCCTCCCTGCCTCCCTCTGCTTACCTCGCTTTTTCCCTGCAATTTTCTGTACACTCCTATCCTCAGTGTTGGACAAACCATTCCCGCTATAACTATTTGTACAAGACAGTGATACTGCTTCTTAGAGTTGGAAAGAAATAATATGGGGGGAGGGGAGGGAAGACAACTGGGACAACTTTGCTGTATTAGTCATTGCTCCAGAGACCAATTACCCTTGTGATGAAAGACCACCTGTATCTTGTTAGCCATCAGCTAACAACATATGGATGTCCTAATTCAATCAGACTGATCATCAAAAGAATAATACTTGTTAGAGAAAGCTTCGCCTCTGCAGAGTTATAAACTGTGTGCTGGGGGGACTGAAAGGGGCGGTGGCGTGCAAGAAGTGAGCTACAAAGTACCCTGGCCATGCTGCCACGGTGTCCTGAGCATTGATTAATGCTTTACTGTCCTCAGCTGTGGGTTGCCTCTTAGCTTTCTGTTCATTTTGGGCACCTGTTGGTTTTGCTGTGTGTGGGGGGTGTGTGTTCAATATTCCCCCTCCACATTTTACGTAAAAACTCACATTCCTGCAATGCAAGTATAAAGATGTTTTACTGCACTTTTGTTTTATGTCAATGCATATCTTCATTTATGACCTCTGTAAAAGCACGCTGTTCTGGTATGGGTGGTAGACAAGCACGCTGCGTTGTAGACTGTGCAAGAAGCAGCATTGCAGGAAACTATTTGCAGTAGTTCTATGTAAGCTGTGAAGAGTTTCCCACAGATGCCGGAGAGTAAGAGGTTTGTAGGGAGAGATAACACTGTCTATTTGATCAGCTGAGGCAGCTGGAAAACACACACGTTCATGCTTGGTGGATCTTGTTCTGACCAGTGTGACTACTCATACTTAAGGATTTACTTTTTGTTTCCCAGCTGTCACCTGATCTGGTAAAATACACTTCTTGTCTCTCAAAACCTTGCTTCCCTTCCTGTGTTGGTGAGAATTATATATCAAATGGAAACCTGGTCTCTTCTGTAACTGGATACCACACCTCATTAGGAGCTTAGCATCCTGGAGGTACTTGATTTATAAGTATTAGCAAAACTCAAGTTAAGCATGGGTTAAACAAATACTCCAGCAATGTCTCCAGCATTATAAAACAAGTTAGCAGGAGGGTGAGAATAGACCCAAGGAGTTCTGACTCCAGTGCCCTGCAATTGCTCTGAGACCTAAAGCATTTCACTGCATTCCTGCAAAGCAATGTATCTTCCATGGGTGCAGACATTCCTTCCTTTTCAGTGTCAGAGGGGTTAATGGTCCTGGCTTCTTGTCTGCTAGCACTAGCCTGCTCCACCTCTGCAAACTGTGTTTAATTTGTCCCCAAGAGTTGGATGATTAAACTGAGACCAACACTGTCTTTGCATAGTGGTCGATGAGGTGCAAGAAGCAGGTTGAGGACAGTCAGGCTCCACGCTGCTCCGTAACCCGCTTCCAGGAGCCAACAGCACAGGGGACGGTGCGCCCTGGTCTTGTCCAGTCACTTTTGAAGCTCGCTTATGCTTATGGCGTGCACAACAGAAGCGGCACTGAATTCCACAGTTCCCTGTGGCTTTTCTCATCTCCTAGTTAAGTTGTGCATTTTTCTTCCCAAGTCTGTTACTTTCTTGCCTGGATGTTTAGGATTTTGGCTTTAAGGATATGCAGGTGGTGAAGTGGGCACGAAACTGTTCTCCTGGAGTGAAGATATCTTAGAAATGACATCTGCCTGTCAAAAATCGTGTTGCTGCCAGAGATGGCAGTCATGCCATCACCCTGGCCTTGCCACATCCCACCACTGATAGGAGTGCTCCGGTAATTCCTTGGACTGGTGAGAAAGGGATTGGGGGGGAATAAGGCACAGGTTGGTGCAGCTGGCAAAGACTAGGGCAGGCCATCCCATTAGCTGAAAAATGTAGTCTTAAATGGGTTTTGCTGAAGGATAAAAGACCTGTTAAAGTGAAAAATTCAGATAAACAAGAGAAGTGAAAATGAAGCTGTGCTGCTCTCCAGTGTTACTGGATAAAATGCTCCCATGTGTAGCTCCTTGAGTTCGTCTCACATTCTGCACCCCCCAAAACTGTAGTAATGTGGAGACTAGAGCAGCTTGAGCAAAGCTTTCTGAATAAATCATTCTCACTGTCCTGTGGTATTTCAAGTCTGAGTAAACAGATGAGACTTACTCTGTGCCTTAAAATCAGCAAGTTTGGGCTTTATTAGCCCTGGAGGGGCAGTAAATTCTAGAGCTGAGCTGGAGGAGCAGAGGGGGGAGGAGGAGGCAAGCAAGGAGGTCTAGCGCTGGATAAGGATATGCTCGAGAAAGTCCTTGCTGCTGACTGCAGCCCAGGAAGGCAATTTGAAATTGAATCTACAGTGCACTAGGGAGCTGTTGGAGGTGGCTTAGGATGGGGTAAGGATTTGGGAAATCTGCATGAGCGAAGGCTGCATTCAGCAAAGACAAGAATAAGGATGTTGACAAAAGTAAGGTGAAGTGGGAAGGTGGAGCGTGGAGGTGAGCAGCAGCATATTAAGGCGGGGGGGCAGGTATTGAAGCAACTAGAGTTAAGATGGGAGCTAAGCTGATGTAGGAAAACATGGTATGGGCCATCTCTGTTAAGTCTACAGAAGCCTGGAGCCTCACATCAAAAGGCTCTTTAATTTCTATTAAAATTCAGGCTCTTTATTTTAATCGATAACCATGGGAGTTAGATGTCTAAATAGAATCTGGGCTAAATGTTGCCTTTCTGGATCACAATTGTTGGGCAATTCTCAAAGGCATTGCTGTGTGCCTCCTCCTAGACCACGGGATGCACATGGTCTCCGTTTACTTGCAAAGCAAGCTTGTTCTGTGAATAAACAGTGTGTTTTGATGGCAAGTGTGGGTGGTGTCAGGAGGGGAAGCGAGTGTGCTAGGAGCCTTGTTCCCAAAGAGATCCCGCTGTTTACTGAAGATGCTAATTATTGCCTCCAACCCATCATTATTTGTCTTCTGCCCATAGCACAGTGATCAAAGGTGCTGATAACGCTTGCACTGAGTAAAAAACTCATAAGAAAAAACCAGACATTCTTGAATTTCAGGAGTACCACTGACTGCTGTTTTACTTTTTGGCTGGCATTTTTTGGAGGGATTTTTGAGACTGGAGATGGCAAAGGAAGGAAATACTTTTGGGTTTTGGTTTTGTTTTTTAATGCCCCATACGGCCATTTTATTAACTGGGAAACCTCCAACTGTGGATTGGATGATGTTATACAGCTACAGAGCAAAACTCATTCCCAGCCATGTAGCCTCTGAGCGTGAGCCATACCTCCCCCATCTAGGGTTAGGGTGAAAAATAAAAGCTGCATTTGCCCTGTTTTGCTGACCCAAGGAAAACATTGTCGCTTTTCATGCTGGGGCTGTTGGGCATTTCAAACAAAATGCAAACCTTGAATAAATTAGCTGTCAGCAGCTCATCAAAAAGCACCTCTGTTTGAGTTGAGGTTCTGGGAATGACAGGTACAGCAAACCCACAATTTTGGGTTTTTTAACAGTTTGCAGTGAGTTTATCCACCACAAAATTGGTAGTAGGGTGGCTATACTTTCATATTCTTCCCTGCTTATATGAGTAGGCTTTCCTACCATAGTATGAAAGAACACGTTGCAAGCCAGACTTCCATAGCAGTGATCTGCACTTTGTGTTATCCAGGCACTTCCCAAGCATTGACTCTGATTACTGCCTGAGGGGCATTTCTTTGCATTGTCTACCAGATTTCTGTCCCATCTCCCATGCTGAGACAGAGAAATGTCCTGCCATGTGTAGCATCTCAGTTGGCAAATGAGACTGAGAATTTAGAAATAGCTTTTAGTCCTGTTCCTACCATCTTCTGCGTGTGTATATGTTTAAGATTACTACCTCAGTTTTCTGTCCAGGAGACGTAGTAACAGAGCATTTCTCAGACCTGCCTTTTTGCTTGTTATTTTCTGTTGTGCAAAGCAGGGAAAAGGAGGGTTGGGACCTCAGCCTTTGTTATGAGAGTGTCTTGGTTCTTCCACAATATCTGGAGACTGTCTTTCTCTGCGAGGGATGTGAGAGAGAGGAATGGGATTTGTTTAAATGGATCCCTTTAGATTTTAAGTCTTGCTTCATTGTCAGCTGTGAGTGTAGAAATGGGATTTGATGTTTAGGAGTGGACCTTTCCTATTTTCACATCCCAGAAGCTGTGCATCTGGTCCTGCTCCTCACAGCTTTCAGTGCTGGATCCAGCTGCTTGCATGGTGGAGTCCACACTAGCACTGTCACAAGTTAAAGTTCAGCAGGTGATTCACTGTTTTTCTTGTCAGCTTCTCTCTGGAGGTGTGCTAGGTAGCACAGAACTGCTGTGTGCTTGCCAAAGGTGATATTTAGGACCGAATGGGCTGGTAAAAGTTGCTCAGTGGGTAGGCAGAGCTCCCTGTGCCTGCTAGCAGTGACTTGGGGCTGTTGCTCCCTTTCCCTGGGAGATGCCTCTGGATGGGAGACAGCCTGCCAGAGACAGAGCAAATAAATGAACTAGGCTCCAATTACAGCAGGTGGGTAGTAAATCAGCAGGGTCCTCACAGCAGCGCTGAGGGTCTGCTGCCAGCTGGGCCAGAAGCTGAGATAATCTTTTGCTGTGCTGAAACTTCAGGAGCAGAGTCACGGCTGCAGCCTGCTGTGTCACTCTGCATGCCACCCTCTGTGCCTTTGGGGACGGTGACTGTGCTTGGCAGGCATTGGCAGAGTGAAACTGGCTTACTGCTGCAAGGTGGGGAAGTGGCGCAAAGCACTCACAGGCCCGGTTTTGCAGGGTCTGCACCTTCTGTTCCTTGTCACCTCTGGCCCTCCATGGGAAGGCAGTGGAATAGGAGCAGAAGGTCCAGTATTGACCATTGAGGCTTACTGCCTCAAACCCACGTCAAAGGTGGCTTAGTTGCAACCTGCCTGTGTAGCACAGAGTGGCTTCAGTTGCCTGAAGGGTCTTTTTTTCTGCTGGTCACAAACATGTGATTTGGTAGAGACCATGGGTTGTGACTCCATTGATGCCCTAGGCTATGTTGCTGCATGTGAATCAGTATCCTTTTTCAGCCAGTTGTGTTCATAACTGTTGTGTTATGGCTGAAGAAAAGGGAGATTTGAAGGTGACACCTAAATTAGTCTCACTCAATAGACTCCTCTATGCAGCAGGAGGATGAGCTGCCTCCTGTACAGATTTTCCTCTCTCCTGGAGAGAGAGTTCAAATCTAACCTCAAGTGTCTGCATGGAGGGTCAGTGTGGCTGAGTCTTCCTGCCCTCTGAAAGAGACTTTGTCCTGTATCAGGCGCGTAGGAAACAGCTTAGTGTTATGGCTTAGCATCAAGTTTGTGTTTCTTGTGTCTACTTCTGCTCTTCCTTAAAGAGGCTTTTGGGGTTTAATTAAAGTTACTACCTAACTTCAAGTCCCTGGTGTCCTTGGGTTCACAGTAGTCGAGGGAGAAACCGGCTGTTCTGCAGGAGCTGAGCTGAGGGACTTGGGGCTCATCTCTGGAGATGCTGCTCTCCAGGAGCTGCTCCTGCATCTAAGGATGCTGTCATCTACCCAAGTCTCTGGCTTTGATGTTGAAGGTAGGTGGTTAGAGTATCCCCCTTACACTCACACACTCACACTCTCACACGCTCACACTCTCACACACTCACACTTCAAACACAGATTGTGCAGGATTACCGCTGGATAACAGCCAAATCCCCGGCAGTAGAGACTGTTTAATCACACTCCTCTGTCTCTACTGGATTAACGTAATTAATGTAAGCTCTTTTGGATGGGCGACCTGTTATTTGTCTGGCACAGCTCTTCATTTGTGCAGTGCTGTGCATACACCCATGATGCTCTAAAAATGACGATGAAGATCTAATTCCATTTGCATATAGCTGGTGACCAAGTAAATCTCCATTTACAGACAACTAGTTTACTGCTCCCTTCAGGGGAAGCTGTAGACTATTTAAAAAAAAAATTTAGAAAATTAAGAATGCCCAAGGTTAAGTTACAATGATCATTTCCCAAGTTACTTCAAGGGAAATTAAAATGGGATTTTTTTTTTTAAATGTTATCTCTCTAGGGAGCCAAGAAAGTTATTAATAAACTGAAGGTTCATCAGTGCCTTATGGTCCTGGCCCATTTCAAGGGTGATGTAGAGCTTAATGTGCAGTGGAGATAGTAGCGATTGTGTCCTTGCACGCCCAGCCTGAGCAGATGGGGCAGGAGCTGCGTCTTTATTTTCTGCCCTTTGTGGCATCTAGAATCATGGCAGGGAGGCAAAAAGTGTTTCCCAGACCTGTGACATCCCAGGGGCCCAAAATCCCGTTGGCTGAGTTTCTCCCTCCTGTTTCGCTGCATTTCTTAATGCAGCTGGACATGATCTAACTCTCAACAGGGTACGCTGGCTCGCTTTTCTTTCTACTGTTTCAGGGTTTTCTAGCAGCAAATTGGAGAGAATTTATTTTAAAAAAAAAAAAAAAAAACAACCCTTACAAAAAAATGAATGTAACAAGTCAAGTGCTTAACTTGGATATTAATTTCTGAATAGAGGAATGCCTTTAATACGCTTTTTGCGTAGCAGAAGTACTGGCAATATTTCTTTTTTTAATGAAAGCCATCTTCTGCTTTCATTTTTCCAGGTTTTAACTGTGACCTTTTATATTCAACAAAATCACTGATATAATAATTTCATAAGGAGTAAAATCAACTTTCATCAGTTCTGGTGGATTGTTTTCTAGATCTTGGGTCCCATCTGTGCAGAAGGCAGAGGCTTTCTGGAGCATTCTCTGACAAACAAATGCTTGTGTCCAAGCTTGAAAATTAGCATGAAAGTGACATTTTATATTTGGCCAGCAGCTAAAAAGCCTGTTATTTTCAGTGAGGTTACAAGCATCCTCAGTTGGGCAGCTCTGGCCTCCAGGGTCGCTGCTTGCCCAGGTCTTTAAAGCAAAGCTGCTGCAGGCAGCGGTCTTGCTGGCCGTGGGAACTGGCAGTGCTCCTACTGCCATAGCTCTGCAATGGGCAGTGTGTCCCGGGCTGCCCTTCTCCCATCCTGCTTCTTCCATGTGCCCTTCAGAGAAGCAAGAAGACTTTTCCAGGGGGTGCAAAGGGTGAAAAGACTTGCTGAAAACATGAACTGATGATTTAACAGGCAATATGTGGTTGTACCTTGCCTCTCATTTGTAGTCAATGATAGTAAAATGCACTCATCACCCAGTCTGTGCTCACAAGACTTATCATGGCTAATGTAAAAGCATTTTCCTATCATTTTGCTCCCTGGAGCTACGTGGTGCTAGGGCTTTTGGATGCTGTGCAAGTCCCAAATGCCCTGCAAGGGCCCACAGGGTGGGGTGAGTGCAAGAGGCCAGGACCATCGGTATACTGGGACCAAGATCTTTGTGTGTGTGTATAGAATGGGCTGTCTATTTTTCAGTTGCAAGAAGCCCAGTATTTAAAGTTTATGTGGAGCATCATTTGCAACAGAATAAATATCTTGGCATGTCACATTTTACACAGCAGAAATGCTTCTGACTTTCCAGCCCTTGGTATCTGTAACTCGCTTGAAAGAATTGCTGACGTCTGCCCAAATGCCAATATCTTCTCAGCCGTATATCATGGCTTAAGCTTTAGTCTTCAAGTTGTGCAGCGCAGCTAAAAGCAAGCTGTGTTTCCAGCGCTGAGGGAGATCCTGACTTTTAACCCACTGGCTTTTTATTTATTTTTCTTCTGTGCTTGCTGTTGAATTGCCAAGTCAACTTAATTCCAGGGCTTCTAAATGGCATATGATTTCTACATGATGATGGCAAATCTCCTTTGGGCTGTTTATACCATCTGATACTGGTGAACTAAACAGGGGTAGGTCAGGACAGCGGAAAGCAGGGCACTGGTGTTATCTTTCCTTGCTACCCTTTCTTTACCCATAGTAAAAATGCAGGTCACAACACTGCTTTATCCCCCCCTTCCTCTTAATTTTTACACTCCCTTGGCTCAGTCTTCTTTCCTTTGCAACTCCCTGCTGCCAAACTATCTCCTTTTCCACCCCAGGTGGGTTTGCATTCAGCCTCAGAGCCCTTCGGTGGCTTTATCATTGCCTGCCTGGACAGGTGCTCCTGTCTAACGGTCTGGCTCTGTTTCTCTTCTGGCTGTGGGTAACTAATGGGGGATGTCCCATTCCACTGGGACTCCCAGCAGAGCTGCTTGTGTCACCACACCCTGTTCAGTCAAAAGGATTCTTTAAACAACTGATCTTCTGAACCTGGATTAAAGCTGGTATGGATTGTTTTGGCAGAACCGGGTTGGGGGTGGTTGTACTAGGTGGTTTTGCTAGGTGACCCATGGTAGGGAGAGGTGAGGAGCACCTGGGAGCAAGAACCCCTTCGTAGTGCTCAGCTGCAGTGAGAACAGTGCCCACTAACCTTGGGGTCTGCTGAAATGTCTGTCACCACAGTACTGACGTATCCTCTGTGCTGCATGCCTAGTGGGGGTTGTACATGGGGGAATTTGGGCTCCTGACCTCTGAGCTCTTTCCCTGTTAGGGCCAAACTTCAGATAAAGTGGAGGTACAGCCTCAGCCCAGGTCATAACTTTGGCTGCTGCACTGATGAAGTTGACCCTGGGACCAGCTGTGTGGCCTGGATATGTCATAATGAACATCAGTCGTATCTTCAGAGATTTATTAAACTTTCTGCTTGAGGGCTCACACAGGCATCTGAACGCTGTAACTGTTGCAGTGAGGACTGTATGGGGGGGGTGTATGATGGTCAACTCTTCCCTGCCATATCTCCAGCAGAGATGCAGCTGTTGGGACCCAGCCCTTGACACTGGGAGTATGATGGAAACGGTGACTTTTCCTAGTGAGGGGAGAGGGACCTGACACCATTCACTGCTATTTATTCTTGTTTCCCCCATTCTTACGTCCTTTAAGAGCATGGTTTGTATCTTGGGGTTCTTTCTGATGACTAAGGTACCTTTTTACTCAATAATTCACCTTACTGAGCTCCTAAGGGTTTGTAAGACTTCTGGAAGTCTTCTGTGAACATGTTCACGTGTTGTGAATGTCACGCATGGAAGGGCACTGACTGTGATTTGTAAGTATTAAAGATCATGTGCTAGAGCAGGGGTTTGGGATTTGGTGCTAACCAGTATGGACCAACTCATCCAAGAGCCCTTTGCATGCCCTTGAGGAGAGGGCAGAAATGATCTGTGGGGTTTGGTCCTGGTGCCTGAGGTGTAATTCCCCTAGAGTCATGCAAGGAATTGCTGCTGCTATTCCCTCCTATCCCACTCACTTTGTTCAGTGTCAAAGGTAAGATCTCGGAAAATGAAATTAATTTCATCTTGGTATAGCTATTAATGTTATGCGCTATGGGAGAGCTCTTTAAGGAGGCTGATGACCTTCATTCATGTGGAATAAGTACTGAATAATGGAGAGCTTTCATGTTTCCACAAAAAGAAAGTGGCTTTTTAAATCAACTGGAGATGTTTCAGATGTGGAGGAGGAAAAAAACCAAACTGCATTAGGAAACAGTGAGCAGAGTGTGCATGGAAACAGAGCAGCAGCTTCCACCATGTGGCAGATACTGCTGTTTGCAGAGGCCTCTTGTGAGCACATGAAACTGCACCGACCCATCTCACCTGCTGTTACCGGTGGTCCCTGGACACCTTTGTAAGTGTGGTCCCTTCCCAGTGTGTTCACCTTTCCTCCTCTCTAGCCAAGAGACCTGCTTGGTTTCCGCATCACCAACCCCTGCCCCAGGTTTCTTTCTTTCCTTGAACTGATTCGCATTACATGCTTCTCTGGTGGCCTCTGGCAATGTGTGATGCATTTCAGCCATTCGTTTATGGAAAGAAATGTATCTTGAACAATTTATGTATAAGCCTGTCCTCTGTCTCCCCACCTTCAAGTTCTTGCTTTAAGTAAGCATCATGTCCTGGCAGCGAAGTTCTTGTTCCCCAATGGTCTCTTTCCTCACACTCTCCACCCCATTCACAGTCCAGAGCTCACTTTTAATGAGGCTGTTCAGGGTGGCCGACTCTTAAAAAGGACCCTTCTTCCTCACCCCCTCTGTTTTGTGGGGGTTTGTGTGAGCTCTGCCACCTTGTTGATGAATGGGTGCCCAAAGCCTGAGTTTGCCAGATTCATTTCCTGCCTGATGCATCATCAGCTGAATTATCAGAAACATCCATTTGCGCCTCTCTATCACCCAGTGAGGTATGAGCCGGCAGGAGCCTGTCATCTGAGATATTAGGTGGAACTGGTAATTTTAAAGTGACTACACAGAACAACCAAAAGCCACTGAGAAAGGATGGAAATTAAAACTCCTACCTGTCCCTTTTGAAGCCAAGTTACTGACTATGAGACAAGTTTGATTCAGGATCCTTGGATTCAAACTTTGTGGCACCAGTTGGTCCTAAGCCTCTTCCCTGTATATTGCAGTTGCTTTTTGGGGGTTTTCTTAGCCATGTTTTGGATGGTGGGACTTGCCTTTAATCTGGGGAAAAAACATAAAAGCCAACAAACAAAATGAAGTTGTGTTGCTTCTGTGTGGCTTTTTGTAGTATTTGCATGCTTCCGGCAGCACAACAAGAGAACAAACAGTTTCATTAGTGTGTGGTTATGTCAAAAGAGGTCTGAGAGGAATATAACGGGCTTCCTTGAAAAGAGTAGAGTGAAGGTACAAAAACAGGTTCTCATCACATGAGAAGAGAAGGAGCTGGTGTTTGGGTCTAGGACAACAGAAGCTATTAAAATTTTGGCGCTCTGACAAAGTAGCAACAGCTACTATGTCTTTGCAATACTTGAGGAATAAGTAGTATACATGTCAACGTTTCAGAGGGCCACTCGTCCATGTATTGTCTTGCCTGGCACAGAGGGATCTGCTCTTCCCAGCATGGAGGGCTGCCGAGCATGTGGGACTGGAGGGACTGGTACATGTGGAGTGGAGCAGGGATGTCGGAGGTTAGAAAAAGACAGTATCCCAGGTCTGTCCTGGACGGACAGACGTATTTTGCACCACTCGGAAAGTAAATAAGAGCTGTTCCTTTGACTCCGCTTGTTTGCAGCAGCAGAAAAGCTGGTTTTGGCTCACTTCCCACAAGTCACTGAACTTCTTTTTGCATCTGTTTTCACAATGTGCAAAAAGGAAAGGCAATAAATATTTATTATTCTGTAGCCTGGGTGCAGGTTTTATTCCTCTTACTATTCTTTCACTGCTCGTGCGGCAGCTTATGTGCCTTTGGTGTGTCCCCAGCACAGGGAAAACTTAAGGAAGGGCTTGCAGGAGGTTTTGAAGGGGCCCACTGGCACCCTAAGAAACGTTGTTCAACAAACCTTTCTAACGCTTGTCTCCTGGAAGCCTCGCCTCTGCCTTTCCACTTTGCTTGTAATTACAGTGGGCAACAGCAAGCTCTCCTCTAGCTTGTCAGATGCCAATCTGCCATTTGTCATTGGACGGCTGCGCAAAGTGCCTGGAAGAGGTTTCCAAGATGTGAACGCTGCACCCAGCACTGCTTGTCCAGCTGTGGCCCCTGCACCCTCCGTGGTGAGTTACCCTGATCATGCTCCTAAAAATCCCTGCTTTTGGACAAGTTTAAGGGAGATGGTAAAAAACCATAATGTTTTATTACTTAGGTAATCAGTCATTCTTGTGAAATTCATGGCACATTAGTAGCATCAGCATTCTCAGGAGGGAAAACCAAGAGAAGTGAGACTTCTTATGCAGTGTTGACCTTCTGCCTTTGTTTTTTCCTGGAGTTAAAACACAATTTCTTCACAGCATATAGAAAATTAGAAAATGAAATTCAAAAGATTGCAATTAAGAGGAAAATACAGAAAGCCATATAGCTACCCTTCATCTGTATGCACCAGTGTGATTTATTAGTTTGGATCCAGACCTCTGCTCTTGGGTGAAAGGCTTACACTTTCCTTTCTCATTTTAAAGAGAAAGGGCAGTTTCTTTTGTTAAGAGTCCATCGGAGCTGCTGTACACCGGTGTTTTGTGGAAAAGCAGTCTTGGATTCATGGTCCATCTTGCTTTTTCCCTGTAGACAGCATCAACAGCAGGGCCGTTCCCCTNTTCTGTGGTGCTGCTGAATTGCCCTGCCCTTCACATACATGTTCATGCCATTTGTACTGGCAATAGTTCAGGGATTTCTGTGCCACATTAAACTTGGGAACAGCTGTTCCCGGAGTCCCTCTTGGCCTGCACCCTGTCTCACATAGTAACCAGTAACAAATGTTCAAGTGTGGAAGAAGCAACACAAGGTGAGGGTGATCCTCTCCTGGGTATTTGCAACCAGCTTCTGACTACTCAGTGGTTTGGTTTGGAGGCTGTATCTGGACCATTGCTGTGTTTAGTGAGCCTTTATTTTCCAAATTTATCTAACCTGACCTTAAGCTGATTTATATTTTAGGCCTTGCAACATCTTGCAGCAGTGAGTTCCACAAATTAAATTCTTCTTTTCAGATCGCTTTTACATCTTCTGCCTGGGTACCCACAAGCCCTGAGAGAGTAGTTGTTTTTTGTTCACCTCTTCCATGCGATTCAGTCATCTCTTGTCATCTTAAATTCCCATTCCAGTGGCTCTCTCCTTCCATATTTCCATTCCATATTTCTAATTTCCTTGTCTCATCTTGTCTCTCGTTCCTAATCCTGTTCTTTTCTATTGTTTCTAAGGGTGGATGGCCAGACATTCACATTTGATATAAAGTATAGGTTTGCTTCAGAGTTAGACAATGACATCATGGTGTTCTCTTCCCTTCTCAATTCCCCTCCCAGTTTTGCAGAACACCCTGTGAGAGGTTTTTTGGTATCAGGATGGAGTTGGGTTTTTTTCCCGTGACAGTGTAATGTACAGCCTGAGCATTGTCTAGCTTCATAATAACTTCACGCTGAGGTATTAAAGCAGTGTACTTGTCGGGTGATCTTGACAGCCCCGCAATTGTGTCATGGGGTGGAGCTGGTTGACTTGATTCCAGGGATGGTTCTCCTTTCTTGTTGGACTCAAGACCTTCTATACCATGACTCATTTCTTACTGAGACTGTGATAAATACTTTAGAGTTGCTAAACTGGAATGTGATGTGTTTGGAAAGTCTGCAGCAAGCAGCTGAGAGCAGGATTTGTGAGCAATTGGACAGGGAATTCTTTGGGTTTTTGTGTTTTGCTTGTTTGTTTGTTTTAACAAAGGAAGAGAAATAGAGAAGGGAAAAGAACACTGTAGGTGCAGGTGCCTGTCTATGTGGAGGTGTGTCTCTAAGTGAAGGTATTAAAGCATCGTACAGTATGAAATTGGTTATTATTTTGAAATCAATGCACTGAAAAGGCAGAGCCTCAAAACTTAGCCTTACATCTGTGTTCCTGCTGCAGTAAATTTTTTGTAAAAATCAATGGAGGTAGCCTACTCAGCAGTGTAAATTCTGTGCAATTATTGAGTAGAGAATTATAGTTGTCAGGTATCGATTCCCCTTGCTTTGTTAGAGCTTCCTCCTTTCCGCAGAGCTGAATTGCAGTCACAGTCTTGGCAGTAAAGAACTGAAGAAAGGACAGAGTGTGCTGCTGTTAATCAATATATGGGTAAGGGGATGCATGTAAAAATGCACGTGTGTACATAGATTGCTCCAAGAGCATCTGACTCGCATAAGCAAAACTGCTTAAGGACTGAAAATTCCTCCTCTGACCCCAGAAAGCTCAGCTGCTTCAGCAGTTCGTGTGAGCTAATCTTGAACTATTGCTTCGGGGACAGCCCTAGATGAGTGCTTGTGCAGCTCTCATTCTCTCCTACCTCCTCCTTTGGAAACACTATAGCAATGTTTTGTCCTCAGAGTCATACTGGGATGCTTCTATGGGACGTCAGTCTGCTGCTTCACTTCACCGTAGAGATGGTTGCAATGCAGAAGTGGGTAAAACATTTCCTGGACTGTGTTTCCAGAGGATGACGGGACCTGAAGGAGAATGTCCCCTATGTGGTTCAGTTTGCTTTTGTTTTAAAGCCAAAGGATTACATGTGTCATCTTGGGATGGGTTGTTAACATCACAGAATCCCAGTGTTTCCAGTGATCCATCCTCAGGAGCCACACAGGATTACTCTGCTTTAAAACAAGCAACTGCAGCTGCTCAGGGGAGCATTTTTCCTTTGGCTGCATTATATGCCAGAGCAATTTAAGTCCACCAAACTGAAATACTGAATAGAGATTTGTGACAGAGTACCAAAGTTGTCCTTATTTTCAAATTCTCAGGAAAGGCAGGTGTTGCTTGCTCAGAGAACACACTATCCTGAGATTGAGGTTTGGTTTAACACTGTTCCTTCTGAATACCCTGGTAACACTGGTGGAGTTTCAAACTGATGGGAGCAGGGTGGTCCGGGATAAGGAAGGTCTGTGGCTGGGGATGTGTGCGGGATTGGCCACTCTTACTGAGTAGAAAGTCAATATTTCAAGGGTGAAAAAAAGAAGGGGGGGCGGGGCAGAAAGCTTCAAAGTTTTGGTTGCTTGGGATGTTCCAAGGTAGTTGCAGCAATGGTTTTTCGGGGGGTTGTTTCAAAATTAAATATAGTAAGAAAAGGGACAATCTCGGTTCATTGCACAGCAAGAAAGGTTGGTGTATCTTTTGTCAAAGGAATGGAGGGGCTGCTTTGCTGCTGCCATTCCTCACATCTGCATCAGCCTTTGCACTGATAGAAATCTAACCATCTCCCAACCCTACGGCTCTCAGGCAGAGCTGGTGGCTGCGGCCTGGGGAGAAGAGCTTTGCCTCCCAAAGCAGCTCTACTGGCTTAGTGCCTCCTCTTATTCTGATTGCATGGGTCTGTTGCAGCTGGTGAGACAGGGACCTCAAAGTCCTCCTGGTCCCTGGGGTCCTGAACGGGTGCTGAGGTGGCTGCCACAAGACACAGCAGCCTTGTCCTGCTGGGATGCAGAGCCTGCATGGGATTGGGATGGGGAAAAGGGTGGTGCCAGAGGCTTTCTTGTATGCCATAGCTTGGGGGGAAAAAAAAAAAAGTTATTACCTGGCCTTACAATTTTTGCCTACTCTGAGTAAGTTTTTAAGTAGCTGCTGTCTCTATGGCACTGGAAGCAGAACTGGTTTGTAGTTAATAAGATACACAACTATTTTAGGCAAACATTCCTCATACAGCCTGCCAGTGCAGGGTGGGCTGCAGGCTGTGCCGCTAGGCTAAATGCAGAAAATGCTTCGGACTGTTTTAACTGAAAGCCAACTCCTGCCTACAGTGTCTCATCCTGGAGTGTAGGATGAAGTGGTTATTGATGCAACTTCTGTCTGTGAAAAGTGGCTGGGAAAGGGAAACCCTCATGCTGTGAATGAAAGGATGGCAGCAAACTTCCTAGGGTTCGTTTTTGATTCATGTGTGGTTTTTTGAACTGGCTGTGTGTTTTTCTGAACTGGCTGAAAAGAGGAGAATCCTGCTTTATAGCACTGTCTGTAGCTGTTAACTTTTCCATTTGTTTTCAAATGTAAATCTTGGATGTGTGGAGGATGTGAATTTAAAAAAAAAAATTGTTTAGTTTCTTCTTTATTCCTGAGGGAGTGGAAGCAACCTTGTACAGGACTCAGTATTGCTGTGTTGAATACTGCGAGGCGTTTTGGGAAAGGAGGAAGGAGAAGCTTTCCTATGACTGCAGGAACCTAATTTTACCTTGTGTACAGAAAAGCACAGATAACTTCCTCCCTTCCTTCCTCTGATTGTGCCAAGGCAAAATTTTATCACTTGTCTCCCGGTTTCTTTCTTGCCAGTGTGTTTGGGTGTAAGCTGTCTGCAATTGAGAAAGCCAGGTCAAGGATAAAAATCCCATACTAATCCACTGTCTGTTTAATTTCAGCTAAACCCTCCTGTCTTTCTGCCTTTTTACCTCTGCGGGGTCAGCAGGGAGGCTGCTGCTGTACTGTCATGCATGGAGGGAACTGTCTTGTTCTTTTTTTAACCTGATAAAATACCCTGCATTTCTATGACAATCTGGCCACAACTTCTCCCCATAACCCTTGTTGCTGCTGGGCTCCTTCTGTAGGGTCACTCCAGGTAACTGAAGTGCTGTTGCATGGGCAAATCAAAGCAACATTTGTTGGGTGTTTTGGCTTTGGCTCCACGTCTGAATCCCTTTCTCCTTCTGATCCTTCTCAGCCCTGAGGCTGCTTTGCATGCCTACTATGGTCTCGCCTGTGGCAAGATGGTCACTTGTTCCTTATGTTTGTTTATCTGCGATTCCTCTTTCCTCTTCCTCAAATGTTACTTAAAGCTCTTGTTTCAATTTTTGAAAATACAGCCCTTGTATAAGGTCCCGCAGTTTCCAGTCTTGTCCTCTGTGTTTGGTACAGACTGGTGGGACTTAGCACCTAAAAATCATTTATGCCCTATTGCCCCATTCAGTTATTCATATGCCTTTTACTAACTACTGGAAAATACAGATTTTAATGGTGTCCAAGTCTGAAAACCTCCAGTGTTACTTGATCGGAGGACAGAAATAAAATTGAGAGGTTTTTGTTGTTACAGTATGCAGAGCAAAGCAGGCTACTTATACTTCACTGAGCATTAAGGGTTATGCAAGAAGTATCTTTTTTGGGCATAATACTTAAATGTGAAGTAATTCAGCTCTTTACTCTGAGAGCAGAGCAAACTGAAACAGCTTTGCTACCGGGTTTCCATCCCAAACAACTCTGAGGCTGTATCCAACTGCTCAGCAAGAAAAGTTGAAACATGCTGCCATACATGTACCACCTTGCTAGAAACTGTAAAGAAAAATCTGATAATAACACATTTAGTACTCATTTACTAAGCACTCCTTCCCACGCAGTCAGTCAGAATGAGCTGAAACAATAGGATCAGGTGAGTAGGAGCAGGCTGGCAGGGAACGATTTGCTTCTCTATGGGCAGTGAGAAACGGAGGGAGGAAAAAATTAAACAGCCAAGCTAATGCGTTTGGAGGACAGAAATGCCGCACTCCAATAAAGGGAGAGGCAGGGAATCAGGGAATGCAGGCTCTCACCCTGCTTTGTAGCTGCTCTCGAGGTCTGGGGCTTCTGTAGCCCCAGGGATCAGGAGAAACTGTGTTTCAGGTCTGTTAATTCTTGTATTTGGCAGGGCTGGTCTGCGGGGCTTTTACGACTCCTTACGGATACTGTACAACCACAGGGCAGGTCTTCCTCCCTGCAGCCCTGCCACATCATGTCTCTACCCAGGGACGGTGACAGAACAGATCCAAGTCTTTCTTGCTTACATAGTGAACTGCAAAGCTTTCTCTCTGGGATGCATCAGCTTTTATAGTGACCTCAGGGAGGCTTTCCTCATGCAGGGACCATGAAGCACATGCTGCTTTCTCTCACCCTGAGGTTCTCATCCCTGCTCGCAGCAAGTAAACTGAGTCACAGAGATGCTACGGGCTGGGTTTGTGAAAATGCTCTCTGCATGTTAGCTGTTTAAAAGTGGCTGTTGCCTGAGCAACAGCGGAGATTTATGAAAATCTAGGTCTTACTCCATGTGCTTCTGACAGCAAATCCATGTTTGTTACTTTGCATCTTGGCTCTCAAGATAAGTGTCATTGTCATCAATTTCATATATATCTAATCTGTTTGTATTTCAGGAAAAAGCATATAAGGGACTAGATTCTTGCTTAGTATAAATCAAACAAGAATTAATTTACTCTTCTCCTCGTCCCCACAATTAAAAACTCTGGCCTAACTCAAAGCTTCTTGTACTTGAAATGAAAATGTGGATTTTGCCTGTGTTTAAAATGCTCAGCTTTTGGCTCTTCACCTGTGATTTCTCTGCAGCTCCCTACCGGAGATCACACCAGTGCCCTTGTGCTGTAATGCAAAGTCATGCTGGATAATCACACATCAGCCTAGGAAACACGACTTGGCCCATGATCAAACCTGTTTCACAGTTCAGTGTACTCTGTACAAAAGGTTTTTGGCTCATATAAATTAGCCTGTGCTGCTTCTGATGCACTGTTCATTTGGGGTTTTTATCCTTCCAGACATTAATGACTTTTGGACATGTCCCTTTTTTTTTTTTTTTTTTTTTTTTTTTTTNAAAAAAAAAAACCCAAACCCAAAACCACCCCCAAAACCAAACAAACAAAAAAACCCCACCAAAAAACCCCAGTGTTCTTGCTTGCTCATGTGTGTGCTTTTTGGTAACTAATCCATTTTTCTAGCAGATATGATGTTTATTTGGATTTATAAGAGCAAGATGACAAAATGCCCAGCCCAAATACTTAAGTGCCCTTGACAAATGTATTCAAAAGAAACCAGACATGAAAACAAATGTAGTGACAACCTCTACTGTGTACAGCAATAGCTGAGTGAGCTCCCCGGCACTGTAGTCTATCCTGAAGAGCACTGCAGGGTGAGAATCAAACCTCCCAGCCCAGATGTAACTGGTCTATCAACAGATTTGACCTTTGGGATTTAAGGGGTGAACTGTTTACGGGGAGAGTTGGAGCGGTGCTTGTTAGAATACCCTTCAGTATCTCCTGGAAGAAAGAACCTGAGACCCATCTCCTGCTGTAGTCACCAAGCAGCTTCTTACCTATTTGGATCTGATAGTGGTGCAATAATCAAGGTGTAACTGGGAGCCCCCAGGCAGAGTTTACCTCTGTCACATGAAGATGAGTATCAGGTATGGTAAAGGAGTGTTAATATTGAGCAGAAAACCTTGTCACCCTCTGCATGAAAGTGTGCATATCCTGCTGCTGCAGAGACCTGAATATCTAACCAGACTTGCAAGTAATATAATAGTTTGGAGGAAGAGTTCTCTATTACACTTCTGGGGTGCTCCCTTCAACCTGATGCTGCTTTCCCTAGGTAGTCACTGATAAAGCATTAAAAATCCTTTAAGAGTTTCTGTGAGCACTGAATCTAACAAAGCCCATTTTCCCATGGATTTGGGACTGAGATTCATTGACTTTGTCTACAGAGTTAACAGGTCCAATTGAATCCTTTCCTGTTGGGATGCCTTTATAAGGTCCTCTCTAATGTGGAGTCCCTGGTGTTTGGTAAAATATGGGTTCCCACTGCAATTTTTCTCTCTTGCAGAGAGAAGTTGAGCCTTTCTGCCTTTTCTGTGAAAATTGTAGGAACTTACTTGTATTTAGACCTCCACCTCTGTGTTGTATTTGGTTAAAAATCTGAGTTGAGATCAGTGTGGGTTTGAGCACTGGACAAGAGTTTGAAGCAGGATTCCTCTGCCTTTGTAGCTCGCTTGCTGCGTGTCCTTGAGCAAGGTAGCTGAGCCTGGTGACGCACCTGTGAGCTGTGCCTCCAGTTTGACTAGATTTGTATGTGCACAAAAGCATGTTTGTGTGTCTGTGTATGTCTCCACACTGGCTTTTCACTCAAGCAGAAATGCTGGTTCATTCTGTTCACCTGTTCATTTGAAAATATTGGCTTTAACTTCTTCTATGTGTTTTAGCTTTCTCATCCATGAAATGGAAATGATAATACTCATTTGCTTAACCACACAAATTTGTTGAGAGGATTAATTGATGTTTGTACAGAGTTTTGAAACCTTATGCAAATATTAAGGTTATTGTTAATAGGCCCTTCAGAATAACAGAACTGTCAAATAAAAGAAGCTGGAAGTTGAACTATGTTCATGCTTTACAGCGATCTGGGCTTCCAGGCTTGCACTAGGTGTGCTGCTCTGGAGGCGGGATTTGTAGGGCTTCCCATGTCCCTGCTCAAAGGTGTGCACCGTGCAAGACTTCTCTGCTTTAAAATACCCTTCACAACCTAGTTCTCATGTCTGTTGCCCAGCTTGTCAGCTTGCAAACAGCTGAGCTTTAGGCATTTTACGGAGCTTCAGAAGTGTTTTGAAAATCCTCAGTTACGAGATTGTTTTCAGTTTTCCTAAATGAAATCTCAGGCTGTACTTTTTAGGGATTTTCTTTCTAAGTATAGGTTCGAGGGGGTGAGTTTCCATTTCAGAATGCAAGTTTGCTTGAAATGTTGTGGCTTTTTGGAGAAGCCTTTTTTTTTTAATAGCTCTGGTAATCTGCGTATGCCAGCCTTGAACCACTGACAACTTATATTGCTTTCTGTGGGATCTTTCTCAAACTCAAGTTGTGTTTATTAGCCTCCATGCCTGTATCTTGGTGTTGTCCTTTCCACGTGGAGGTTGTTCATCCTATAGGAAGGAGTAAGTCAAGCAAACGTTGTCTCTTCTGAAAATTAGTTTCTTGTCTTGTTGCAAAGTTTTAAGAACTGATCTGAGGACGTGTTTCAAGTCCCTGAAATCAGGCAGAGAATACATATGCTATATCTCTTCCACTTTCAAGCATGGAGGGGGATTAATTTTGTTCTGGCTTTCTCTCTTTCTCACTACTCTTGACCTATTAAAATAGAAATTACTTCCACCCACCATGTTCTGGAAAAAGCTGTTTGCTGTTCTAGCCATAAGGCTCTCATTAGAGTCAATGGGAGGTGTATGACTAACCCTTGGTGTGTGCTAGTTTAGGAAAAAAATGTAATTACTAACATGGCTTTTGTGTGGAAAATATTTTTGGTGTAAAAAGAGGACTCAGTTTTCCCCTTGATCTATAGCATATTTATGGGGGATTTTGCGTGTTTCAGTATACTCTGTATATCCTGGAAGGAGTATACCCAGATCTCTTAAAATAGTGATGGAGTTCGGCCAAGGTATGATGGCTTTGGAGCCTCCTATTCAGTATGTTCAAAACAGAGCTCCCTCTGGGCAATACCTGGCTCCTAAGGTGACTGGGTTTTGGTTGCTTCCATGTCCTGCTTGAGCTTCCTCTGCTCTTCATTTGCTCTTCCCCTTGGGGTTGTGTTTAATATCTCTTTGAGGTCCTTGCTTCCATGTCCTGCTTGAGCGTCCTCTGCTCTTCATTTGCTCTTCCCCTTGGGGTTGTGTTTAATATCTCTTTGAGGTACTTGCTTCCATGTCCTGCTTGAGCTTCCTCTGTTCTTCATTTGCTCTTCCCCTTGGGGTTGTGTTTAATATGTCTGTGAGGTACTTGCTCCCCAGCTGCTGGGACAGAGGGGTCATCATCTTCCTCTGCTGCTGAGTGAATTGGACCATTGTGGCTTCTCTCGCTTCTGGCTGATTTTGTGCGCCTGCTAATTTCACATTTTTAGCCCCTAAGTCCCTTTGGGGCAGTTTGCTTTCCTACCTACTCAAGACAGAGGAAAAAAAACTTGCAAGCCAAAGCTGTTGCCTTGCACATAATCAACCTCACCATGTGGCTGAATTGGAGTGGCCTTGGGTAGGCAATGGCTCTGCTGTGCCCATTCAACAACCCTGGCACTGATGCACGGGGGAAAAGCATGTGTGATACTGAAAACTGATATTGCAGATGTTTCGGGGTGACTGTGTTGCAATGATGTACCTCAAGATAAAGTGGATTGGTCTGCCTACAATTTTGCATGGATGTTCGGGGCTCCTTTCTAATAGAAGGATTCACTGAAGAGGATGATGTGGTTAGTACCAAGGCCTAAAAAGAAATCAAGAGGAAAGATGGTGATCTTTGAGCTTGTGCCATGAGAGGGTTTGGTACTCCATTAGAGACTTACCTGGTAAAGGGCATACAGTGGCTACAGCATTGAGATACATGCTTGGAGAGTCATCCTTGAGGTGCTGGTTAACTCATTGCCCATTCAGAGTTGGCAATGTTTGTGGGAAGAAACCCTTCCCTCATCTGTAAGGTGTGAACAGTGGTTGTGGTTTTATGTGGTTTTTGAAATTTTTGTCTCTTTATTACCCAGGCAGACTGACGATATGTGAGCAGTCTCTGTGGATGTTGGGATTTTAGCATTGCTGGCTTTTGCTGTTCTCTCATGGAAGCTGGTGGCTGACTGGCTTTTTAAATATCTCAGTCGTGCATCAATATTTGGCACTGTGGAGGGGAGAAATAAGCCTTTCTGTGAATGTGAAGTGTGCTGAACTAAAGCCAACAATCTTCAGAGTTTTTAATTACTAAACCATTCAAAACCTGCCACTTTTGAGAGAGATATTTTGACACCGCTAGAAGGTTTTAACATCTGCTCTTTGTACAGAGCTGAGGCACTTGGTGGAATCTGTTTAATTTTTCATTGTCAGATATTTTCCTTTGTGTTCCTGTAACAACAATAATACAGTTTGCAAAATGGGAACTCTGTCAGCAAAGACAGCTAGGTTTTTGTGGTGCAAAAATTAGTTGTTATTGAATTCTCAGCAACTGAGCGTGAGCTCATGTTTGGGGAGTAGGCTTGGATAAGAATGGCTTGGATTATAGTCCAGTTGAGACACTACTGCCTCCAAGACTTTGGATGAATGATTTCAATTATGCTTTCCCTGTTTATAAAACTTTACAGGGTTGTGGGCTTCGAGTAATATTTTCAAGGAGGTAAAAGCAGTGGTTGCTACTAGGATGGAAATGTCTGTCAAACCACATAGAGCTACTAGTGGTTCATCATGGGCTGTGGCTGGACATTTCCTGGTTTTAGTGAAGGTTTTATTTGTGGTGAAATGCTCTCATTTGGGATACTGTCAAATGCTTTAATGGTTATGGTAATCACTGGTATTCTGTTTATCCATGTGTTTCTACTTGCAGTCAAGGCAAAAAAAAAAAAAAAAAAAAAAAAGAGCTAAAGTGCTGTGACACGTGGTACTTCCTTGAAACCAGAGATGTGCTACTTGATGTGGTTTGGAAGAGTTGTAAAAGTGTGGGAAGGTCCAAGAAGTTCTCATTTTCAGGTACATGTTTTATACCTGATCCTTCCACTGATTTTGTACAGGAACCAGAGCAAAGATGATCTGCTTTCCACTGAGCTCTCTGGGTCCTACAGCTATAGCCCTGCCCTGAGGAGAAGGGAGCAGTAGGTGCCTCTCCTGTTGTCATCTACCCAAGACGCAGATTTCCTAGTGCCAAATGAGCTAGTGGCACAGCCCAGCAACTGCAGTGGACATCCCTTATGCCAAAGAGGCATATCAGTCATACTTACTGTTTTTAATTCTGTTTTTATAGCATTGGCACAGAGAACGAGATCAGAACAGAATTCCTGCGTCGTGCCTGGGCTTAATTAGCTACTCTGTAAAGCTGTGTCATTGTAAGATGCTGTAGTTCTCCAAAACAGTGTGGTTTATAAATGTGTTTTTCCCTCCTTGGCTTTCTACAATTCTACCTCCACCCAGAGCTCCCAGCCAGTTTGGTTTCACACGTAGCAGGGCCGGCTGGGCTGTAGGGTTGAGATTTGGGTCCTCGATACCAGGTGGTAGTCTGCTATCCGAGCTGGAGCCTTTCTGTTGTGCTGCCTCCCTGTAGTGTTACGATGATCCTCTGAAAGCTGCTCTTTAAGTCTGCTATGGAAAGGGTGTGAGAAAGGATGCTGATCAAGTGGGAGATTATATTCTCCAAAGTTTTGCAGAGCCAAGCTATGTCTAACTCCCCAGTCTGCTTTCCAGGAGGAAACTAAAGCCGTTGCTTCTTCAACTGTCTGACTTTTGCACGCAGGCTGCTTGCTTGTGCATGTCGTCCTCCTGCTCTGTCGGTTTGAAAGTGGCTTACTGTTTGATTTTGTTCTAATCTTTTCAGTTAAATGAGGGCTGGGCTTGAAAAGAAGCTTGTAGCTTTCTCTCCCAGCTGTTGCACAGAAAAAACAGCCCCTCCTTGCTTCATTTCCAGGCATCGCTCCTCTACTTGAGCTTTTGGAGAGATTGCCAGTTTAACTTTGACAGCAGTTTTAGTTGGTGTCATGACAAGACTTCAGCACTACTGCGTGTCTCGTTTCCTGCTGTAACAAGCTTGAACAAAGTAAGCTTGCTTTTCGCAGGGATATAGTGGTAAGTTAGACTGGGGAAGCCGGATAGTTGTCTGCACTTGTAAAAAAGCAGCTGGCAATCAGTATTTTATACCCCAAACTAACATTACCCTCCCTGAAAATACAGGGTCAGTCAGAAGTAAGTTCTCTAATTATCAGAATTGAACTTGAGGAAGACCTAAATTGGATTTTGTATATATGGCCAAAAATACTTTAGCTCTGCAAACAACCATGTTCCAGAACAGCAAAGCTGATGATGTGTTTCGTGCTTTTCCCAACTGCATTCTCACCTGGACACCTCCACACAGCGCTGGAGGCGATGCGAGTACCATGCAAAGGGCTGAGTGTCTTCTGCGTAGATGGAGGTGTGATGACTTCCCATTCTGTGACAGCCATTTCCAAATGTTGTCCCCATTGTTAAGGACAGAGCATGCAGCTGCTCAGGGTATTCTTTGGTATCAGGTATTCATTGGACTTCCCTGGATGCTACAGTGGTATTGTCCTGGGTTTGCAATCCAGCATTGCTCTTCTATAGAGCTTTATACAGGCTAGCCCGGATGCAGGACAGAGGCTTAGAGCTCTGGACAGGCTATTTTACCCTGTTACAGAGCCTCTGTTTTCAGGCACCATCAGTACGCTTATTTCCAGAGGTAATTTTTATCAAGTTTTATCAAGCCTGGCCCTGATCTCAATTTTATAGTGTGTTGCCTGTTTCCTGCCACTCATAGTCACTAATCAAGTTTAGGCAATAAACTGGTGATTAGATTTAATTTAGAGTTGGTCAGGAAGGCTCTAGTTAGAATGGGCACATAAGCATCTTGATGAATTTCTGTGGAAACCAAAGACAGGATGTGCAAAGTCAGGCAGGTATTGAAGCCTGCAGCAGAATAAGGCAGGCTTGCGGCACCTAGTACGGTATGCTGAACTGTGCTCAAATATTGCCTGCCTTTTGGGATCTAATGCCCATGGAGTGAAATGATGTCCATGAAAGCCAGGCTACATCTTTTGCATCTTTAGATGTCAATGGAAAAGTGTGCAAACATGTCGGTGAATGCAGTAACTTCTCAAGTATCATTCAGAAACATCCACTTGCAGGAAGCAAATGTGATTACTGGAGAAGTGCCACACAGCTCTGCAGTCTTCTTCCCCCTGATCCAGGGAAACACCTCTTGAAGTGCTTACTGGGGGCTGGGAGGCACGGTCCGTGGACGGATGTGTGAAGACAGGAGGCATCCACCATTACCGTAAGCTGTCAGCTCTTTAAGTTGGCGCTTCTTAACTGTAGAGGGACTGAAGAGGAGAAGCAGATCCTCAAGGCTGGAGAAGTGCCTTGTTGACATAGCAGCTATGGGAGAGAACTCCTGGGGCGAGAGGGATAACTCTTCAGAGATGGGCAAAACACGGAGAGGGAAGGGAGCTCTTTGCACAGCTTCCTGCCATGACACGCAGCCGTATGCGGCTGTAGACTTTCAGTTATGACAGTAAAAGAAAATCTTATTCCTCTGGGTCTGCAGGTAGTCATACTGTTTAACTAACCTTTCCTTTGAAGTCTTGGCAGACTGCAGTCTTTCTAAGAGGCTTTTAATTTTGATTAGGCACAGAGCTGAAGTAAGTCAGCGCAGCTCCCAGGTGTATCCCAGGCAGAAACGTGACCACAGGAGTAGGGCTGATGCAGGAGTTGGAATGACATGGGGTTGCTTAGCCGTCCCTATAAGGACCCTATTGCAACAGCATAGGCCATACTTGCATTACCGAGTAGGCCTACAGCCTGAGTCCATAGTTCTGTTGCAAACTTCATTCATTTGTTGTTTAAATCCCAAACCTGATGCAGAGCAGATCCGTCGTGGTCTTCAGCAGTCCATACCTTCCCCTAGGTCAGGGGTAGGTTAGTGTGTAGGGGTGAGCTGTTCTCATTGTGAGCAAGTTATTGCTTATAGTTAGTCTTTGTCAGAGCAGGAAAGGAGGCCACTGCCCACCTTTATCTTCTATTGGTGTTAGATCCTGTGTTGTATTCAACCAAAAGGAGAATTGATATGGGCTAGGCTGAGATTCTTCACATGAGTATGTCCCAAGCTTATGAAGAAGCTGGTCATGCCAGCAGATCAGATGGATTAGTGTTCTGCATCCTGACTGTATGTTTGATGTGCAATTAATATAACTATTGGAAATGGTCATTCTGCACCAAAATCTGTGGTGATGAAGAGACTTCAGGTTCTCAGTGGTCAGATACAAGGGTAGGATGTTACTGAGTGGTTTCTGGACTGTTGTGCAGCTGCTGTGCTCCTCACTGCAAGTCAGTTTGGTGACCTGTAAATGATGTGTATACTGTCATCATAGTCAGAAATGGGTCATGTGAAGCCAAGTATTTGGGCCAACTTACAATGCTACTTATTCTGGTTTTGAGGNTGTTTGAGATAACTACTTCTACCCCCAGTGGGACACCCTGCCTTCCTGCTAACTGCAAAGCACAATAGACTTTATCTTCTGGGGCGAGATCAGCTGTAACGTATGAGCACTTAAATATAACTTTGGGTTTAGAAACATGCTTAGAAATATGCTCAACTGGTGTTACCTTTCTGGGCCGTAAACCAGCTATCATCTGTCTTTAGAGGCCATCATATTTTCCAGCTGAGTCAGTGTATATAGAGTTTATTAATAAATCAGAAGGAGCAGAGTCACCGTGAGTGCCCCTTGGCAAACCACTTCACCACTGTGGTGTCTCAGGTTTCCAAGCCCCCAAACTGGGAAATGATACAGACTTCCCCTTGTGAAGATCTGCTAGAGAGCCGTCTGTCGTTAATAATGAGCTGTCCTCTTCTCCCTTTTGCTTTTCAAACTCAGATCAGTGAAAATGTTTTCCTCAAAGCATTGCTTAGCCTTGGCTTTGAAGATACAGTGATGATGGGTCCTTGTGTCTTCGCTAGCAAAAGCTCCTCTTCCATCTTGTGCAAGCTTAAACAGTGGTGTACTGGAGCTCTGCCGGGAGATGGGTAATTGAGTGCCAGCCCTATTTTAAGGAAAGAGGACAGAGGTGAAGGAATCGCTAATTCGGACGTAATAGTTACCAGAAGGGCCTGTGTAGGCATTCTGGTGATCAAACTATTGTTTGTGATTTCTCTATGTGGCTGTCTCTTTTGCAGGGCTACAAAACCTTTATGTTTTTTGAAGTGATATCCAGCCTCAAGTATAAAAATGCCAAGTGGTCAAAATTTGCCAAAAAACAGTATTCTGTGAGAAATACAAGATAAATAATTCATAAAAATACGCCATGTCTCTGGTTCTTGAAAATTTCCAAGAAATAAGGTGACTTCAGTTACTTTGCAGTCAAGTATGTAGTGCTATTACTCTTCAAGATAGCTTATTTCAAAAGCATCTTGTTACTGAAATCAACTTCAGGGATGCATTTTAAGATTTAAATGGCATCTCCAGATATATGCGGAGAGTTTCTGTGTTTCTGAAGAGATATATAAAGGCATCCTCTGTAAACCAAGAATGTGATTTTTGTTCATTGATACTGTAGAAGGGGAGAGAGCAGAAGAAAATTCATGCCCTGGACTTGAAACAGAAAGGCAAGTTATTTTCTTCAGCTGAGGATAAGTATTTACTTCCATGTCCTGACAGAGATAGAGCTGCCCGACATCTGATGAAATGCTTTTTTAACTGGTTAGGTGTGTTGTACACATTTAAAACCCTGTTGTAGGGCTCTCCTGATGTACTGCATTTGAAAGCCCTATTCACATGCATTTGCCTAGGGTTGATTTTGGCTTATAAGTCTCTCCAAATCCCTATTTTCTCTTTCTCTCGTCTCCAAGCTGGTAATAAGTTTTCTTATTATCTTCTTGCTTATGACTCCTTCAAGGCTGTTGACAAAGGGGCCTCAGCTGCTCTCTTGATACTATCTGGGCAGATATCAGTTGAATTTGAAAGGGTGGATTAAATAAGTGCTTCAGTAATGTTGCCTGGCCTAGCTTCGTTATTGTGATCCTGCAAAGGAGGAGAGGAGAGGGGAAAGAAATGAGCTGTCTGAAGAAAACCGAGTGCCAGAATAGTGGAGTGTTGTGCGTGCGTATATTTCTGTACATAAATATGTGTATGTAGGCATATGGTACCTAAATTTGTAAGGCCTTGCCTTCTTTCTTTCAGATACATAAATTATTTATAGATCCAAGTAATATACAATACATTCTGCTGTGGAAGAAAATACTGAAATTGAAAAGAGGAGTGACTGTTGTTCACATATACATTTTTCCACACATTTCTTCCTGGCATTTATGGTGGATCTGTCTCTGTGCAGGTGTTTGAGCCTTAGCTTATCAGGGAGATATCTGGGAGCCTTTTTGAGGGGCCAGAGAAATAAGTCTCTGTTCTTTGACTTCTGCCTCCTGCAAATCAAAGTTCCTTTGGCCTCTCCTGTCTGTTGCACAGGGATGATGTTGTTTTGACTGTATCAATTTCTAACACAGTGAGGCCCTCCACTCCCTTGGGTCCTCTAAACATTAACAAAACAAATGCTCAGTGTTGAGTGCTTTGAAAATCTCAGATGAAAGGCAAAGTATTACTAGGAAGAATTAGCATCTCCTTCCCTTATGCATTGATTGATGGGGGAAGTGGTCCCATTGGAGGCTGGAGAATGGAGACGGCCTTGTGGATGTACTGATTTGTTCTGCATGATGATTTCTCTTGGAGTAATTGCACTGTCAGAGTGTTTATCAGCTAATGAAAACCTACTTCAATAACACCGAAAAATAAGGATAAGTGAGTCTTGGTTTCTTCCCCCCCCCTTCTCTGAGCATCCGTTATTCATGAGCCAGTTCTGTTCACCAATCTGGTGGGTTGCAGAGGATAAGAAAACCTCATCCACCAGCCTAATGAAACCACATGTAGAAATGGGTACCTAGATAAGAAGAATCTCACTTATCCAAGAGCATATGGGGTGGAAGGAGAAACCACAGAGGAAGTTTAAACTCATTTGAACCAAGCTCTAGTTGCACAAACTTTGAATTAGCCCTTTCTCTGTGCTGTGCTAGGGTCCGCTCTGCAGGCCAGGGTGCTCACCTGCTATCCCAGCCCAGTTTTGTGTACATCTTGAGTCTACCTGGCGAAGCAGAGCTCCAGGATTGCTGACGCAAGGGGAGTGTTGGAAAGGCCCTGCTGAAGGACCAGTGTTCCTCGCTGTTGTGGGGAGGTAGGAAGCTCAGAAGAGCTTTCAAAAACCAGCCATCTGGCCCTCAGACTTGTAGATATTGCAGCTTGTGGCTGGAGGAAGAGAAGACCAGGGGGTGAGCACAGGAAGGGCAGAAACTGTGTGCAAGTCCAGCTCTGTGGGACAAGCGGGATTTGGGCACTCAGGAAGTTCAGATGCTTTTTGCACTACTTAAGCACACCCTGGCACTGAGCCATGATCTGAGTCCCCATGTCACATTCTATATAAACTGCACGTTTCCTAACCTGTGTTGTTAAGCTGCAAACTAATGATAGTGCTCCAGATCCAAGTGGCTAATTACATTATTTAATAGAGTGTTCTGGATCCCAGAAATGTACAGAGCGGTTTAAACAACAAAGAAAAAAGAAAAGCAGGATGATACTCTGTAGGTTATGTCTTGTCTGCTGGCTGGGTTTCCCTGGAGAAAGGCAAAAGTGGCAAGGGAGGGAGAGTGGTTTGCATTAATCCACGAAGCCACACTGGGCAAAGAAATATCATGGATCTGTTTGGAGAGAGAAGGAGAGAGAGGCACTGTAAGACTGACAAGCTAAATAGCTCCAGTGCAGAAACCATGTTGGCTAATAAAATACTTCTTAGTTGTGCATTTGAGTGGGTTAGGCAGTGCTACCCAGCAACTTCTGTCTGCATTTTGAATGTTGGCATCCTCATGCTGCAGTGAGAGCCTGCGTTTGTCGTAGCGGGTGAAGGAGGCAGGATGGTGTCCAGGCACACACACACCCCCAACCCCACAAAAGCTCAATTCGGAGAAGACATTGCAACCAAATAGATAAAGCGGGGAGTCAGCAAGAGAGTCAGGGTGGTGTTTCTGGGTGCCTTGCTTTCATCCTCCAAAATGAAGGTGTTACTTGATGGGAGATGAGATGAATCCCGCTGTTCTGCCCAGCTTGCAGCATTACCGCCAGCCTTGCTTCTCCCCCAGCTGGGATACTTTGACTGGAGCAACAGTGCTGTCTCGCCTCCCATTCTGAGCCAGAATGAACCCCTAAAATCTTAGTGTTGTGGTCAAAAAGCAAGCTCCAGATACTAAACCAAGGATTATCTTTTGGAATATTTATTTACACTTTAATTATTCTTTTTGTTTGAAATTTCTGAGCAGAACATTGTGTCAGACTGGAAAAGATTATATTGTTCATTTTGAAGGCATCTTAGGGGAAAATACAGGGGTGATTCAAAAATGTTTCCAAACAGTGGTTGGGATAGAAGGGACTTGAAACTGTCCCTTTCAGTTTGCACCATGAGAAACTAAGTTTTCTGATGTGAAAATGGCTCAATTAAATTGTTAACTGGGGCTCTGCTAATATCACATCCTGACCAAGGTTCAAAGCTGCATGAAGAGTAGGTATTATCGGGAATCCTGCTTTGTGCCTGTGTATCACGCCATTAATGTTAAGAAATTGGTGTAAGGGGAGCAAGTTTGTGTTTAAAATTGTAGTCTTGAGTTAGGAGAAAAACTTATTGTGCTATGAGGAAAAGTATTATTTGCTTCAGGAGAGAGTTTATTTCCATGTAGAGCTAATTTGGAGGTGATACAGCACAGGGTGGAAAAGATAGTGGGATGTCAGCCCATTTCCTCCTTTCCTGGGGGAAAATATGCTGTGAAACATCACTGCTAAAGCACTAGTAAATCCATGCAAATTGGAAAGTGAGGTATTCCATCTTCTCGCCCAGTTCTTTGCTCACCTCCTGTCTCTGTAAGTGTTCAAACACTTGCCTACACTGGAAAACACAAGAGTGATAAATAACCATGTTGTCAGAGATGTGATTTTATTTTTGTACTCGTGGTTTTCCCAGTGCAGGGCTAAGGGGAACACTGTCTTATTTGGTATAGTTTATTTTGCTTACAAAAGCGAATAAGCTATACAAATGCAATTACTATTACATGCACAACTGCACCTATATTGAGGCATGTGGCTGAGTGAGCAGGATGCCATTTTAACCACCGCAGGCAAGTAAAAGCAGCAAACTTCCTAGCATAGGCAAGCCCTTAAATTGGATTGTCTGATCCGTGAAATGCTAGTACTCTGTCTAAAATTTCCCTTGAAAGCCTTAGAGCCCTGTACAAGTTTCTTGGGTCTTACAATGTGATGGTGGTGGATTAGTTTTTAAACTATAGTTAAGGTTTCATGACTTTTCTGGGCATCCAAGTGCTTTTCCTATGTTGATGCTGTCCTGTCAGTAATTGAACCTTCAGAGCACGCATATTTCTTTTCTCATGAAAATGGAATGGAAATGGGATGCTTAAATCAAAATTTACAGTTCTAAATTTCTTGTCCTTAGTTGGGCAGCTTATGGCTGACAGTAGTCTCCCTTCTTCCCCTGACCTTCCTCCTCCTCTACGCTGCCGACTTGCATTTTCCTGTCCTGTGATATTTGTGCGACTAAATAGAGGGACAATGTGTCTAGTTAAGATATTTAAAGACATTTTATTAGGCTGAGGACCGTTTGATCACTGCATGGTGTCAGGCAGGACTGCTTACGCCATGTGGTGCAGCTGTGAAATGCCATTGGAGCCACTTCACCAGGCTTTGTCCCCTGGGGACGCCCAGGGACAGGCTGTGACAACAGCAGAGCAGCAGCAAGTATAGGCTGACACACAACCACCACACCTTACCTGTGTTGACCAAGCTGCATTGCTGCTTATAGTGCTCTTCTAATCTGATGAGGATTTCCAATATGGTAGAAGTAATTTTTACAGATTAGCTTCATCTTCTCTGTAGACCCCTTGTATTACTGGAACAGCTCTCAAGAACAATAAATGCATCCAGTTCTACATGTTTTGAGCAATCAGTATTTTACCAGCACCTCTGGGATACAGCTCTAGATCCTGATTTTCCTCATTAAGATGTTTCTACACATACCTAGTCAAGAAGATGCTGTGAAAAAGCAATTTTTTTTTTTTTTTGACCTTACTGAACAGTTGGGGTTTTTTGTTACTTTGACTTTTGGCATGAAGAAGTGCTATTGTCAGAGCAATGGCTAAAGGGAGGATTTGTGTGTTCAGGTCTCTCTCTATCTCAAGATAACACTAAATCCAAAGGGCCAAATCAGGGTGTCCCGCTCATAACGGATAGTCTTCCAGGCTCTAGTGATGAAATTTATGGGGAGGAAAGGGGCTGTGATGGAAAACACTACAAGGTTGTGAACAAAATACAAACAAGAAAACTTGCAGTACGTGGTGTCACAGAGATCTCATTTTAGCACACAAAATCGGGCAAATACTTAGGATTAGGACCTGACTCAGCCTCATCTCCCTTGTAATCCTCCAAATCTTCAAGTTTTTAGGCCTTTCATTTAGCTCTAAGCAGCCTGCCTGTGCAGTCACGCTGGTTGATGTAGGTCATTGCACGGCACAGGACTTCAAAGCGCAGCACGGGGGTCAGAACGCATCCCTGCCGCATGGGGAGGCAATGGGATCCGGTGGCATGTTGCCCGTGGTGTAGCTGAGCAGCTTTGTCTATGGATAGTGCGGACTGGAAATACCACTGTGTCAATACTGGGGAGCTGCTCAGGAAGTGGAAACTCTTAGAGCAGATTTGGAGCTTGAGATACGAGTGGGACAAAGCCGTCCAGGGTGGCTGCAGGCTTCTTTGCTGCTGTTGGCCGTCATCTGCTAATGCAACACCTGATGGACGATAAATCCCTGACCATTCATCTTTGTTGTCATCTGTGCCCATCACCGTCTATTTATTATCATTACCAGTGCTGTAATCTTATAGCTGTAATTTTGTAGATTGCAAGTGCTTCTGGTGTCATTGGTGCATGAATGTAGAGGTAGAAGATGGAAGTTTTGCCTGGGATTTTTGTGTACAGGAGCCTGTTTTAATGTGCTGCTTGCTGCCTTTCCTGGGAAAGGGGATGAAGCTTTGGGAATACTTGTGCTGGAGGATTGCAAGGTGGGAATAACATTTACTATGTGCATGAGGAACAGTAGTGTATTCCCCACTGACTCTCTGCAAGTCCCTTCAAATACTAAGCTTACTTTTTCAATCAGTAGTATTCTTTAATGATACAGATGTTGTGCAGTGAGTTACTGTGGGCTGTTGAGGGTTGATTCTGTGGTTTTCACTTATGTGGCAGCAAAAAAAAAAATCTTGTAGTGTGGAGGGACTTGTTTTTGTGATGCTGTATGTACAGCTGTGTAAGTTAGGTCTGATAGTGGACCATTCCGCCAGTTATTCCTCAGGGTCACAGTTGCTAAAGCCTGAAACAGTGGTTTTCCCATGACCTCCAAAAAATTCAGTATCAAGGTCATCAGAGACATCTGCCTCTGACTGCCAGTGCTTAGGCTGTTATTTTAGGCAGCCTGGATCATCCCATGCATGTGTGCACAGACATATGCAGGCAAACCTTTCCCATCCATAGGAAGCATGCACCCAGCTTCTCACTGAGGCATTTGGCAGAGTCTATAGAATACCAGAATCACTGGGGTGTTTCCAAATGGTTTATTTGGGTCTAAACTGCAAGACAAACACTTTATTTGTAGATGGCTGAGAGCCTTCCTTCTCTCACTCGTGGCCACTGCAGCAGCTGCGACTTGTACGTCGTTACATTGCGCTAGCGCGGGAGGACCAGAGAGCAAATATTAATCAACAAGACCCTGAATGAGAACAGATTTTACACTGACAGTGGAGCTGCTTAAAGGGCAATGCTGTTAGCCACGATGGAAGGTAAAACTTCGCTGCGTAACCATCTGGTGCTCCTGTCAGTCCCCGCTACTGCTCTCTGCAGGCTTGTCTGCAGCTTTTCTGTCTGTCTGTCTCGCTTCACATCAATCCTCATCGTGGTTGCTGTTCTTCATTCTGCTCCTGGCGCTGGCTGCTGAGCAGCATGCTCCCAGTTTCATGGACAGATGCTGAACTACTTTGAGAGTGTAATTCAGGCGCTGCCTCCAAAAGCCATTTTTAATTCAGTCTTTACATCTGAGAGTGGAAGTCATCAGTGTCCTCAGACTGTTTCTGGAAGGTGGCATCTGCACTGGGCAGTGATGGTGGGACCCCTCAGTCTCACATGAAGAAGGGAGCTGCCTTTTCTGTGAAGAATTTCCCTAAGTGCAGGCATCTTGTTAGCAGAAGCCAGAGCTATGATATTGGTGGTATCAAGCTGAGAGCCGAGTGGTTGGCATCTGAGAGATGTTTCTGCATATGATGCTGTGGGGAAGGCTGAACTTGTGTTTTTCTGTCAGTGCTCTGCAAACAAAGTCATTGGGTGACTTTTCCATCATGACTGTTCTTGGTGTGTGCTGTTTCCAGGAGATGAGAGCCTTCGAGTTTGATCCCTGTAGATAAGCTTCTGTTTTCTGTTTTGCCAAAGAACAGAGCATTAGCAGAAGTGGCCAGGTGTTACCATAACATGATATTATAATAAGGCAGGGACTGGAGCTTGCATGTAGGCTGTTTTTATTATTTGTACCTATAAAAGGGATGCCGTGTAGGTTATACCCGTAGGTTTGCACCCTCCCATCTATATTTGCAAAGCAATCCAGTTGATGTCTCTTGGCAAGCTTGAAAAGGGAGCCAGAGCAACAGATGTCTGTGAGGCTGCTCCAACCTGCCCTTGGGCAAACCTGTCAAAAGGAACTTAAAGAAGAGGAAACTTAAGGAGTCATCTTACAACAAAGCTGTGCAAAGGCGGGTTGTAAATGCCTTTTTAGCAAGGATCTCCGGAGAGAGGAGAAGGAAGGAGAAAACATGGGGGTTATAAGCCCTGGTGACTTTTACCCAAGCATAAATATGTAGATGTTTCCTTCCTCATGTTTTCCTGGGTTATGAAACCATTAATATCTTTTCCCTTTCAAGGTCTAAGTGATGCTTATTCCCCTCCCCTGTCATATCTTCTCAGACAATTCAGTGCATGTACGGAGTTGGTCTGCTTGGCTTGGTGATCACTGCTTGGCTGATCTTGCTTAGCCGTTCTGTTAACGGGGTGTCTGGGAAGATATTTGCCTGAGCAAATTATTCCAGTTGTGAAATCCTATTTTATTTGTTCCTGGTTTTCTTCCCTTTTTTTGTCCCATAAAGATAACATGGGGGGAAAAAATTACCAATTTATCAGTAAATCAGGCTTTTGATACCCCTGTTGCTTTCCTTGCTTTCCCTTAAATTGGTTCTTGGAATAAGGTACTGAGTCATTTCCTCCAAAGGACCAAGTTGGTTCCTGTACTATCTGTTTGTTCGAATGCTCTGCTAGCTACAAAAATCACACCAGACCAGCTACCTTGGGGAGCCTGGGACTCACAGGTGGGAGCAAAATGACTCTGTGCCGCATAGTCTGCAGCATCATTTACTGTAAAACACTCAGTGTTAGAGTACATACTGGTCTGGCTGAAGGTGTACCCATCAAAACCAAAACAAATCTATTTTTATTGATGTTCTTGGAAATCTAGGTTATTCCCCCCCTGTTTAAATTATAGTTATGTCACTAGGGCTTTACTCTTAAACATGAACTTGACTTGCTGGGTGTGTGTTTAGCAGCCTGAAGTTTTGAAGATTTATGGTCATAATTTAACATTTGGTGTTGCCCTGAACCTGTCCATCTGTGAAGAGGCTGTAATAAGTTTATTGGTACAGTTGTCGCAGTTTTAAATTAAAATAAACATGTATGCCATATTAAATTGATTTTTTTCAGCTTTTAAAAAATAACAATTTATTTTAATTATTCTTTGTTTCTATGGCTTTCGGTGCATGTTTGTACTCCAGCTGGGGCTGCAGCAGCCAAAATACCACGAGAAGAGTCTGTTGTTCTCATACAGTGAAGTATACTGCAGCAATGCCTACAAACCTGAGCGGGGATGAGAGCCTCATTTTACTGCCTTACCTCCTTTTCATGTAGTTTGCTCCCGCTTTTTGGCTTTACAAAGGAAAAAAGAAATCTGCTCTTGGGTTTACGGAAAAGTGAAATTCTGCCTCATTTTTGAAGCCGTAGCTGTTGAGTCTGTTACAGCAGTTGGGTCTCCAGGGCTATTTTTCCTTTAGTGAGAGTTCCTGAAGTGCTGTTTGTCTACTTCTAGCTTGAAAAGACTTTGTGACCTGCAAAGGGACCCTTTAAGTGTGATCCATGTTACTGCTGTTGTGAAGGCTTGGCACATGAATTTAGCTAGTTCTGTTGCCTGCAAAAAGCACTCCTTATGTGAACAAAACATGGGACCCCAAGGTTGCCTATAATAATGCTGAGAGGCAGAGGAAGGTATTGTCCGTGCATAAATGGGAGAAGGAAAAGAAGTCCTTGTTGGCAAGATGTTGGAGTGTGATGTAAGGCAAAGAGCAACTGGTTAATGAAAAGACTTATTAGCAGGTTGCAGTCAAGCTGCAGACATCAGGGCCTGAATGAAGTTTCCTACCTAAGCAGAGGTCTCGTGGCAGTCACCCGAGGTTTCCTCAAATCCTGGCTGTGCACTTGACCACCTGGCCAGCATTAGGGATGCACATTTTCCCCGTATCTTCATAGTGTTGCCAGGCTGTTGTCACCTGCTCTGTGAACTGTGAGATGCTGATACAAGCTGGATAACACTAATGCTTTGCATTAATTTGGTCTCTTGGAGAAATCAATCTATCACACTAATTGGGTGCAGTGCTTTGGTGCCAGGTGGCTGTCTTGAGTCCAGAAAGTTGGAGCACATATGGTCTGCACTGACTTCTAATAAAGAAAAGAATTAGTGCTGGACTTTATTTATTTTTTTTTTTTTTCCCCACTTGCAGAAGTTTAAGAGGATTTGCTGAGCCATTGCCTCTCTGACTTGCATCCTTTGGAAATCATACCTCAACCCTTATAGTTGTTTGATTTTGGGATGGAGATTTAGGCTGTCTTTTATGGTCTATATTTCCAAAGAAAGTTAAATTTGTGCCAGCTGCGAGCACTAATTAACTGCTCTGATTTCCTTCTCTGTTGAACAGCTGGAACAAAGACATCTATCCGTACCTTTGTGTATCAGCTTTGTCCTCTTGCTGTGGAAGGAGCACTTGGGACAGAAGGAGGGACTTTGGATTTGGGGAGTGTAATAGTGGTTATGAGCAGCCAGTCTGTTGGGCTGAGGCCTCCCAGTGAATTGCGTCGTACTCCCACCATGGCAGTAGGAAGGCGATAGACTGAGTTTTCTTTCTGGCACTTAAGCAATTTTTGACAATCACCCTTTCCCTCTCAAATTTCCTGATAATTGATTTTTCTATCTCTTAAATAAGTTTTATTGGAGGAAAAAACCCTAATTACTGGAATTATTTTTTACCTTTTTATAGAAAAACTGCTTCTTAATAAAATAAGATTTGAGAAAATTTTGGCCAGCTTGTAGCCTGTGTGTTTTCAACCCACTGTGCTGTCGATCATGGTGTCAGACTACAGTTTGACCATGGCTGGGAGCAAAAAGAGGCTGCTCCACCATCTTGAGCATGTGGTGGCAGGAGGGGTGGTTGGATCTAACTGTTCCTGGAACCTGTTCACTATTTTATAGAGATGCTGCCTATTGATGAATGATTTCCATACCTTTCCCTGTGCAATGAAACTCAAGAAGAGAAGAGCCTATGTATACCGGTGTGGGACATCTGTGAATGTATAGTAAATGTCACTTGGAGGAATCCTATTTCTTCTGAATATCAGACCCCTAGGCCAGCCATTCCTTGGTGTGTGAAAAGCAGTCAGGCAATTGCAAGCAGCTTGATGTATTTCAAAGATGAATCACCTCTCATGTTATTTGGCCATCAGCATTTTAAACCTGACGGAAGAGAGCTGGAGCTGATTGCTGGGTCACAGCAGTCCCCGAGTAAATAAAAGCTAGGAATGTAATTTGTCTCTGCAAAATGAAACATTTGATTAGAGGGGAATGACAAAGAAAGCTTCTAACCACAGTGGCTGCAGCCAGAATCCAGTTTGAGGTTTCATGCTGATATGCCTAAATTACTGGATTGAGGATCCTTGGACTGGGATCTGGGTTGTTGTTCTGCTGCTGCCTCTTCTTTGTGACCCTGTAGTTCAATATCTTTGTACCTCTGTGTCTCACCCTATATACATTTATGCAACATTAGTAATGCTGCTTTATTCCCAAAAGCTGTTGAGAGATTTCCTGGGGTTCTGTAATGCCAGTCAGAATCAATATCAACAAACCTCTGGCTTAATGCCATCAATACAAGCTTGGGCACCAAGAGGAGTGTAGGAGCTCTTGCCTGTGCTGTCACATTTCTATGGCTGTACGAGGACCTCTCCATGATGGAAAATTCATGGGCCAAATGTTGAGCAAATATAAAACAGCAGAATACATTTGGGTCGTGTAAGTTGAGCATCTGTCTCTTCAAATTCATATACTGACCAGGGCTGGGATTTTGAATGCTGGTGGTTTGGTGTGATCTTAACTCCTCATTGTGTTGCCCATTGTCCCATCTCATAGCAGGTTAAGTGAAACCCCGCTCTCTCCTGTCTGCGCACACGTACTATGTTACTTGGCGGTAAGAGAGGATTTCCTATTTTGTCAATTGCTTTCTGAATCCATCTAAACTTTTGGCTGTCATCATGTGACAGTGAGTTCTACAACTTAAAATTAATTGGGGAAAAAAGGTACTTTCTTCCATTTGTTTAAGCTCTTTGGGAATACAGTAATACAATAAATATTAGAATAAGCCAAATTGTTCCCTGTGAGCTATCTGCAAGAAGCAGCTGACTCATCCACGGTTGATTACTTGGTGCTTGGTCTTCCTCTTAGTTGTTTAAGTGCCCTAAAATACATTGCCAGATATATACCTAATATTACTTTTCTTTGGAAAGGAATTACTTCACTTTGGTTGGCACGATCTGGGTGAGGGGGGATGACAGGCTGTGTGGTCGCAGGTGGGGTGGGGGTCATCTGCAAGGCAACAGAGACAAATTTCAGCTGACAAAAACACTTGACAGTTGTCTTTGCTGTTCTCTCCTGAATAACTATCTGATTAGGGAATAAGCATGAGAAAAGAGCAGACTTCTAGATCCTAGATTAAATTCAACAGATTCACTCAAAGACTACTTCTGCTAATTGAGGGCACTGTATTTCCCAAGGCACCATGGCTTATATAAAGACAGTTCTCCTGGAGAAAGAAAGACCCACTTGAAAACAATCAAGTCCTCACCGCACTGGTGAGGCCGCACCTCGAATACTGTGTTCAGTTTTGGGCCCCTCAGTACAAGAAGGACACTGAGGTGCTGGATCGTGTCCAGAGAAGGGCAACGAAGCTGGTGAAGGGTCTAGAGCACAAGTCTTATGAGGAGCGGCTGAGAGAACTGGGGCTGTTTAGCTTGGAGAAGAGGAGGCTGAGGGGAGACCTTATCGCTCTCTACAACTACCTGAAAGGAGGTTGTAGTGAAGCGGGTGTTGGACACTCCTCCCAAGAAACTAGTGATAGGACGAGAGGAAATGGCCTCAAGTTGCGTCAGGGGAGGTTCAGATTGGACATCAGGAAGAATTTCTTTACCGAAAGAGTGGTTAGGCATTGGAACAGGCTGCCCAGAGAGGTGGTGGAGTCGTCAACCCTGGAGGCGTTCAAAAAAGGTGTAGACGTGGCACTCCAGGGCCTAGTTTAGGAGTCATGGTGGTGTTAGTTGATGGTTGGACTTGATGATCTTAGAGGTCTTTTCCAACCTTAATGATTCTATGATTCTATGATTTTATAGCCTTCTATTGCGTTGTATTTACATTCCAGGATCCTTGACCTGGATGGTTCAAGCTGAGCATTTTCTGCAAGTGGCTGTTTTAACTCCGCTTTTTCTCTTATCTTTTACCATTTTAACAAAAGTACATCGAGTGGAACCAGAGAAATGAGAGTTTGGAAATATTTATTACAACCCTGTCCTCTCAGGGTTGAATGCAAGATTTCCAACAGTATGTATGCTGATGGCCCATCCAGTCCAGTTTTAAATGGCTTGTGTGCTAAGGTACCCCATGGGACATCTGGGCTGCAGACTGATAGACTGTGATTGACAAAGTGTACTCGTGCTAGCTTTCCCCTGGGAGCTGAGGAAGGGGATTACTCAATTCAATAGTTAATGTACAGAAGAAAATGGATGTTAATTTAAAACTATCATTTTAAAGTATTTTAAATTAGTTTAATGCTCATGAGTGCCAGATTGTCTGTCCTGAAGACCATCCCTCTCCATCTAGAGAGCTGGGGCGGTGGGCAGAGCTCCCCACGTGCAGCTGCTGATGTTCCTCTACATGGTCCTTCAGTGACCATCCCAGGACGAACTCAAACTTTGCGTCTCTTCAGATTTTTTGGCATTGACACCGAGCTTTCAGTGAAGACCCCAGTTAAAGCCACTGTGGAGTGGCACGCTGGGCTGTAGCAGGAGACCTTCATAGGCATTTTTACATAAATCCCTTAATAGCCATAAGATGTTAATGATCACTTGTGGTTACTGATGATCTGGTTCTTGGGTGAAATCTGAAACGTTCCATCTTCTGTGATTTTTTTTGGAGGCACTTAGAGCCTTCAACCTGTCTCTTCCCTCCCATACTATATATACTCAGAAATGTTTGTTGAGGGACACATTCTTGCTTCAGTTACAAATTATTTGCTCTTTTACAGTAAGGTTACACTAGATACTTCACACAATGGCTAAAGTTAATTGTTGAGTCCCAGCGCTAACTGGAAAAACTTCAGCCAAGTTATTTCGGGGTGCAACTGAGCTAAGAATTACAGCATTGCTCATGCATCACTTCAGATGTTTCTCTCTCTTGTCATTGATTTTAATACACGAGTGGGTGCAAATTTATCCTAAGTGCATTTAGCAAGTATCTTTGCTACCTTTCCATAAGGATATTTCTAGTGATGACATTATAGGTTCTATGTTGCAGTTTGCTTAAAAAACAAAACAAAACAAAAAAAACCACCACCAACACAGTGTTGCAAGGTTGACTGTCAGGCTTTTCAAATGATCAGTAAATTAACTGAACTTCTGTGTTTCCTAGCCAAGGAAATACTGTAACTTTCAACTTACCCATGTAGAAGATCTGTGATTTGAAGTTTACATCTTTTTCTAAATTCTCAGTTTTCTCTCTGAGGAGATAAAATGATCAAAATAAATGTGTCTCCTTTTCTCAGCACTACAAAACCATCAGCTTAGCTATATTGAAAAATTTTTGTGTTACCAATAAAATTTCATGGTCAAAGTCAACTCTTGAAACATGAGATCAAGAGTGATGAAGCTCACTATACTTGCTCCAGAGCAAGATATCAATTGCTGCCATTCCATCTGAAAGGACTTTATGGATCTCTGGTGTGTAAAACGATTTTTGTATTGTATCACACACAGTCATCTTCAGGGAGGAATGAAAGTATATTGGTTTTGACATATCTTCCCCCCCCTCCCCACCCCCCCCCCCC
>WAAD01018897.1:810952-932907 GCA_013389945.1 Fregata magnificens
GTTTTACACTTTGACATTTCTCTATCCCAACTTGTTTTCCTACTCACTGACCCAAAATATCATAATGGTCTGGTTCAAAGGCTGCAACTAGCCTCAAATTTTGTGCTCTGTTGAGCCTTCATTTCAGTTTAGTTTATTGAATTGTCAAGTATCTACCTATGAGAGTCAGAGAGAGATGGAAAGACACCACTAGAATTCTGATGAGTGAGAAACCATGATTGGGGCAGAAGGCAAGATTTCATACTGCTGCTATTGCATTATTCATGAGAAAAATAAACACAATGTTTTGACCTTGAAATCCCNGGGTTAGATATATAGGCTGTAGCCATGGAGCTGTTGCTAGGATGCCAGGAACTTGATAAATCTGTCTTTCCCATGCAAAAACTTTGCATAATTTTGGAGCCGTCAGTTTTGCTGAGTTCTAGAGTCACCCACTGAACTTGGAGGTGTGGATACAGCTCTGTCCAGCTTATGTGTTGCCCCTTGAAGAAGTGTGAAGGTCAGAGTAGTAACTCTGCAGGGCAAAACTGGCACTGCAGACAGTGGTCTGAATGTATGACTAAAGTATCTTTTTTTTTTATGGTCTTCTAGTTGTTTTAATAGACTTCCTCTGAAAATGAGTTCTAGGCTCAAAAAGAGGCCTGCAGTAGTAGAGGCGTTGAAAAAGGATGCCTATCCGTTGCGTTCCCTCCCCCCCACACACACCCCCACCCCCGGAATTTGGCAGCATGAGATGCTGTTGTATTTAAAATCCCTTCACAAAGCAATAAATGTGTTTTAAACCACCTCCCAGGAGGCCACAGCCACAGAACCCTACCCAAGGGTATGGGTATAGAGTGGGACCACCCTAATATGCTCAGAGCTGCAACATGGTCCCTTGGAAAGAGCAGAAGTGAAAACAAATTCTGGCTTAGAGAGATGCTGGAATTTGTAACATGCTTCCATAACACTGCATAATGGCTGTTAGAGAAGTGCAAAACTTTCTCATAGACCTGTACTTAGCTGCCCTTATTCAGCAAATGTCTTGACTATTAAATGTACAATTATTGTTCCTTCTAATCAAATGCAAGAACTGTGGCCCGAGATGATGTTCCATCATGGTCAGACAGTTGAGCTCAGAGTGGTTGTTGCAGCTGGCTGTGATTGCAGAGCTTCAAAGTCTGCATTAGGCCAGTCATACTCTTAGAAACTAGGCTGAGGGGAAAGCATGGGAGCATGTATTCATTGTGGTGGGGCGGGTGTGAATTGACAGTAAGCATGTATGGGGTTTTTTTCCTTCTGATGAAGCACAATTTTTTTCCAGGTGTTGGATGCAACACAGGGAATGGAGGTCTCTCCAGAGCCCTTTTGGGTGGGTAATGGGTGAGCTCTGAGAGGGAGCTCCCTCCTTCCCACAGGTGAGTAGGGTCAGCCCAGTGTTAGAAGACATGTAGGCAGCAAGTGAGGAATCCTTGCCATGGTGGGAGGGAGGTTTCTCACCTTCCAGGCTCTGCTTTGCTGCTGGCAGGGAAATGTGCTTTCAAAGCACAAGTTACAAAAGAGGAGCAAGAAAACAATATGCAAATTAGAAAAGAAATAAACTTCAGAAGAGTTTCCTTTGTGATTTATGACTCAGTTGTTCAGAGAGGCAGACAGCGTAGCTTTTGGTGCATCAAAAGCGTGTCACTGTTTCCTTTAATAAATTCATTATCTTTCAGTGCCTTTGCACATATAGGGAGGCCACAGATCTACATGGCACCAGAGCTGCTTGCCCAGACACTAGCCTGTTGCTAGAAGTAAAGAGAAAAAACACAGAAACCTTCTTGCTGCTTTTTCTACTCTACCAGAGATCAATGCCTCGTGGTCACTTCTGTTTCAGTGGTAGATCTACTGAGATGCAATAGGCATTTCTGCCTACAGCTACAGTACAACATGCTCGCCTGCTCTGGTTTTTCCACCTTGAAATGCAAACGTGGGGCCTCAATTACATCTGTATCCCAGGAACAAGCAATTCTTTCCTTCAGCCACCTCAAATTCCCTCTGATTCTTTCAGTTTATGATATAGAAAGAGTAATTGCTAAATTTCTCCACCCACAGTAGTGTCAAGTTGATAGCTCTGCTTCTTTCCTGCATGAGCAGGCTAGGTTGCAGATGTCTTCCACAGGCCTACACCATTTGTTGTCGCTGAATAACCTTTCAGCTCCCAGACAAAGTTGTAATGTCAAAGGCTAGAAACTGGTCTGCCATACTGGTAACCAGTGAGCCAGGACATTACATAGCGGGAAAGCTGCCCATCATATGTCAGCTTTGCCAGCGCTTTTCCTTGCAGTGCTCTACGATTAACCTGTGGACAAACTTCTCCATCTCTTCAAGTCTTCAAGTCAAGACTAAGCACCTTTCTGAGAGATGGTATTTAAGCACAAGCAATTGGGGTCTTGGTGCACAGGGTACTTGGAGGAAGGCACAGATGAAGCTATTGAGTCTGCAAAGCAAACTAAGATTAGCTGATATTGAGGATCTGTTCTGGCATTAAATGGTGGGAAGTGCAATTCTGCAATACAAGGAGAGTCCATTTACCTGCAGTCAGTGGTGACTGGATGTGTCTCGAGTTGCTCCCAGGCCATTCTGTCCTGTAAAATGTTAAAGCTGGAAACAAAAAGCCCTGAGGCAAGTTGTACCAAATGAACTCTTCCTGAGCTGCATCCTAGACCGCATGTGGGAGGCAGAAATAGTGCGAATGCATCTCTTGCCTACCCAGAGTGCAAACCTGGAGTCCTGGTTACACAGCAACTGTATCATACTGTACATAGTTTATTATTGTGTATCGCTTGAAGGAGTCTGTTGAGAAGATTGAGGCTTTTGCAGGTGTTGCTACTATGACATTTGAACCAACCGGTCAACAATTTGTGTGGCATTATAAATATAGCCAGCCCAGGGTGTAGAAGAGAAAGAAATGCTTGTACTTCTTTTTCCTTCCCATTCTGCCAAAGGCTAAGTCAAAGCACCTATGAAAAGAGTCTTTAGGCATGCATTTTGAAAGACACCTAATTCTGGCTACCTTGACTTTGGCCTTTCTACCTCGTGTTTTATGGAATCACACCAGTCTTCCAGTCAGGTTCTGTGGAGCCCACTGAGAGAAAGGCAATATCCTTTCGACAGTCCAAACTGAGGTATCTTTTCCTTTTGAAAAGTCTGTAATGCCCAGCGCTTTTGTCAGATGGTGCTGCTTACTGCATTGGCTTAAAAAATAGATTGAAACACTCAGTGCGCTTCCCTCATTATGCCCAAATGAAGGAAAAAACCAAACCTGTAATTTTTACCAGCTGCTATCAGAGTCCTGTGGCAACCTGCCAGCATCATGGCTTGTTGGTTATTATAGACAAATGAAAAACTGGAGGAATTCCGCTAACTTATGCATTTTGCTCGGGTGGTCCTTTGTTGCCCTCATTTTAGCAGAAACCAGTCTAGCTCTTGAACGTGCATGGATCTTAAAGATCTTAACAGAGAAATCTGACTTTGCAGACTAGGAAATAAGAGCACAAAAGGCAGATTTCCTTGCACAGGGATGCACTGTAGGCCGGTGGCAGGGCTGGGAACAGCAGCTCTATTGCTAGTTCCGTGCTGCATCTGCTGGATCGCATTGCCTCCCCCTTCTCTCTGCCCAGCAGTGCAGTTTGGGCTTTCCTTGTCCCTGTGGAATAACAACTGTAATGCTATGCATTAACAACGAGTTTAACAGGGATGCTGGCAGAGCAACAGAAGGAGGCAGGAATTGGGAGAATCATTTAATTTATTACATGACTAAATTAAATAATTTAATTAAATTAATTATTATAGAAATAATAAAAATATTAATTAAATTAAATAATAAGTTAAATTTATTAAATCTCCTCTTCCTAATATGATTTAGTTGAGGTACTAACATAGCAGAAACAGACCCGTGTAAACAGTGTCACCAAGTAATTGCTCTCTTTGCTTTCTATAAATACTCAGTCCTGCGTTAGTGACTCTGCCCTCTAGACCTCCTGTCAGATGAGCCAGCTTTGTGCATGCTTTTAAGCACTATATGCATGTATTGTAAATGTTAGCTGTGTATTTTGGTGGCGTAACAGCTGGAGACCATTATGGTGTGACAATACTGCTCTCCTACACTTCACAGCAAATTCAGTTTGGTCGACCTACATTTATCTCAGCCTCCATGCGAACCTGCTCTGTAATCTCTCACTTCTGTTGTTGCAAATCTGAAACACTGAATCAGGAAACAGAGGCTTGCCAAAATTGTTAAATAAGCGGAGCCAGTGTTATTTGGAAACGGCCACTGTGTTTTCTTGCTCACATGGCCCTGGAATGTGTCTCCTGGTAGGGGGAAGGGAGCATTTGTGAATGTAGTTCTCAGAATGAGTCATGGTAAATACTATTTTTTTTTTTTTTTAAATTTTTGAGTTAGGATTAGATGTTTCTGAAATAATATAAGGTAAGACCAGGCAAAAATCCTGATATGGCTGCTGGTACTAGCAAAGAGGCCTAATGCACATGTGATGTGTAAGCAAGGTAAAAAGCATCCTTTTAGGGAAGGCTATTTTTAGAAGTTACAAATCCTACCTATTCCATGTACTGTCCTATTTTTAACCAGGAGTGCTTCCTAGCTCTCGGCCATGCTCCCAGCTGTGATCTACAGGAGCTTCTGTGCAACATCACTTTGTTAAAAGCTTGTTGGCCTATTACAGAACATGAACTTTGTGGTAATTGCACTGGGTTAACCAGTGAAAAAAAACGGGTATATATTAGTTTCCTCTTCTCTTTCAGCATCCCTTAGTACCTCTCAGAGGAGGTGACTAACCTGTGAGCAGTGAGCAAATTTGGATTAGCAGATAGTTAGACAGACCAGCTTGGCTGGAGCTGTGAGATGTTTGGAGAGTAATAAAAAGGATTGGATGCTACAGACACTCCCCTGCTTCTTCCCCACCCTCAAGAGCTTTCAGCCCTAGCAACAGCCCTGACACTCGTGCTTCTTAGGACCAGGAAAGAGCATCCATAGACTATAAGGGCAAGTTTTCGGTAAGCAGTGAAGCATGGGACAGGACAGCCCATGGCCATGAAGAGGTGCAATGGCAAGTGATGTAAGTTGGCTGTTAGCAAGGGAGGGAAGGCAGTGCAAGAGTGGCAAAATCCATCCAATCTGTAGAAAGATTTCTGAGGAAAAGGAGGGCTTTTTGTACATAATAGCTCCTCTTTACATATACGAGAGTTGTAGCACAATGATGCACGTTTTTGCAGGCAGACAGATGTTGCCTATTGAGAACTGGGTCAGAAAAGGTTGCATCTGCAATGAATGTGTGATTAGTAATTACCCTGAATGGCCCTGTGTGAAAAACTTGCTGATTCCCACAACTCACTATCTGTTAGATGCTATTTAATCCCACTTGTAAGCTTCTGAAAGTCTGGCTAACAAAGTCTTTGCAGGTGCGAGGTAATGAGCATCTTTGTAGAGTTGGGATCTGAATAGACACGATAAACACAGAGCAGGGAGGGGTGTGATATACAGGCAGGTGAACCAGTGTGTGTAAGAATTGGTGCGAGAAGGAGGTGGAGAAGAATGAAAGGAGTTTGGCTAAAAGTGAGAGAGGAGGGTCTAAGATAACGATCCTCTAAGGGAGGGAGAGGATGGTTCAAAGAACCTGAACAACAGGCTGAAAAAGCTGCTGTCACAAATTGCATGATCTGCCCAGACATCTCTGCTTGAGGGGTTTCTGCAGCTGATTCTTCTCACTTTAAGTCTTTATCTGATTCATCTTTGCCATCTTTCCTAAGAGTGCACCTCAGTATGCTCACATTCTGACTCCAGGGCTTGGTGATCTTGAGCAGTTTGTTGGACTATGAGTGTCTGTTCCCCATCAAGTCTGCTCGTTGCCTGGGTTTTTCATCCAAATGTTCTTAAATGCCCAGGTAACAGCCTGGTCGTGGGAAGTGGAAGAGCAGAGTGTGGCTGGGAAAGGGGTGGATGAAGAGGGAGACCAGGATGGTGGCATTGAAGGGAACTTTGACCATTCTTCCATGCATAGTTTTGATCATTTTGAAGGAGCAAATGTTGGGCTCAAATACACTACCTTTTCCTCACTTTATTGGTGGTAATACCCATGTTTTTTGTAGTTCGTCACTAGATCTTCACCTCGGTTTAACAGTGAGGGAAACTGAGGCACAGAGAGCTGAAGCATCTTGTCTCATTTTCCAGTACGCAATGGGCAGAGCACAGTAGAAAACTCTCCTGAACTGATGCTATGAGCTGGTTTGCCCTGTCTCAGTCTGTCACTAACCGAAGGAGGGCAATGCCTACATGGAAAGCGGATGCTTCTTTTAGCCCTGTAACCAATTGCATGAGCAACCAGCTTAGCCATGCCTCAGAGCATCTGCATCTCCCTGCCTCAGAGGTGGGCGTCCCCCCACTCCCTCCAGAGAGAGCGAGCTCGAAAGCAGCAGCACAAAGGCTCCCAAAGTTACTTTAACAGATTTTATGAAGTGCTGTTAAGCCCCATAAAGGAACTTGTGTTGGGCTGGAGCATTGTTTATATTGAAGCTGATTGCTGGTATCGCCCCCCTGACGCTGCACGCCTGGCCAGCAGCTTGGGACGAGGGCAGGGAGGGCTGGCAAATGCCAGCTTTTACATCTGGGTATTCCAGCTTGGTAGGTATGCACATGTCTGCGTCGTCACATCTTCTGTCTTTTTTAATCTCATATTCTACATCGCCTGTTACTGTGGTACACAAGCACCAAGCAAATGATTTTAACAGTACAAATACCCAATAGCACTGGGTGTTTTGGCTGAGCGGGAGATGGCCAAACGAGGTCTGCTAATTCGAAGCTGAAGCTGGACATGTTCAAATAGGAAATAAGGGACGCATTTTTTTTTTATACTGAGGTTAATTAACCATTGAAACAATTCACTGAACAATTGTCTGTCATGGGAAATCTCTCGGTCCAGGCCTAGATGTTCATCTAGAAGATCTGCCTTAGCTTAAACAGATGCTCTGGGGTGATGTAGAAATTGCTAGATGGAGTTCTCGGTGTTTGTGCAGACTGTCTAGTGTACATTCATAACAATCCCTTTTGGCCTTACGTGAATCCCCAAAGGTCCTATCAACTCTGTCTTTTTTTTTAATAGCTGTACTCTTTTTTAATGAGCAAGAGATAATAGTCTAGGAAAGATTTGGGGGGGAGGAGGAGCGGAGAAGGCAGCAGTGGACACAGCTTTTGCTCTGCAGATGCTCAAGTTTGGGCAAGAACTGCCCCATCAGTGGCCAGATGCTGTTTTGCTCTTCCTGATGTGTTTGATGCCCCTCCTTCATTGCAGCTGGGCTGGATCTCTCCCTCCCGTCTTTCCTACCCTTTCTCTTGGGTTTGCACAGATAAATTGCATCCACACTCTTCTGGAGAAAAGGAGGAGAGGGAGGGTGTTCACCCCAATGTGGATGAATTTCTCAAATCTGATTTAGCTTTTAGGTCCTCTCTGTGAAATTGTCCTTGAGAGAAGTGCTCTGATGATAAAATGGGCATGAAAAACTTTTCAAATGGCATATTAGGCAATTTGGACTTTCTTTTTTTTAACATGGAGTCTTTTTGAGGATGATAATGCCTAAGTGATACGCTTTTTTTTTCCTCCATTCACTTCTGCTTTTCTGTTGCTGTGCGGCCTGGGAATACAATATGCTACAGTGCGATGGCAGAGGCTGTTCTCGCAGTGTTCCCATCACATTCAGAAATAAGAAGAACAAGATGTACCATGAACAAGATTATTTTTGTGAGACTCCACTCCAGCTTTGCAATTCCAAGAGCTTCAAAGATACGTCTGATCTTTGGCATGTTTACATACATCAAACAAGCTTTGAGGCTCTGCCTGTTGCTGGCTGTGAAGTCTTGCACCCTGTTTCCCACCTTCTTGTTCCAAAGGTGTTTTGCTGCCGACTCCCACCAGGAAGCTTGGCTTGGAGGTCCCTGCTAAAGTTGGGATGAAGGATGGCCTTGAGACATCCTCATCTGGAGGGACAGTCCCAACACCTGGCACCTTTTTCAGAGATGGAAGGCTGACTGTGGAGCCTGTGGAAAGAAGTAGGCATTGCCAGAGGATGGTTTGTGTCTCAGGTGGACTGACTTGCCTCTGAGCATGTTTCTCAGGCCTTGGAGGATAGAGTATCTATAAATTAGATGCATCACTTATGTGTCTAAATAGGAGGAATGCATCTGAGCTGGAGAGAGATAACTGATATTTGGCCAATTCATGGGTTAGTTGTATTGTGAGTTCAATGCAGACAAGTTTCCTTCAGGAGCAAAAAATACAAAAGTGCTGTGGCATTCTTTGTTTTCAAAAGCTCCAAGAAAGAGGTTACTATATATTGATATCATCAGTCAGGAGCTGTGGCTGTTGTCCTTTGCATGGGGCTGCTGTGTTAGCAATACTCTTGAATGATATATCTCAGCAGGAGACCCGGACTCAACGTGACAGGGAAGATGGCCTCTTCTATTTGATTGGTAATTATCTGCCTTTAATATAGTTCAGGCACTTGAAGCTTTATTTTTAGAGACTGATTCCTTTTTTGTAATTAGATATCATGGCTGAAATAGGTGTTCTTTAATGACCCAGTTCTCATCAGGACTGACACTGCAGCTGAAAGAAATGTTCTTATCCTCCTTTGTGTTTCTGTATTCCTTTTTCTTAAAGTCTGGGGTGAACAGACAGATGAGCTTGGTTTGAAAGCTGGGGAGCTCCAAGTAACTGGAGCCATACTTCTGGGCTCCTACCACTGTGCCGGGCCAAGGTAAGAGCAGAGCCTTGACCTGGTCTCGGTAGCCTGGGTGCGTGGTCCGCATCATCATCAGAGGAGATTTCCCTTTGGCGTTCCCCTCCAAGCAAAGCATGTGTTACTACTGTGCAATTGCATTGTGCTAGTATTCTCCTTAATGCAAGTGTTGCAAAACTCATGACCCAAAGATGAAGCTTAAGAAGGTGTTTGTCAGGCCAAACGTTTTCTGACTCTGTTGGCGTAATCTGTAAGTAGGAACCTGGCCTCCTTGGTTACAAAACATTGCAAATAATGATGCCAGGAGCTAAGCTTTATCAGCCGCCTCTTCTTAAAAAAGATTTGTTGTATAATGGTGTGTTGGGTGTTATTTTGCTGTGATTTAAGGGTCTGGGTCTGCTCATTGACTTAAGTATTTTCCATGAACCTGCATACTGGGTCAAATTTCTGGCTTGCAAACCTTACAGTTCAGTAACTCACAGGATCTTTTTAATAAAAGCCCTCAGGAGAAGACATGTGCCAGGGTGCAGTGAAATATATGCTCTGTTCACAAGGGTGGCAGCAGCTGCATCAAATGATTAATATTTTGTACATCCTGACACTGAAATGCAGGGTTTGGCTGGAGGATCCAGGTATTGTTGTGTCACAACCATATTTTATTACATTTTAAGCTACAGCAACTGAAACAGCACAGTTGCTTCCACATGATAAATAATGGAAATAAAAGCTGATTAAATAACAGCCCTCCAAAAGGGGACAAGCTGCTAGGAGCTTTCAGCCTTCTGATCTTCTGATTTGCTTTGTCTTTGCTTTTTTTTTCCTTGAGGTAGTTTATGGTATATAGTAAAATGTTCCCTGGGAACTGAATTATATAACTTTCAGCAGTGTTAATGCGTGATGAAGTGAACACTGAGCCATTCAATTAACACTGCACTATTACTTACACTGATATACACAGACATATTAATGGCATCTGCATTGATATTCGTTGATCATAAAAATACTGCCATTGTCAGCAGTAGAAATTGCTGAGAGGATGTGCAGAAGGGTCGACATAAGATGCAATAAAATCCTGGTGATGCTGGTGCTTGGCTAGCAGCGTTCCCTTGCCATCAGGGGACCTGCTTGGCGTTTGCAGTTCTGCCAGCAGAATAAACCTCAGATGGGTAGTCTATGTTACTGAGTAGATATTTCAGCAACCACCAAGTTCTTCTAGGTTTTTTTTCCTTTTTATTTTTTTTTTTTTTTTTTTTTTTTTTTAAAGAGGAGGGGTCAAACCCATGATCTCTTCAGTCCAGTGGTCTATCTGTAAAGGCTGCACTACTTCAGAGGAAGCACAGGGAGAGCTTGACATTTGTATTAGGGAAAGCAGGAGCTGCATGGGTAAAGAGAAATCTCTGATTCAGTGGGATAAATGGAAGGGAACCTCAAACTGCGTTTTTCCTCTCCAAATTTCCAGCTGTGTGAGGGAAGATATGAGATCTGTGATAAATATACATGGGATAACTTGTCCCTGGTACTTGGTTCCCTACAACACACAAGGGCTTAAGGACAGCTTGCATTAAGTAACCCTCTCGGACTTTTTTATTTAACATGAAATTCTAATACAAATTTTGTCATGTCTTCAAGTTCCTTCTTTCTGAGAACAAGGAACAAATTGACCTTCTGCATTTAAGTACAAAATCTTGACACCAGAGACATCTGAAACCCTATCACAAATGTCTTGTATGGCCATAAAATATAACCCACAAAGTAGTATGCTCCCAAAGGCTGTTGGTTATGCTGGCTGAAAGGCACACTTGGCAGATCTAGCAGCTCTTAAACAGCTTTTTAAAAAAATGCCAGTGGGGCTAGGAGATGAACAAAAAGGTAGGCTCTCTCGAAACCTCCAGTTGCACGTGTCATGTTTGCATAACGCCCACCAGCAGTTTATGTTAGCAGATTTATGGAGTTGGCTTAGATTTATGGCAGAGAAACAGAACATGAAGGCCCTGGGGGACAGAGTCGGTTCCTGCCCCAGAGCAAAGACCTGCCCTTATCAGCAAGCTCCGAGCCAGGTGCCTGGCTGCAGAAGAGCTGTTTGAGCTCATTTGCTGTCAGCTGCGTTTTGTGACTCTCTTAAACAAGAGCATGGTGTGCTCCTAGCCAAGCCCTGCCGTGTTACTTTTGGGTGCAGTCCCAGCGGGATGGTCAGTTCCTACCAGGGATTGCTGTGCTCCTCTTGCAGTCTCACCTGCCCTATGATCCTTGGAGTCTTGAAGGAAAAGCCTGTTTGTTTTTTTTTCTTTTGAAACTGTTATTAAAAAAAAGGGAGAGGTTTGTAAAAGAGAGGGGTGAGTTAGCATAACGTCCAAAGTGCTGGCTTTCATCCTGTTTGATCTATTGTAGGGGTGATGTTTGCTTATCTCTGGTAATGATTGGACTGGCCCCAAATCAGCTGTCAACACCTGTAAGTAATTTATGTTGCTATTCATCATCTCAGTTTCACAGGTAATGTATTTTAACCCATGCGGTACAGGGACTTCTCTTCAGTGCTGCACAAGCTGCCCACCACATTGTCCAGAGACCCACACTGGGAAACCAGCCACTAGCAGTTCAGAAGCCTTCCCAATTTGCATTAACTTTACCTCTGTGTTTGATGACTGGGTTTAAAAGACACTATTCAAGTACTTCAGGCTTTACAAAGGGTTGGGTGGTCTGCCTGATGTCTTGTTAAATCTGTGCCCTGCAGCATTGGAGATGGAGCAAGCAGCATTACCAGCTGATCACATCCCTTTGCACTGCGTTGGTTTTACTGCTTATAACTTCGCCAGCTTTCAAAACTTCACCCCAAGTTTTCCATGCAAAGTGTCTACCTCAGGTTTAGTTTTTAGGAGGAAACAACTGTGTCTCAGTGTTTTTGGTTGAACACGTTATTTTACCATGTTTAGATAGCAACAGAATTCTTACACTTATCATGTACTCCCCTGCCTTGCAATCTGGGGAGAGATAATTTTGAAGTCTTAACAGGAGCCTTTTGTCATCACTATGTAAGTGTGCTTAACCTGGAGCTCTGAAAAATTTTATTTTCTGCTGAACCTCTGAAAGATTTTATTTTGTATATGCTTGGTGGAGATCTGGGTAACACGCCTTCTCCAGACTCTCCATCTGCACTGGGCATGCACATGCCATGGCTGCAGGAGCTGACCAAGAAGTTTCTTTTTCTTAGTTAGTCTTCCCTCTCCTTTCTCAATGGCTGAAGGACCAGGAGCTGAGTCAAAACCCCACTCATCTCCTTCTACAATTGCTTTAGTTTATAGTTTGTATTTCAGCCTAAAAAGCACTCGTTTTTCAGATCTCCCTGCGTGGCAGGATCAACTCTCGAGTGCTGCCTTTTGAACCCAAACATATCTTGGTTATATCAGGCAAATCTGATGCTAAGCTAGAATTTTTTTGTTGTGTAAGAACAGAGAAAGGTGCGGTTTTGGTTTTTTGGTTTTTTTGTTTTTTTGTTTTTTTTTAATTTAGTAAAATAATGAACTCTAAACTGATGTGTCCATCTGGACATTGTCTCTGCAATACTATTTTTTTTCCTCCAGAACCACCTTGGCGTCATGCCCATGTAATTAAGTCAAAACGAGTAAGCAACACGTGCTTTGGTTGTGCCATGTGGCTCCCTATTGTATGTGTTACAATGGAGCTTCTCAGAACATGCGGGTTAATTAACATCTTTTAGGGACCTGAATATTAGATAATGGCGCACAGGGCTTTAACGTGTTGGGCTCTAATCAGTTTATTAGAAGACAGATGAAGACAACACAGCAGGGCTGTATTATTCTTGCCTCTAGCCTTGGAAATTAAATTGCATAGCATTTATTTGAAATTAGCCAAATGCAATCTGTTTAAAAATGTGCCAGGAGCCGTTTTGTTCAGGTCTATACTTTACTTGTTTGTTTGTTTTCACTGTTTCTGGAGGGGAAAGACAGCCATGTTCAGCCCCTTCTAGCGCCTTGTAGCACTGATCAGTATTGCTTTCTAAAACTCCCCCTTAGCTTAATTAACATTACAGTCCATACCCAAGCAGCATTAATTAATCAGTTGCAAATGGCAATTTTGAAGATGGCAGTGGTGACTACTGTTAGCAATCTGCAATCAGCTTTGCTGCCCACACAACAGGCATGGCACAAAGGAGCTGTGAGTAAGCAGCAGGCTTTTTGCTCTTTTTTTTTTTTTTTAATGTCAAAGGTGGAAATCCTGCTTTATTCTGTGGTTGCACATCTCTGTCTCCACAGGGTAGAATCCAGTGGTGGGAAGGACAGGCTCTGGCAGCTTGACACTTGCATGTTAATGAGTGAATCTCCTTAACTTCTTTCTCTGCTACCTTGCAGCATGCTCTGCACAAACTAGAGGGCTGTCACGTGGCCTGCTATCCCACATCTGTAAAGCATTTCACAACCATCCAGAGATACCTGAGCATTGACCTACGCCACGTCTCATTTTAGGACAGAGACTGCTCTGCAATGTGGCAGGTAGCTGAGCTGCTTTTAAAGTTGCCTGATGCATGCAAGAACCTCACAAGTTGAGAGTGAGGTTTTGCTTTTACCATTTATCTTGCTTTGGAGATGGGTTTTGTGACCCTTTGCAGGCTGCAAGTGCAGGGATACAAGTGCTGGCAGGCTGGAAGCCAGCTGGAGCAACTGTGCTGTAGTCACAACTTTGTCACAGCCCTGTCTGTGGTGGCAATATCCCCAACTCATGCACTTGTCACCCCATCATTGAAATGACTTGCAGAACCTGTGAAATACCTGGTGGTACCCAACATGTCCTCATTTACAGGGAATTACAGTGAATGTTTATACTACAAAGAATAAGGAGGAAAACTGCTTTCCCTGCAGTGCTTTGAAGGGCTTCATTAGTGGGCAGTCCATTTTTTAGACCTTTTTTTTTTTTTTTTTTTAGTACAGAGCCTCTGTGGATGCCCCCTTTCTCTCCATCACTGCTCAGTGGGCTGACACAGCCCAGCGGGCTAATGCCTTCATAGCAAACTCAGACCTTATACTCAAAATCCTGCTGCTTGCTTGTTACCAGAACGCAGCAGCCTCCATTCTTGAAGGGCTTAAGTGTGTTGAGTGGAAGTGAGATGCCTTGGTCATGATAGTGGGATGAAACAGGACCTTTCATCCAGGATAGGGAGAAGAGAGCATGGCTGGAGGGTAAGGAAGTCTGTGTGAGAGGGGCAGACGGATCCTCAGCTTGGCTACTGCTTTCCTGTCCTTGTAGGAGCAGCAAAGGGGAGATGCAGCACAGCCAAAAAAGACAGTAACGTGGTACCCAGCACAATGTGTGTGAGGTAAGATGTTTGGCAATGGAGTGCTGGGGAGACCCCAGAAAAGCTCGGCTTGTATTGTCTCCCCTGCCGTTTGCCAGCAGTGGGAAGTAAGGCAGATATATTGGGCTCAGTTTCTTCTGTCTTTAGAGGGAAGAAAGGCAATATTTTGACTTTTTTTTTGCAAAATACTTTGAGATCAAACTTGGAGAATGTACAGTCCCTGAAATGAGTGTTATTACTAGACTGAGGCCACAGAGATGTGACCTTTGCTAGCCCCTGCTGTGCCAGGTGCAGAGTTTATTCCTCTTGCTGGTATTCAGGAGATGCTGACCCTTGATCCCAGCAGGCAGAGCGGTTCATCTGATCCCTCCCTAAACCAGTATCAGCCAGGTCACTGTCAGCAGTATAAACAGGTCTTTGCTAATCTGGTTCCTCTTGACTTGAACGAGGTAGCATGCCTTTCCACCAATGGCTCAGCCAACTGGCCTGTGCTTACTGCTTGCAAAAGAAATAATGAGAAGCAAAAAGGGGGCACGGCTGCACTTGAAAGGGAACATTTGTCTGTGGCTCAAATATTACAGCAGCATTTATTACTGCTGTTGGGCAGACAAGGTGGTGTGGACATGGAAGGGAAGTGTCAGTGCAACTCAAACACTGTAAGTACAGTTCCAGGTAGCTGGAAGCAGAATATGCAACTGTCTGCTCTCCTCCTGATTTGTGCCAGCTCTACTTTTTCTTACAATGACAGTTAAAAGGAGAGGTATTTGGATTCCCTCTGCCCACAAAGATTATGTGGGGCCAATAGACAGTGCAGAGTCACTTTTCTGAAATGACAGTACCTTGTTCATATGTATTAACTTCTTTTGCCTTCTGCCTCTGGATTATTCACAAGCCAGACAGTATGCTGCCTAAATACCAATAGTAAGTAATGAGGATTAAGTGTTACCTCTAATTCTGTTGTTATGAATATTTCAGAACTTCCTGTTCAGGCTTAACTGCTATTTTGGTGCAAAAAAGGGAAGTCTTGGGGGTTGAGCTGCTGTTGGCTGTGACATCACAGCGCTGGGATTTTGGGTCTGGTGTGACACATATTCCGGAGAGCTAAGCTCACTCAAGCCTCTTACGTAGATGTGTCCAAGAACCTCTGCGTTAAGAGAGGAGCACTCATTAGCAAAAGGGGTAGATTTTTAGTATGCAACAAATATGATTTTTTTGGCTGCTGCTGCTACTTCCCCCCCAGTTTGCTTCCTGAGCCATAACATTCAGATCCTGAGCAGCATGCAAGTTGGGGGGAAGTTTGGGAACCTGTGGCTTGGTTCCAATTCAGGAATAGTCACGTGTGAAATTTGGGATCAGACAGGGAGTGGTACAGGTACTCCTCGGGCAAGGGAAGGAATTGAAATGTGGTCTCCTGGAGGCAGGTGAGGGAGGAATACTGTAATGCCTGGGCTAACGATGGTAATGCTGCTTCTTTTTTTTCTGGCAGGTTATAAAGCACAGGTTTGGTGTGGGGGAGGTTAGGTATTTTTGATCATGGTAATAAAACAAAACAAAACAAAAAAATAGTCCTCACTGGGAATTTTTTCTGGAAGTGCTGGGTCGAGAACATCCAGATTTGGAAGTGTAGTTACTCAGTCTGAAGGGTTTTTCAGGTCTCATAATCACCCATGACAAAAGTTGTGAGAAGGGTGAAATGAAAGCAAGCTCTCTATGCAAAGGGATGGGCTTTCAGTGTCCATCTCCAGGGGCAGGTGAGGAGATCCATAGGTGTTATATCTGTGGTGTGCAGGATGTCTCTCATCAAGCTCCTTTTCCCTGTTTCAAACACATTAAAACCTTTCTCTATCTCCAACACTTCTGTGCAAGCCCAGAATTATTTCAAATGCCCATATTCATTAAAGGGCTATAAAGGTCTATGCACAAAGAGGTGACCTGTTTTCCTCCACATTATCTTTTCTTGCTGTGACAGGACCACAAGCGCTTTCCTCTGCAGACCATGCTGGAGGCGAAGTGGCACAAAGGGGTGGTTTGGTGGCCAGGGCTTTGTTCACTGCCTGCTGTTGCTAAACGGGGTGGTTGCAGCATGTTTCTTATCAAGCAGTGTGCGGAAAGCAGGATCAGTGCTTGCGAGCAGTTCAAAGGCTGATTAAACACACCTTTTGCAGCAGTGCCTGTGTAGTGTTGTCACTCCAGGATGGATGAAGGGCCCTCTATAAACAGCATCATAGATCTGGGTGTCCCCAGAAGGGTTTTATAATTTCAGACTGTGTCAGTCAGCACCTTTTTGTTTTGTATTACAGCACCTGCTGTTGAAAGGAATAGTAGTTTTCACATGCAACATCAAGTACCCTTTTTCCTGTCTTCCTTTTCTCCACTTGTTCACTAGTTCAGTATTAACAACGAGCATAAATGCTCAGTTTTGCGTAGTAAAATTGTACATGTGGACACTTGTAAGTGATCCCCTTACAAAGCCACGAAGAGCAGCCCTACACTGACAGGGGTGATAAAGTAGATGTGACCCGACACAGCTGTGCCATCATACAGCTGAGCAGTGATACGCTTTCCTCTAGTAGTGAACTAGATGGACTCTAATCTGTTTGGACTCTGCAAATTGCATATTGCCAAACTGTCCTTCCTGACACACGCTTCAGTTATCATTCTGAATGGCTTCTATCCCTTATTAGTATTATGTGGTTAATGGTCATTCACTGGGAAAGAAAACTTTTCTCTTTCCTAATTGGAAAGGTATAATAATTTGCCTGAAGGCTTCAATTAGTGCACTGGAGACGAATACAGTCTATGATTTCAGTGCCTAGGTAACTTCTTTTAGACACATGCCCTGCTACAGTCTTGTGCATAATGTTGCCAAAATGCAATGATGAAATGATTAAAACTTTCTGCTACAGCCTCCATGTTTGAGGACGTTCATAAAGGCCACTTTCGGATCAGAAACCCCCTTGGTCATCCCTGCACCTTTCTGCTGGGAAAACAAGACGTATCAGGTTTGCACAATAAAACTTGCAGGGTGATTGCCAGGTTGTATCTGCTGGATGCTTCTCACTCTGGCAATTTTCTATAAGGTTAATTCATTCCAGTTGAGGTGTTCTGCAGGATTGCATCGAATTTGTCCAAATATTCAACAGGAGATTGTCAACGTTATGTCATTTGGATGGGGGCAAAAGATTTTTTTTTAACATAGTGTAATAATAAGATGAAACAAACTCTAGGTAGCTATTTTCTACTCTATCAACGCGTAATGTTTCAGTAATTTCAGTGAAGCGTTTCGGCAATGTTTCTTTTGGCAAAAAAAATTACAAGGTCTGATGATTTGTCTCGATGTTGGACTAAAGGAAGTATTTCCACAGGGATGGAAAAATCTTTTCTTTTTACTGAACTGCTCTGCCAAACTTCCCAGAGAGAAACCTAAGCCTCTAAAGCTGAGGGTTGTGTGCTTTACTTTTCCTGGCAATGGGGTGTGCACTGAGGAACTGCCATGATGTTTGTAGATGTTTAATCACCATGGAGTGCTAACCTGATTAAATCATGGATTTGACCACATAAAGGAAAAAAAAAGTGATAAGGGGAATTAACTTAAAATGCTCTTAGAGTTGCAGCTTCATTGAGAAAAGGAACACAGACAGGATAATACAAAAAACCAAGTCCCCTTCTCCCCATGCTTCAGGTTACGCTGGCAGAGGTGAAGCACGGCGCTTTCTGGCAGACATATGCCTGCTTTGCAAGCAGAAATGATCACAATAAATACCAAGCACTTTCTATGTGCCCGCTCTGGATCCTTTTAAACGTATTGCTAGCTTTAATAATAAAAACCTTCTGGGAGATGATAAAAGAACAGAGTGAAAGCGAAGGCAGAATGTTCCCCTGAGATGGCCATTTCATTGGTGATGCTTTACCACAAAACAAAGTTTGTGATTTTCATACGTCCTATCCCCCACGGGATGTGGATTTGGTGATGTATGGCAGAGTATCGCATTAATTTTTATCAAGATCCTGTGGGTAACTTTATTGACGTCTACTCAGAGGGAAGCTACAAGCGGGCCCTAGCAAGCCTGCAGCTGCGACCTGAGAGGCTGGGAAGATGCTGTGGAAAGCCTGGCTGGAGAAAGCCTGATGGCTTTGAAGGAATGCAAGAGGTGTCAGGGAGCTTGATACAGCCTGAACAAAATTTATTTGTGACCAAGTCTACAAAGAAATCTGCTATTTGAGTGGTCTTAAATCAGGATATGTGCTTTTTGCTGCATTTTAGCTCCTGTACAAGACATGAGCAACGTTGTCAGTCATATTTCCTTTAAAATTTGATACCTGTAGAGAATGGAAATTCACTTTGAGCGTAATTGTGATTACTTGCTTTGGGACAGCTGCTTTGTGAAGGTGCCAGGCATCCGTGTCCTTTGTGCCTATGATGTGTGCCAAGCTCTTGACTCTTTTCTATGCTTGATGACTGAAGATAAAATTATGATTATTAAAAGGAGAAGGACATGCAGTTCAGTGGGTGACTGTACAAACTATGAGAGGGGATCCATCAGAGTAGACTGTAAAGGAGCTAATGTGGAATCTGGGCATTTCTTGATAGCAGTGCTGGAGAAAGGAGATGTAGGATTAGGATCCTGGTTCCTTAAAACCCTGGGAATATCCTTGGTCACATCCCTTAGCCTCTTGGTGCCTCAATCCTCTGTCTTCTCTGGTTTAGTGAAGAAAATACTTGAAGTGTGTGATAGGCAGTGACAGGAGCCTTTTACTTCCCTTCAGCAAGAGAGAGCGTGTGTCTTCCCCATGCAAGGCTTGATCCCCCTGTGTCATGAACCATCATTTCTTTTTTGGGAACTAGGAGATGGTAAAAATTAGAGGGTGGAAGTTAGAGGATGGAGGAAATGAGCAGTTTTCTTTGGACTGAAAGACCTGTTCTCCTGCCAAGGCGAGCTTGCTACATCCTATCAACGCACAGATGAACTTCTGACTGTGTTTTGAGATCTCTCTGTGATACCACATAATAAGGATCTACAATACCTATAAATACAGACAACATTTGTGGCCAGGCTGTTGCTACTTGACCTTTGGAGGTAGCACAGAGCTATTGCTGCTCTCCATGACCACATATTCATGCTAGTCATAAGAATGTAGTATGTTTAAGACCCCTGTTCTCTGCCAGATATAAATGAGTCCATGAAGCCAGTGTTTGTTAGGGAGGAGGCAGTCAGAAGGCACCCATACACCTGCAGAAACCCAGCGCTTTCAAGCCTGTCTCATTCCCCGGAGCCGGCTAGAGCACAAGAAGAAAATGGGAGCCTGATATTTCTCAGGTGAAAAAGATCGCAGATTTTTACAAGAAGTTTTATTTCCGTTTTTGGCTATCGTTAGCATTGGGGTTGCTCATATCATATCAAAGCTGCTCAATCCCAGCTATTGTGGGAACAGTGGGGACAAGGCTGGTGCAGTCTGAGTATTCACAAAGGCAGGTACTATTGTATAAATCTCTCTGGTTTTAGACCTTTCAAATTTCTGTCTTCGTTGCTTACGGTATTTCCCTGTTCTCCTTTCAAACCTACCTCTCCCTGAAGCCAGACTGGTAACATAACCAGAGATGTGGTTCTTGCAATGGGTTTCAACAACACATTAATAACTAATCAAGGCTGGAATCATAGCAGGTGGTTAAAAAGGACCTGTTGGTCATCATTTTGAGCTCTGGCAGAAAGCCTGCCCTGGGAAATGTAGTTACTGTCCAAAAGAATATGACAAACTCTGCCAAAAATAATAAAAGTAGATCATGATCCAAAGCCACACCAGCTGAAACATGTGGCAGTTTGTGCGGGCCAGCCACGTGAGATCCTGCAGGGCTTGGCGCTCACCGGAGCGGGGCGGGAGGCGGCGGCTGTGCTTCCTGAGAGGCGTTGAGTTTTCATGGAATGGGTCTTCATTCCTCTGCGTGGAGGAAGATATGGCAAATTTTGAAATTTTCCACAATGGAATATTTTGAGAACAAAATGTCTGAGATCAGGTTTTTTTATTACCTTTCCAATTTTTTGTATGGCTATATATCATGCAATATGAAAATTTATCACATAAAAGTGACAGTGTTTTTTCAAAAATAATAATGTGTTTCATTTTGAAATTCTGAGGAGAATTTTCAACATCCTGTCCTTTCTCCCCACCCCCAAAAAATGAAAATAAGGATAAGCAGCTGTAGTCTCATAAAGCCTCCTGACTTAATTCGCTGCATTTTTCCAGTGGCACAGTGGTCCATCAAAGGCTTTCTGACCAATTTCACTTACTGGGACTTTGCAATAAAGGTAAACCTTGTGAAATGATGATATAAGAAGCGTGCGGCTCTATTTGCTGTTTTGGAAATTGCTGTTTCCAGCCTCCTGTCACGTGCTCTGTAGGATTCCTCCCTGTAGCATTTCTTTCAGCTGGATTATTTTAAAAGTATGAGTATCTTAACTTGGATTGCTTTGCAGGGCTGGACTTGGAAATGCCAGCACTGGCAGTTTGGCTGGCAGGACTTGCAACACATGGGTAGTAACAAGCTCTATAAACCTGTTAATCCAGCTCAGGTCCAGCCAGAATAGTTCGGTTGTCTGAAACTGGTATCATTTTCTGAGCGCTTACCTATGCAGTCTTGAGGGGTTAACTTCTTCCAGGAGGTGATTGCCATAAGCAGGGTGATAAACAGTCAGAGAAATGAGAGAGTCCCCATGAATTCATTAATAGAGCCACATTGGAGACGGGCAGGAGCCAGTGGGTGACAGTACCAGGGTGACTTTTAAGAATATTACTCTGAGACATTTGCAATTACTTGGTTGAGTGCAACCCCTTCTTTATCTAACCAGGATGAAGGGAAACTTACAAAGAAAAGCAGCTTGAAGCCAAAGGTGTGGAAATTTAAGGGGCTTGTATTAATTTAAAAAAAAAAAAAATATTAAAAAACCCCACCAATCAACAAAATAACCCACACCTGCACCTCCGTCCTCTTGAAAGCATGAATCCCATCAAAAAGTAGCAAATCCAGAGGTGGACATCTCTGAACAAAGTGGAAACTTGGCATTTTTCATTAAGCCATTACTGCCAGGAAAGTGACCTTGCAGACCCACACCAGCTCCTGAAAGGTCGCTGGGCACCGGTGAAGAGGAGGAGTACAGGAACAATTTTGGAGGTCCTGTTTCAGAAACAAGAGGCTATCATGCACCTTCCTATGTTCATCCTGCTTGGCCCACTAGGGTTGCTTCCCTCAGGCAAGGGCTACCTCCCACTAAACACCTTTAACTGGGCCATTCTGATGTGTTTGATTTTAAATGGAATATTCAGGTGCTTTTAATTCACTTCCCAACTTAAAAGGCAATCCCAAGTCTACTGTTGCTATCTTCTTCCAGAGCCTCCATCCTATCCCTCTCCTGGAGGGCTGGAAAAGGGCTTTGTTTTCATCTTTCAGCTGTGGTTGTGGATGCTTAATTAAGGGAGATAAGCCCATAATGATAGGAGCAGCTGTTCTCTCCCCTGGGGAGAAAGAGACTCTTCAGGGACAGGGCCATCCTTGGCACAAAGGAAAATATTTTTATGAAGGCAACACTGGAGAGGCTGGCAGCTCCCCATGGCTTCTGACTTTGTAAGAAACCTCAGCAAAATGTCCACGTGACCTGTAATTTTGGGAAGTGGAGGGAAGGCTGGGCACTAGGGATGAAATGCTGAATAACACACTCTATCGGGAATTACAGTCCGCTGGGTCCAGCCTCTGGGGTTTGTACTTATAATGCAACCAACTGCTAGAAATTATATTGGAAGTAATCTTAGATTGGGGGATTATCCTGCATCCAGCCAGCCTCCCCATCCCCCAGAACAGACTAGCATCTGGCATCCCTCAGACTTCACCACGTAGGGTGAGTGAGGGGGATATTTGGAGGGGGTTGTCAGACTGGGCCACCCCTGCTGCCTGCTCTGAAGTGTTTTGTGGGAACATAGTGCTGTCCCACCCATAAATAGTATGTATTAAGACTTCCCAAATTTCTCTTGCTGGGAAGTTTGCATAGAGTCTGTTGAGAAGTAAGATTGCCATGAAGCAAAGCACATCTGGAGCCACAACCACACATTGCCCACAGCGATCCCCGCAGATGGTATGGGGACACCTCAGCACACTCTTGCCACTGTCCCAGCAAAGCAGGTGGAGCTACAACCTGTGCATGGCCAAGGGCTGAGTAGCCCCTGCAGTGAGGGACCTCGAAGGGAGGAGAGGGGTGGAAAGAGGCGCAAGGATCCTGGCGTGAAGCCATGGCTGCTCACCAGTAAAAGTCTGGCAGGTCCCAGGCTAGCACCCTAAATGTCTGGCCATCCTTCCTCCCTAAGAAGCAAACCGTGGCTTTGATCCAAAGCCAGTTAAGGTCAGTAGAAGAGTTTCTATAAACTTCAGTGAGATTTGGGTCAGTGCAAAGAATTATTATTGTCAAGAGCAAATACTTTTTTCTGCTGGCATTTGCAATATGAGGAAGTGGAACAACAGAAGTTTTGTTTTTAATTTCCTTTCCTTCCTGACAGCTCAGCCGTTACTAGACTAGATTAGATCTATTCTGCAGAGGAAAGCGCAGCACTTCCCTAAATGGTTGGTACAGATAACTGTTACCAGCACTACATTCCCAGCAACTTGCCTGACATCACAGGTGATTCCCAGGACTCTCCTTGCTTCAGAAATTTAGGATGGGCTTACCCAGTACTAGTTGCCTGTGAGTCATCCTCCACCGCGCAGCATAGTCTGTACCTGAGCAGCAGCCAGGCAAAGGCAGGCTAAAAGGCATCATAAAAGATCTGAAAACTGCTGTTGCTAAAAGTGAGTTTTGCTGATGGCTTTCAGGAGGGCAAAGGGTTGCCCAGAGAATTCCTGCGGCCACTCTCTTCTTCCTGCTTTCCCTTGCAGAGGAGCAAACTGTATATTACCTTGCTTTTTAATTGTCCTGAGTTTTTCTTCCCAGATTTTTTGAAAAAACATGAAACAAAGGAGAAAAAAAAAAATTAAAACCACCTAGTGTTCCCAGGGAGCTGTCATCTGAGCTGGCAGCCTTGGAGCAGGGGTGATTGGGACTGCAGGGCAATGGGAGGTTTTCTTTGGCACAGGAACGCCTGAACAGTAGAAATACAAACTTTCCACCTATGTTTTGGGGAGCTGGACTCTGTGGCAGGTACCATGTTCGGGATGGATAACTACATGTGTGCACAACAGCTGGATCAGCTGGGGGGAGAGGGGGATTTGGGGACCTGCAGGCTGTTGGGGTATTCAGCACTGTACCAGACTGAATGAATCAGTGTCCTCTGATCGTGGAAAACAGGTTCTCTCGCTGATGCTTGGAGGGGAGGCCTTGAAATCCCGGGTGAGGCTGGCACAAGGAAGAAATGGCAAACACTAAGTTAGAGGCATTAAAAGGACTGGAAATGCAGCAGTGGTCCTCTACTGCTGTCAGGCGAGAGATGGAAAGGAGGAGTGGGGAGTTTTGCAGGGAAGAGCCTTTCAAACGGCGAGGCTGGCGTGGAGGAGGTCCAAGGGGGAGGAAACAGCTGAACTTTTCTTCCTGACTGCATCATTGCTCAGAAAAGCAGCAAGCTGTCTGTATTGACATAAAATGTCAGTTAGAAACGGGACTCACCATTTTCTCATTTAAGGTATGTGGGATGGGAAGGGATACCCCCAAGACTGAGGTTAAAGCGAGAGGGAGGCAGTCTTGGCAGCCTTATCCTGCCAAGATGTGTTACGTCTGTGCTGAACTCAGTGCACAGCTTAAAAAATAAATAAATAAAAAAGGAAGGCGGTGTTGCACCAACCTCCAAACTGACAAATGCCGAAATTCAAATTTTTCAGGCTCTGAGGTTTGGCCTGTATGTGTGAATAGCTCATTGTGCTCTCAGTTTTATGATCTGTTGGGTTTTTTTCCTAGTGTATTCTAGTATACAAGGAGGATGAGAGGTGCTGACTGTTATGGAAATCAAGTGACGGAGATAAAAATGTACAAGACCTTCAGAAGGGGCTCATGTCCCCATTTAACAAACACAGGTTGTGCTCACAGGTGGGTTAGACAGCTTGCCCAAGCAGGGGAGAGAGGGATGGGAAGGACATTGTGCAGTTGCCTAATGAATCCCTATACTCCTGTGTAGGATCAGAACCACCCAGTGTTAAACGAGAAATTGCTCAGCAAATGCAGAGGAGAATCACCGTCCTGTAGAGAGGGAAAAGTGCCCTGGAAGTGCATTTCCATACTAACCTACTGTTGGCACAATTCCTGGGAAATAACGCAAGGAAATCTGGTTGTCTAGTTAAAGCGGCACTGCAGATTTGGTAAAACAGCTGTTTGTGTTTAACGGCTGGGAGGAGATGAACACAGCTCGAAGGCATGTGACTTAAACCCTTTAAAAAAGTGTACTTGGCATTTGAGCACACTTTTTTCCTTTCAAGGTTTCTTTGGTGGCTGCTTCCCAAGATGATTAGCATGGAGAAAATTTGCTTGAAAGGTGGAAATCGCTAGTTCAAGCCCACAGCTACGGCTGGCATATTTGCACGGTACATCGAAGGTGTGGAATCCGTGTTTCGTGGGCTCGTGTGTCAGGGTGTATGTAGCCTGCCCTGGATTTGCATGCTATAGTTAGGTACGTTCTTACGCCCGCTTCTTCAACTGAATTGGCTGCTTCTGAAGTGATAACAAGCAAATTTCAGGGACAAGAATGTGAGCCAGCAGGGTAGTTGGAGCATGTGACTTATCCTTACATTTCAGAGATTGCTCAGCATCAGCTTTTTGCGATACACCTGATGGGACAGGACATGGGTTTTGGCGTTTGTTTGTTTGTTTGTTTGCTTTTTGCAGAAAGCAACGGAAAACTGGACCATTAAGCTCTTTTTCAAGAGTTTGCCTAACCCAGCCTAAGTCTCTAATCTCTTGCAATGCATGTCCAAACTACCTGTAAATCCTCTGGAAGAAGAGACGTATCTTTTATGAGCGTTAAGCAATATGTATACCTTCAAGGATGCTGCTTTATATAAAAAAACCACCATGAACGTAAGCATTTTGGCAGAGGGTGATGGAGACAGCATTGTACGGTGCAGGGAGATCTATTAAATCACCATGTGGTGTGTGTGTTCTTGTAGGCAGAGTGTCTGACCAGGATGCTTGCATGGACTGATGTGATTCTGCAGGTTGTTTATATGTAGAGTGTATGTAAATATTAGGAGACAGAGTGTCAGAGTGATTGCAGCTTAAGTAGGAAAACACTGCTACAACAATACCACTGCGTTCATAATCCTCCATGAGTGTTCGCTGCTTAGTTAAATATGCAGAGACTGATGGAGATTGCTAGTGGATTAGTGTCTTGTATGACTGGTGCCAGGGATTGATTAGCATAAGCAAATTTATTCTCCAGCTTCCCATCAGTAAGGAGAAAAATGCAGCAAGCAGTCCCTCCGCCGCCTGGAAGGGCACTGGGATTCTAAGGAGGAAAACTGTTCAGGAATGGGGAACAGTTTGCTCCCAGTGTCAACCGGTGGGACCAAAGTAATCCCAAGACTTTTGTAGTGGAAGCATCCCTGTAGTTTACCTTGCAGAGCTTACAGATCGGCTACTTTAATTTTTGTTTTGCTTGCAAATGCAATTTTGAGGGTTGTGGAGCTTTTGTCATTGCATGATTTGTTTCTCTGCAATCTTGGTGATCCCATTTCAGCAGCTGGGCAAAGCAGTGACCTAAAGGCCAATAGAAATAGGGCTCTGGGCTGCGTTTTTGGTTGGTTGGTTTGGGGGGGTTTCTTTATTTCTGTGCGTATCAGAATGAGGGCACAAGCCAGCTAATGGGTGTGTTTTTGAGCTGTCAGAAGTGCACCTAGTCATTATGGGAAATCCGGGGCTGGACACTGAGCTTGTGCTCCTAATGCAAAAGTCCAATTACTTTTTGTGCCGCTCTGCAAACATGATGCGTGTGCATCAGGATCCCCTGGGACTGTCAGTTGTTGGTATAACGTTGATCAAATGTAGCCTTGATAGTGCTGGGGGCAGGGGTTTGCTGATAAAACAAACTTAAGGCTTGGTAATAATTGAAAATGCAAGGTAATTCACCAGGCACCTTCAAGTCCTAGCAACCTCTTTAGGGATTAACATCTGAATGCTAAATATAGGCCAGAACAAAGAACTATGCTGTGAAGAACCAGCTTCAGATACAGCCATTAAGTCTTATTAAACACAGGGGTAAATAAGTCATTCTGCAGCATTTCCACACAGTGGTGAATAGCTTGCGTTAAAAAAAAATAAATCTTCATGAAGCAGGAGCTGATTTTACAGGCTGCAGAAAGTGATTTGGTAAATTGATGGAAAGGTTTGGTAGGAGGGGAAGAAACTGACGGGAGATGTCCAAGGCTGCCTGATTTCAAACTAGGTAATAATTTATTTCACTGGCTAAAGGCAGGGCAGTCAAATACTGAACCCCGCTATGGGGTTCCCATCACAAGTGGTCCCATGGAAATGGGAGAAGTCAGGTTCAATCCAACACTTTTGATTTGCAGGCTTGCTGCTTGCTAGAGCTGTTTCACTGGCCAACAGCAGCTGCAAGTCCTACAGTGAGAAATAGGGTGTCTCAGGACAGTGCTGTTGGTTGTTTTTCCAGGTGTTGTATTGCACACACAAATGCAGGCAACAAGCTGTTACAGTAGAATCGATGAGAAGAGCTCAGAACCAAAATTCAGATGTTTGTTCTAACTTATTTTGTGTCCCTGATTACTGAAGCACTGCATAATATTTGTGCATCTTGCAACACTTCACAAGGAGGGACTAGCCTTTGTTAAAAGGTGGCAAAATGATGAGATGCAGCGAACAGTCCTCAGGAAGGTCGTGGCTGAGCAGAGAATTCAGTCTTTCACTAACCTCCGGAGTGCCAGGACATCCTTCCCAGTCTCTGGCATCACTTGAGCAACCCTAAATAGATGTCCCCGTCTGAGGGGTCTACTGTTTTTGAGCTCCTGAAGGCTGGAGGCAAAACTAATGAATAATATATGTGCTACTGTATAGATGGCAGAAACACCCAACCTCTTCCCTTCTCCCCACCTCATACCAATACAGGGCTGGAACCGCTTTGATCCCCATCAGAACAAAGACTAAACATTAAAGTGAATTATCCCAGAGTTGTTCCTCATTAATCGACAGCTGCAGGCACTTGGAAACATCTGTCAGGATTGTTTGAACATTCCCTTCGCTTCAGTGGTCACACCGAGGAAGCAGAACAAATCAAAACATGCCGTCGGTCCAACACCACCTATTCAAGTTTCCTACAGTTGATCGCAGCGGTGCAAATAAGCAGGAGTGATAAGGGAGCAGAAGGTGGTGATGGGCAGCTGGTTGTGTAGACGAGGAGTCGAGCAGCAGGAAAAATTATGTCTTTCCATGGTAAATGAGGAAAGCTGTCTCCAGAAAAGCTGGGAAGGAGAGACTGGGGGCTGAGCGTTGTTGCTGGGCTCTGCAGGAATGCAGGTATCCCTGCGCCCATATGGGAACAGGGCGGCTCGTGGGCACGCTGTCTGCCAGGGAGGATGGACAGCGCCAGATGACTCCGGTGGGTTTTGCTGTGGGAAGAAGCCATCTGGCTAGGAAACAGCCCCTCCCTACCCTTACTGTGCGTTTTTGAGGTTATGTCAACTGATAGAAATAGGAGAAAACCCACTGAAGTGATGGGCTCTGCCCACAGGGTGCGAGTGTAGAAGGCTTTATGCCAAGCCCTTGAGGGCCAGTACCTTGTGTGCAGGAGAATACAGCATCTCCAGTTTGTACTGGTACACCTTTGATTCCTGCGGGCTGTGCTGGGATGGTATCTCTTTAAGGGCAGGTCGCAGAGTGCACAAATTACAGTATTCCAGTAATCTCCTCGCATTGGCCTGCCCCATCCTCCACGCAGCAGGAAATGTGGGACAAGCAGGGTTTTGAGATTATCTCGTGCTTTGCAAAGCCAGTTCCCTTTGTGCTTTTAGAAACAGCTCACTCCTGCAGCAGGCAGGGGGCTGGGGATGACATCCCCGGTGGGATGCTGTCCCATGTCTGCGGCAGCATCCCCAGGGCCATGGCAGCGCATGTGTGTGCTCTGCCTTCCTCTGCATACCCCATATGTGCATTTTGTGACGGTCGCTGAACCACCTGGTTGCTGTCATCCTTGACAGAGATCACATTTTGCTCCCCAATCCATTCCTCCACAGGGATGTAGTTACTTGATGCAATGACAATGCTAGCTTTGCAGTGGAGAGAGTTTCCCACATCTTCCAAACTGATCGGCTTTTTGCCCAGCAAAGCTGTCCCTTGGGGTGGTGCAGGGGGTAAGAGGTATTGCTTTGGCCATATGCTTTGCTGAAGGTGTGCTGCTCCTTAAGCTCAGTGCACAACCTCCTACACTCTAATTTTATGGAAATGCCAAGGCAGGAGCAGCCTGGCTCAAGGGGACCATAAGCCCAGCAGATATCAGTGACATCTCCATGGTTAAAAAAATCAGGATCCTCTGCAACACCAGGGGTTTGCCCATGGTAGGGAAACACTGTGTAATTCACTGCTGATGGTCTACATCCAACTGCTTCACAGCTAAGAGCAGTGAAGATGCTTTGGGCATACGGCCCCTGGCTTTATGGATCATTTTGGAAGTGTCACTGCTTTGCCAGAGTTTCAAGATGTTATAGAGGTTATTTAACTCCCTGGTGCTCAAGCACATCTAGTTCAACGGCCTACAAACCCGTGGAGGAACAGACTGGAGCAATGCAGCCTGTGCATGTGCACCTTGAACCCAGCCCTTCCTAGAAGAGTCACCCAGGTTGCTGTGGAAATAGTAAGCAGTATTTTTCGGAAGTGTCTGGATGACTCAAGCAAACTTTAAATGTGATTGCAAGTCCCTGGAGGCAATTCTCATAGTGCTTCCCAGGGCTTTGTTGGCAGAGGGTTGCTTTGCACGGGGACTTTGTATCTACCTGAACTTTTCCAAAGTGCATCACGAATAAATCTTCTTCCTCTCAGCATCAAATAAATCCTCACTTTGGGAACAGTTGGAGCATGACTTCTCTTGCTGATGCTGGCTCTTGGGACTGGCAGCAGGGCTGTTTTGACAAGGGGGCTTTGGGAGGAAGTAAGTGGGCAGGGGCTACAGGGACTGTAATTCAGCTCCATACCCAGCTCAGTCCTGCAGCTGGGAGCACTGGGGAAACGTTGATGTTTCTCAGTGTAACCTTCCATCCTTTTTCCTCTCTCCCAGCTCTCCAAAGTGAGCACTTCTCAATCACATCTCAGTCTGCCACTTGGTAAGGTCAGGAAGGTTGGTAACCCTTGGGTTCAGGGTGTGCTTGCACTGGTGACTGGAGCTCAGGAAGGTGTGTTCAAGGTAGGCTTTAAACTGACTAGCACAAACATGAGTAGCAGTTCCGTCCTGGCAGCAGGATGTCTGTGTGGAGCTGCAAGATGGGTCCACAGTGGACTCTTGGGTGGATTCTTGGGTACCAAGCTCGCTGAATCGTGTATCTCCAAAAACTGGTCTTTAAGTTGAACGTTAGATGTGTGGCACCCAATGCACAGAGCAAAGGCATGAAGAAGGTTGCTGTGCTGGTAACCTGAAAGTGTCACTGACTCTTGGCTGGGAGATTTAATGTTTAGATCAGTTTGATATCGAGGCAGGCAAGGACAGAAGCCTTCAGCTTCTTTGGGGATGAAGTCTTGGTTTAGCACCTTCTCCTGTGTTCCTGGGCCAGTTCCTTTGAAGCCAAAGAGCTTGATTCAGATATGTTCCTGAAGCAGGCCTTAACTTGTATCTAAACGTTGTGAGGAGTAAGTCAGAAATATGTATCCTGCTGCTATATGTTATTGCATATTATTGGGCAAAATAAATGGCAGGTAATGGTAATGCTTCATATAAGGACTTAGGAGGAATGTGAGATAGGACAAGATGACAGCTTAACATGACTTTTTAATTTTCTCATTTCTCCACATTATAGGGTACTTCTGACATTCCTACCACTATTCACTAAAAATCCCCTAACGAAGTGCATTAGTTTCTTTACAAAGCAAAACCAAACCCACACTCCTGACTATTTTGCTTCAGGGTTTCATGTAAAGAAATGAAGCCTGTAGGTAGAAGAGAATAGACATAGGAAACATCGTATTGGAAGGGGATTGGGAAGTAGAAATGGAGGCGTGATGGGAAATGTGTGTGGCTTCCGTAAGAGGAATGGCTCCTGCTCTGATAGCCCTGCGTGCTGTCCCGCTGTGGGAGATGCTGCTTTGCCTCCTCCTGCCTTGCCTACCCAGCTCACCTTTGCCTGGTGCTTGTTGGCAGCTCAACAAAATAAATTTCCTTGTGTCTTCAGCCCCTGGCGGGGCTGAGGCTTTGAAGCGAAGTGACTTGATGTTCTTTAGCTGCCCACATTTGTGGGTTTTGTTTTTGTTTTCTTAGCCCATGACTGTGTGCTGAACCTGCTCTTATTCCCTGGTGAACTGTACCTGAGATGCCTCCTCGCTGCACTTTGGTGAGGCTGGCAAGCCTTGCTGCATCTCCCTCGATGTCTTATTTCTGGCCAGGAGGGTTTCTGATGGGAGCTAGTGTCCCCAGTTAATTAGTCACAGAGTTCGAGTTGATGCTTCGGCCGTTTCACGCTGTGAACAACACAAGTTTGCTCGTGTTTCAGGATCCTGTTGCTGCTGGAAAGCAACTTGGATTGCCAAGGGACAGCTCTTTATTACTGAAATACTGACATCCTTTATCCCTGTCTTTGCATCTTGGTTCTTGTGCACTTTGCATGACTGACTGAGCATCTCTGTGCCAGTCTCTCCGCAGATACAGTGGTACCTGTTCTTTCCCTTTGCTCTAATGGAAAACTGCATTATCAGTTCCTGGGCCTTACTAGTGATTAAATCCCATCACAAAATGTTGGGTCCAATACTCCCCTCTGTCCCAATCCTTTCCTCAGCCTCTGGAAAATGTCTGTTAGTTGACAGGACAAAGTAGGATTTGGCAAATTGTTCCATTTGAAAAGATGGGGAGGAAAATATTTCTGATTTCTCAGTCCAGCCTGGCTTGCTTTTTTTTTCTTCCCTGCCTTTTTGGGGGGCAGGGAGACTGGTGAAGGGGATGGAGCAGGAAAGCTGAAAATGATTAGCTGTTTTCAAAATAAAAATGTAATTGTGCTTTAAAAGGGCCCAAACTGAAATGCAGTGTGTGTGAGTTATCAAACAAAATGTTTGAATTGTCCCAAAGCAGGGTCATTTTGTATTTTAATTTGCATCTCTTGAGTATTTCTAAGAATTGCCATAATTTGGTAAGAATTAAAAAAATAATTCTAAGATTAAAAGTAAAAATACCACCGAATTGCACAAAGGAGAAACCTTTTTCATCCTAGTTTCCACTGGTCTGTGTAGGGCTAGCTACACTGGGGACATGCCCTGCTCCTCCTTGAAATGTTGGGTGCAGAACCAAGCACAGACCCCTTTGAGGAGGTGCAGCCAGCCCTGTGGAGCAAGAAACATTTGTTTCCAGGGCAGTATCCTCGAGGAGGTTATTTATTAATGTGCTGCTCTGAGTGATAGAAATAAATTTTGAGCTAAGAATGACAGGGAAGAGGCTGCAGTATCCTACACTGATTGCCACTTTTGTTGCCATCAATGGGAGTTTTGCAGGAGGTCGATGGAGCCAGGATTAGACCTTTGATTTGTTTGCTCCTGGTATTAGTGCCCTCTGGCTCTATCAAATCAGGCTGATCTAAAAGTTAGAGGGAAACATGGGAAAAGACCTAGCAAGTGGTGTTAAAGCTAGCCACAAGTTTAGCACATCTTTATCCTTAGCAGCATCCCCAGGACCGGGAAAGGGAGTTTTGCTAGACCTTCTTCTCTGCTAAGCAGCAGCTTTGTGGCTGCGTGACTAGGTGGATGATGTGGAAGGTGTTTTCCTAATAATGGGGGCAACTAGCAATCATGCAGAATTTCTTGAAAGAGGAAGGATGTCTTAAGGTAATTCTAACTTGGCTAATTTCCCCTTGAGCCCTCAATTCCACATAAATGTTCAACCACAGGCGCTATCCCAGTCGCCTAATAGCCTAATTCTTGTGCCCAGGAGTGTGATCCATTGATCCTTGAGAATGGTCCAGCTCTGTATAGGCCCTAGACTATCCATCATGACAGTCCATGCCTTGGGTTTTTGCAAAACCTGCTTGATTTGTGAGATAAAGTGTGAAATACTATTACTGCAATGGTAGGATTTTGTTGCAGTCTCGAAAAAAGATAACAAAAAGGGCATGGGGTGAGCCAGTTGTTTTCTTGATTTTAGGACAAACGATAGAAAAAGTAAGAACACAATTAACATGAGGGTTTCTCTAAGCTAGCCTAGAGGTGAATAGTAATTTAATGTGTTATTATAAGATCTTAGATACCTGTTTCCCTGTTCAGTGGATGCTCTATCCCACATTGCCCTCTAGCGAGGACAGTGCAGAGCAAATAATGCCTTCCAGCTTGCAGCTGCCAGGGTATGAAATGCGGTATTTTAATAACTGAGGACACGGCTTGTTTCTGAAGTGGTAGTTTGCCATGCGATGCAAATAGTGTGAGGAGGGGCAGCATTCACCTGTCGCAGGTGCTGGTGCATGTACCTGCCGCAGCTTTCTTGACGTTTGCTTTTTGTTTGCGTAACTGCCTCTGTAAGCATCTCCCCACTGCTGATGAATCACTAGCCAAAGGTCCCTGCTCTCTTCTGCTTTGGAAAAAGGGGAAAATATTCCCTGGGGTTTTTTTGGTGAAGGATGATCTTTTTCAGTGTTCTTTGTCTTACCCTTTGCTCCACGAAAGACACTTCAGTTCTGTGGTTTTGCCTGTATGCACACAGTCTGACAACCCTGCCTGTCATTTGGAGATCGTTACAGGACAAACTTCTGTCCCTCTTCAACCCAACACTGGTACGTCCAAAGGTGTTGCCTAGAGGGTTAGAACTGGTCCTTCTCCTTCTGCCTGCTTAGTCACGTGAGCCTGCGTCGGTACCGAACGACAATTTTGGTGTGCTCCCAGTTCTCCAGAGCTGTTAAACACTTACAGAAAATCATCAACCAGCGATAGGTTTAAAAAAAAAAAAAAAAAAAAAAAAAAAAAGGAAGGAAAACAAATACCTGCTGCCTGCGGAGAGCAGGTCATGCCTGATTCATCCTGTCCTCAAGGTCTTAAACCAGCCCTCCAGTGTCCAGAGCTGCAGAGCTGCCCTCTCCTGGGTTGTGGGTGCCCTCAATCAGCTGTCTGTTGGCCACGCAGACCTTTTGCTTGCACACACAGGTCCCATCAGGGCAATGGCACAGCAGTTCAGCAGCCCCATTGGCTCCTTGGTGCCTGTGGGAACCTGTCGCAGCCCAGGGTGCTTTGGTGCCCGCAGCAGCCTTCCCTCGGAGAGGGTCATCCCTGCGGATGGGAAGCCTCAGGCAGCACTGGAGGACCAGGTTTCTCTGCCATGGTAGTACCAGGGTCTGGGCTGAGGATCCAGGACTGGGAAAGAGGAGATGCTCAGGTCTGCCTGGGTTTTCTTTCACCTTATTCCTTCTAGGGTAGGGAAGTAAGAGCAGAGCAATGTCCAAGTCCTGCTGAAATCCAAGGGCCCCTCATCCAAAACATGGGCTCCGTTTGTCACTGCCCCAGGCACTGCTCCAACTGATATGAGGCCCAGTGTGTCCTTACATGCTTGTGCTGATTTTAGGCTGGGATAGAGTTAATTTTCTTCATAGTAGCTAGTATGGGGCTATGTTTTGGATTTATGCTAAAAACAGTGTTGATAATGCAGGGATGTTTTAGTTGTTGCTAAGCAGTGCTTACACTAGTCAAGGACTTTTTCAGCTTCCCATGCTCTGCCATGTGCATAAGTTGGGAGGGGACACAGCTGGGACAGCTGACCCCAACTGACCAAAGGGACGTTCCATACCATATGGCATCATGCCCAGTATATAAAGCTGGGGGAAGAAGGAGGAAGGGGGGGAAGTTCGGAGTGATGGCATTTGTCTTCCCAAGTAACCGTTACGCGTGATGGAGCCCTGCTTTCCTGGGGATGGCTGAACACCTGCCTGCCGATGGGAAGGAGTGAATGAATTCCTTGTTCTGCTTTGCTTGCGTGCGCAGCTTTTGCTTTACCTATTAAACTGTTTTGATCTCAACCCATGAGTTTTCTCACTTCTACTCTTCTGATTCTCTCCCCCATCCCATTGTGGGGGGAGTGAGTGAGCGGCTGTGTGATGTTTAGCTGCCTGCTGGGTTAAACCACAACAGTCCTTGACCATAATTACATAAAAATTCCTAATTAATGTTCAGTCATCAAAGATTAACCTGGTCTTTGATTGCTGGCTTGTTCATCAGAGTAATAGCCATGGCCCTTCCTCTGCCAGATGGTGTCTGTTTAAACTCTTTGACTAAAAAAAAAAGTTTTAGAACAGTTTGTTCTAAAATCTGTGATTTCCTGCATGCAAACAGCCAAAGGGTGCAACCTGATGGCAAGTATGGCAGATATGTGGGTGAAGACAGCACCCTGCCATCAGTGCGATCCTCCCGGGGCGGTAGGACCCCCAGTAACACGATTGTGATCATGTTTGGGGAGCCAGGGTGGGCTGCAGCATCACCCAGCCTGCTCAACATGGCACCTGTGGGATGAATGACAAACACTAATGCCATCTAGTGACCAAAAAAATTGCGATGTGGATATTTTATAAAATGCCACTGGAAATTTTATAGCCCCAAGTGGGGCAGGCCTTGGGGCTGGAAAGGAGGGAGATGGTGCTGGGTGTGCTGGGAAAAGAAATCCCTTTTCCTTGCTCTCCCAACCTGTCTCTTCCCTCATTTCACATCCCACAAAGTGCTTCTGCAGGTAACCAGGGACTGGGATCTCCCATGTGAGGCTTTATAGATCCCCAGGGGAGCAAGGCACGGGCTTTCTAAGCAGCTCTGTTGATTGAGGAGCACAAATTCCCCAACTTACTGTTGGATCGTGGAGTATAAACCTAATGCCCAGGGATGAGGTTACTGCGGGAGAGGAGAAGGCTTGCTCCACTACTGGCATGCACATCATGGGCAGAGACCCTGGGGACTAATTTAAGCTGGCAGTGTGGGCTGTGATGTGGTGCCATTGCTGCAGCTTTGAGTTTAGCTGAGACAGGGCAAGGGATGGCAGCTTCTGCCACTGACCTGACAGCAGTGACTCGTTACTGTGGCTCATATGAGCTGACACTTTTTTTCCCTCCCACCACCTTTGTTTCTCCCTCTTGCTTCTGTAGGTGATAGCCGTGAAGGCATTAACACACTGGATTTCTGCACAAGTGGCTGGCTGGAGACGCTGTTGCTTTGTACCTAGTTGCCCCAAAGTACCTTTGTACCTAGGTGCCCCAAACCTGGAGAAATTAGTTTGCGCTCTGCATTTTAAAAATGAAGGTGAAGTTATTTCTGACCATACCAGCTTATTCTGTTTGGCTAAGCTGTCATCAGCAGGTGCGGTTTGCCTTGCATAGGGCTGGTGGTGTCCTGGGAGTATTTTGCAGCTCTGATCATTTCTCCAGCTCCTGAGAAATGCACAGAGAGAGAACTTGGGAATTAAAAGTTTCCAGTTAAGGAACTTGAGGGCTGAGATAGCTGCGATGAAGTGCATTACAAATGCACCGAGATGCCAGGCAGCACTCCCAGAGAGATTTGAAGAGAGATGCGGGAAGTACTCTGCTGCCAAAGGAGAGCAAGCAAAGCACCCAGATGCGAATGAGCTTTCTGAAGTGCAGCAATACCAAAACTGGTGCCAGCACATCACTGGTTGAGGGTCCCAAAGAGCTGCCCCCCTCACCAGGCACACAGGTCTATCAGCAATGCTCTGCCCCAGAGCAAACAAGCAGGTGCTTGCTCTGCTCCGTGCTGCTCAGACTTGCCCCTGCTTCCTTCAGAAAGCCATTTACAAGGGTCCTTGGGGGCTTTTTGTTGTTTTTCTATCCCAAATATGAAGGTACCAAATATGTTCCTATTGTCTAATTTACAAATGTTTTGTGTTATCTTTGCTGCTTCTTTTTCTGGATTATCCTTGTGTCCCACTGCCTTTCTGCCCTGGATAATTGAGAGTTGGCGGTGTGCCTGTAGTGTTCATCTTTCAGGGCCAAAATGGGAGTGAGAACAAATGCTTCTAAATATTGTATTGAAGCAAATAAGTAATTTACCCATAATAGCTCTTTGCCTGGCATTACACTGGCAATTTCCTGCAGGTTTTGCAGGAGGAGTGAGCAGTTGTGAGAGATTGGAAAAGCCATGCGCCTTGGGGAATATTTGCCGTGTGGATATGACGGGGAGAAGAACTTCACAGATTTGGAAGAGTGCTCCTACTTCTGTAAAGGGACTTTACCCAGCGATCTGTGACAACGCTGTATTTCATAGATTTGCTGGCCTTGTATTCTGAAAATATCCCTGTCTACCAGGAATTTAGCTGGAGGTGGCAAAGGTAAAGACTTCCCTGTGGGGAGAAGGCAGGTCTGCTTTGCCTTGTGCTTTTCAGTAAGACATCTTTTAGAGCAGCCAGCCAACCAAAACACAGTATACATCCACACTGTCTTCTCAGCTCAATAGAAATCCTTCAGCATTATCACAGCTCCATCTATTCTTTTTCCTGAAGAGAGATGGAAAAGCAAAAAGCATTTAGGGTGCTCTTTTGCCTGAAGCATTCAACACAGAGACACATCCCTACCTATTTGGCATCAGTAGGGCAATAGCATCTTGCAGGAGACAAGCAGACCAACTTGGAATGAATAACCTGAGCCTAGTACTAATTTTCTCTTTTCTCTCTCCTTGTAGGGATCCTGTTTACGATGCTGGTATTTGGACCAGCCTGTGGATTTATCTTGGGCTCCTTCTGTACCAAAATCTATGTGGATGCTGTCTTCATCGACACAAGTAAGAAGAACTGGGTTTGGTTTCAAATCAAGTATGCCAATGTTGTATCAGCAAGACAAAAATGTTGATGCTCACAAGCAGGAAGCTGCTGCTTGTTCCATCTTGAGTGCCTCTTGCATGTATGGCTGTCACTTTTAGGGGGGGTTTATGACTGGGATTCAAAAGTTTTCACCTCTATCCCCATAGATAACAGATTCATAATAGCTAAAATTTGTTCCCTTTCATGGGCTTTTCTACTGCAAGATGAGTTTCAGCCTAGCTCTTAGAGGAGACCTTAAAATATCACTGTGGCAGGGCACACTGGCTAGCCATGGACATAGTCTTGCCAGGGGAACTATGTCCAGAGCATGGGGTGAAATCTGTAGAGCTGCCATCCCCAGGACCTGGGAGGACCATCCAGACTCTCTGAAGGAGGCACACCAGTAAGACCCATGCCTGTTGCCTTCTGTGAATGACCCTGTTTGGATGGACAGGTTCAGTCCCACAGCATTATTGCTTTTTCCCAAAGCAGTGCTAATTATTGCTCACCTTGACTCTGCACCTTGGGTTAAAGCAAATTGTTTGCAAATTGTCTTTTTGTTCATTAAGAAAAAAATCTGCAAATTCTTTTATTGCTACCTGCACTACATGCTCTTTGCCATTAGAGGGCAATGTATAACAGGCTGTTCTCTGCTGCTCCCCAAGCCCTTTGGCTATATACTGCAAACATGATGCTTCATTCTTTTCCCTCAGTTGTTCAGATGCTTTTTCTACAGTTCTCAGCTCCATCTGATCCCACAGGCTCTTATCCTGCTGCAGGGGTGTTGTCCCCTTTGAGGGTGCATTCCAGTTCTATGATGTTGCAAATACATCTTCACAGGATGCGTTTGGATGAAGTTGAACCTTGCAGGACTTGGAACAGAATTGTGCAAATCTGGAAAAGTGCTACTGCTTTTTCTTGGTCTTGCATGCACATGGCAGCTGAAGAAATCTAAATAATATCAAACAAGAAGGAAAGAAGTATCTTTTTTGATGGCTGAGACTCTTAGCTGCAGCTTGGTCAAATACCACGTGGCCCCTTTTCATTCCTTGGCTTTAGCAAAGATATGCCAAAGACTCGCTTGGTCCTGTATGCAGAGGAGCTTGTTTGAACTCTGTTACATATTTGACCATTAAGTATAATTTACTCCAAAATATTAATGTGCAGAAGAAGATATTTCTTCTCCCAGTAGGTGAAGCTGTGGAACTCCTCACTGTAGGGTGTTAAAAATGTACAAATGGATTCAAAAACAATTGGATGAGTTTATAGAAGAAAAAAACGAACATGACACCAAATCTAGCTTAGAAAGCCCCTGAGCCACAAATCACAAGAATAATATCAGGTATATGTTGACTTTATTCTTGTGGGCTTTCTGGGCATCTGCAGCTGATTACCACCAGAGGCAGAATGCTGGCCTAGCTAAAAAGTTAATTTGATGTGATCTGGCCATTTTTAACATAAGATATTGCTTTGTGTTTACAGCTGAAAAAGCCCCAGACAAATTCGGAGCCACAGAGGAAAACAGTGGAGTGTTATCACTGAGGAGCTTGGAGGGGCTGTGGTTCAGCAGGTCGTAGGGAGGGTATAGCGCTTTCCAGCTGCGGCGCCTGCTGGCTTTGGCCACAGTCCATGGCTGTCATGTGAAGGCTGGGGCACGCATGGCCTCCGTCTATTTTTGTATGGGAAAGAGTTTCCACGTTGCAGCTGGCTCGGCCTTGCAGCTTGGAGCGGCACGAGGAGACTGAGCTCCAGAGGGCTGAGCCCTGTCCTGCTCCCCATTTCAGGCAGGAGGTGTGGGATGCCAGGGCACGCTGCTGCGCCACCCTCCATACAAGACCTATTTTAGGAAGGGGATATGAAGAAGACATTGGTTTACATGGCTCTTCATGTGGCTGTGTTCCAAAGAACCTGAAAGAAATGCACTTTAGGCAGGAGGAAATAGCAGCAAAAGAATCCAATCCCTCCAAAACACTATTTTTCAAACTTTATATATATATTTGAGAGCTACGTGTTATTTTCCCTAAGGAGAAAAGAGTTTCCTTCCGTCTCTGCTTGAGAGACAACTTGATTGCCTCACTTGAGACAGATTTTTCAGAGTGGCGGTAACCAGGCAGACATCATGAATGGAGGAGCTTGTTACTCCAGCCACGCAGACCTGGGACTCCCCTGGGAGTCAGCTCTGGCACTGGGCACCCTCCACCGGCTTGCCAAGTGGCTGTGGTAGTGAGGCGGCTGTTAGGAACATAGTTTCTTCTCTCCTGCTGCTTATTTCTATTCCCCCAAGCTGACTCTAGAGCATTCTTTTTCCTTATCTCCACTGAGTGGTAGCCTACAGGATACTCCTGCCTTTTACTTCGCTTTTCTTAATTTTCTGATGATATCTCTACCTTTCTGAGTCCGTTTGATGTAGTAGGTGGGTTTCTTTTCCAATAGTTAGGACTGTTTCACCCTCCATACAGTCACAGGTGCCTATAAAGCCCAAATGCCCATCTCTCCTTTGCTGAAAAGGTCTGTGAATTCAAAGCAGGGAGAGCATTGATCTCCTGGAAAAAAAGGGTGAGCCACGATGGAGATGCAATGTCCTTGTCTGTGCTGCTGCTTTGCCATGCAGGTCTTTGTGCCAGTAGGTATGTCAGCTGTGTGTGCATGTTTGACATGCTGTGACAGTGATGTCCAAAACATCAGTGCCAGCACAGGGGACGCTGACTGGTATGTGGCAGTTGCCCAGAGCTGGCAGAGCCAAAGACACTGGAGAGAAGCTCTGATTACAGGGTGTTGCAGAAGCTGGATGTACCATCTATGAAGACAAGGTGATGCGTTGCTTGTCCTAAGGACCTCTTGGATATGGAGGTCATTATGCACTGGTGGCTCACACGGTATGGGTGTGGGATGCACTATGGGTCCCCACCTTGTGTCTGGGAGCCCATCACCAGCCAACAAAGCCCCCAACAGCCATCTTCCAGCCTACAGGATCATTAACACTGTCGTCTTCCCCTCCCTGCAGCCAAGCCACTGATGTGTGTGTGTGTGTGTGTGCCCTTGCAGGTAAGCTGGACATAACCCCGGACGACCCTCGGTGGATCGGTGCATGGTGGGGAGGCTTCCTGCTGTGTGGTGCCTTACTCTTCTTCTCGTCCCTGCCGATGTTTGGGTTCCCGCAGTCCTTGCCCCCACGGCCAGAGCACGCCGGGGAGAGTGAGCAGGCCATGCTTCCCGAGAGGGACTATGAGAGACCCAAGCCGAGCAACGGGGTCCTGCGGCATGCACTGGACAGGGAGAGCAGCACGACCTGCTTCCAGCAGCTGCGAGGTAAGACACTGGCACTTGTCACGTTTTCTGTGAGAGTCAACAACAGGTTAACAGCTGGTTGGATTTATAATCAGTTTCTGATTTGGATCTGATTCTATCTACCTCTACCCCCAAAAAAAATCCTACAAAAAACCTCAGTATCCTGAAATATCAGTCCCTAGCTTCTAATTATGTCTGGCATTGTCCTCATTTTAAAGAGAGACTTTGTTCCACTTGAAAGGTTTGGGGTTTTTTTAAAATACAAAGCTTCAGAAATGCATGATAGTCCTGTAGAGTTGATAAAAAAAATGAAGGGGAACACAGCTGCCAAAGCAATTTGTGAACTTCTCTCCAGTCTACTGTCCTGCTCCCCTCTGCCTCCTGAAACGGTGAGCGAGCCAGCAAGGGTGGTTAAAAGAAACTGGGGGCTCCTGGCATCTGAGCTGCAGCTTAGTGCAATCCCAGATACAAAGCAATGACTGCTGGGCACCACCACAGCTCTTAAACTGGGATGGGGAAGAGGTAGATACCAGCCCAGAATAGCAGCAAAGTGGCAGGACAGAGTATGGCTTGTAGCAAATTAGAGTAGAAAACCCCACGTCGTGTCCTGCAGTGATGGAAATGTACCTGGCTCTAATTAAGGTCAGCTAAGGATCCAGCATTTTGTGGGAGGGTGTGGGCATATTTCCTTGCTGTAGGCTGCACTGGAAAATCCTTCATCTAAGAGGGTGGTTCCGTAGCACTGGTGGTTGCTTCCCACTCTGTCACTGTGGCAGAGTGGGTTTCATTGCTGCCTAATGCATTTGGATAAATGAGGACAAAACCACTTACTCCCTGTGCAGTCTCCTTAATTGGGAGTTGAATGAGGTGCAGGTGGGAAGGAAAAAGAGACTTCGAAGAAAAAAGTGTTTCCTTAAATATAAAAATGCCTTGAATAGTTGATGTGGTTGTTCATTAAAGGAAGGTCAAAGATGTGAAATTTTGACCTGATGAGAAAATTCAAAAGAAAGTTACCTTGGGATACATTGTTTGAAAATTTGTAGTAAAATTAATTCTTCATCCTTTTGTCCTTGTTGCAAGGATTTTCTCAGGTTTGAGGAATGGGCTTTTCCCACGCTATGTCCATCTGGATAATTCTGTGGCTTTTGTTGTGGACTCATCAGAGCGTCTGCTTCTGGCCACTGAGTTTTTGGAATGGGCACTGGAAATTTTTGCAGATTTTCATGTAGAAAAATGAAGGAATATGACATGTCCCTGCTGCACAGAGGGGCAGCGGTTCTGCCTGAGGATAGTGGTGAGCGAGTTGCTTCTTGCCCACAGGGAGGGCATGAGGGGCTTGCTAGAGCATCTATTGCTCATTGAAGTAGAGAAATTAAACTGCCACATCCATAAGCTTCAAAGTATTGATTACATCGGGAGGCACCACAGTCTTCCACATTAGCCTTCTCATTGCAGGTAACCCATTTCAAATCAGTCGGTATTCCAGAAGTCTCTTTGTAGATGGACTTTAAGATACAATTTACATCACATGAAATAAGACAGGGAATGACCTTTTTAGTTATGCCTTTGAGGCTGTCATAGATGACACAGCGTTGGTAGCTGACATCTCCTTTCAAGTCCCTTGCCGCTATCGGAATGTGGTCAAGAGTCGTGTTTGCTAAAGTGCCCGCCTGGAGGAGATGTTCAGACACATACCACAAGGGAAGGCAAACATGCCTCACGCATCCCTGATGAGCAGTGTTTAAGGTGGTGGGTTGAATCTTGCTGTGTATACACATTATTTCGCCAGCAGCTGAAATATATATATATATGCATTCCTATGTGGTGGGACCTAGTATCCTTAATCTGGTTGTTGATTGTATAAAGTTTCCTTTGGGGAAAGTTAGACTGCTTAGCCTTTTTCCTAGGATAAAAAGGACTAGTAATTATATGTAGAGGTTAAAAAATATATATGTGCATGCATAGTCATGTCTTCTGTCCTATCATGGGATTTGGGATTTGCATGTATTTGTGAAGCTGAACAGCAGAAGATGCACCTGTACATGGGGTTGTGGGTGGAAATGCTCATCAGGGTTTGTGTGGCTATAACTCTGACTCCTTTTTAGCAAGTGTTGTCTCTGCAGCTCGGTCCTGGGCAGGTCTGTGCTGGGCATAAGTCCATGCCTGCCTGGAGGTGTGGATTGTCGATCTCTTGTGCACAGTGTGGGGAGGAAGAGTTGTTTCTCTGGACTGATTGTGCGAACATACTGTGTATCAACAGTGCATCCTTAGAGGCTGAACTGAAGCTCCTTTTTGGCTATTGAAGGGGTTTGATTTTTTTTTTTTTTTTTTTTTTTTTTTTAAGCCTTGCAGTGACTGTTGCAAGTGAGTAGACATGGCAGGAAAGGAAGCAGGGTGGTGTCAGTTGGAGACATGCTCCCAGCTGGGTCACGGCTATCAACTAGCGACATGGCATGGCTGGCGCGTGGGAGGATGCTCGAGACGCTACAAGATCTGCTGAAAGACAGTGAGATGCAGGGCTGGGTGAGATTCCTTGCCTGTTAGCCTTAGCACACAGAAAAGCTAGGGCTAATATAAAAGCAACCTGCTCAAAGTGTCAAAATATCTTTTACATCTCTGTCAAGGTCTAAGCAGGAGGGAGGGCCCAGCTTTTGGGAAGCCATGGCATCTCTTCCTGTGGGGTATTTTCATGCCAGGAAAAGAAGCATCCTTAAGAGGAGCTTCAAACTTGAAACGAAAACCGTGCCTTTGAACGGCACAAAGTGAAGAGGCAATCAAAGGCAGCAGGGGCGGCAGGCAGCTGCCACGGCAGCTCTGCACAGAGGCATGGCAGGTCAGGTAAGAAAGCTTTGGGACAGTCCTGGGAGGTACTTACCATTGCTAAAACGGCATATGAATGCTGCATTGCTTTACCTGATTAGTATTTCAGTTAAGCAATGCAAATCCATTTGGGAGCACAGGGAAGTGAAGGATTAATAGCAGGGAGAGGATGGATAAATGCTGCCATCGTTCTTTGCTCTCAGCTGGCAGCCTGGCAGGGTTGTTCCAGTCCCGCGCTCTCCGTATGGTGTGTGAAAGCACTTCAGGCGTGGGCTGCAGCAGTCCTTGCTGTCCTGGGGGCACAGCTTTGCTTTCCTACCTCTGTTCTTCCTTGGGGACCTCTCTGCTATTCAGGGCTGGAGACAATGCTGGGCTGTGTCAGGGCATCTGTGCCCTCTGTTCGTGTCTGTCTGGCATCTGCCCTCTCACTTGGTGTTAACATGCTGCCTCTAACCCACCACCTGCTCCAGGACATGCTTGGAAATATTTTGTTAAAATCTTTTTTTTTTTCATACAGAAATGTCACTTCTACTGAATTGAGCGGTCAGTTCTGATGAAATTTGGTTTCAGATTGCTTCCTTGCCTTTATCTTTAACACCCCTGAAACATTCTGCTCTAAATGCATTTTGTTTTGCAATGGTTTAAACCAGAAATTCATTACATTCTGCCTGTCTGTCTAGCGAGAGAGATTAAAAACCTAAAAGGATTGAAATTGATATGGAATCCTTCAGGTTTGGAGAGAGAAGCTCATTTACAAGGAATTAAAAGAAAACTCACCGTGGAATTAAATGAATTTCAAAACTGCAAATTCCGTAGATTTGGAAACATTTTGGTTTCTGTCCAGCTTAATTTCCAAGAGCATAGGAGAGCTGGGATGTACAGCTGACAGCTGTCTTGTCCTCTGTTCGGTTACTTCCTGCTCTGTGTACCAATCTGCTGAATACTGAGAGAGGCAGCTGCTCTGAATCCTGGATTTCTCTCCCCAGAGATTTCTCTCTGGGAGCAGACACATAGCGCTGGGCCAGAAGCTCCCAGCTGTGCAGGGGGGTCCCGGGCCATGGAGAGCCTGTAGTCCTTGGTGGGTGTTCATAGGATTGAGGGATTAATGGCTAACGTGAGTAGTTTTAAACTCATGACTCTAACGAGTGATAGTGACAACCTTTTGGAGAGGGCTCCATCTGTACCTTCATTCATGGCCAGAGCGGTGAGTCTTTGGCCCAGATCTAAACAGGTACCAAGACCTTAATGTCTTTTCGGATTTGGGTCTTGGCTCCCTACCAACATCTAAAAGGCTTGCTGAGAAATCCTAATCTTAGGTAGGGGGATGGCGGGCGATCGTAAAAGACCCCACATCAGGTCCCGTCAGTCTCCGAGTTTCCTTTGGCCTGGAGTTCATGAAGGTGCAGGCTTTGTTGGCAGGTGGTTCTTGGCTGTTTCAAAGCCAGCATCCTTGTCATCAGAAGCTTTGATTAATTCAGAAAGGCCTTCAGCCTGCATGCTTCAGGGCAGAAGCTGAGCGTGTCTGTCTCCGAAAAGATACTGTGCCTTGCCATGACCTCCATGACGTGGGTGAGGGAGGTTTATGTCCCCCTCTGAAGTTGAGCAAAGGTGGTTGCAGGAGGCAAGATGATAGACTAGAAGGACCTGCTTTCCATGCATGAGAACGTTACTGTTGCTTCAAGCTTGTACCTGTCAAGAAGCCTTTTTGACATGGGTGTCATCCTTTTCCTTCATGTCCTTTGTGATACTAATTTTGCCAAGGCCACGTGGACTTCGGCATATTAAACACACCTGAGATATCTTCAGCGCCTCTTGCCTTTCTCCATCTTCTTTTTTATAGGAGCTGCCTCTTTCCAGAAGGTATTTTCTTCTTGCTGCCTGCACTATTTTCTTCATCCCTTATTCCTCAAGTCAGGTGGAGATTTTGCCTCTTGTTTTCTATTCAGATCTGAGGCTTGCTGCCTACGTTGCTATTAGAAAGTAGTATTTTAGCTCAACACTACATTTCGCCTTTCCCTCACCGTACTGTCCTAGGTGGACTGGGCTGTAAACCTCCCTCTAATTTATTACTTTGCTTTCTGTGTTCCTCATCTTTACTGCAAATTGAAAACATGTCTCTGTAGGGTGCTCCAACTGGAAAAAGGAGCCTTGGTGATTGTAATGTTCCAAACAATTCATTTCAAGCACCAATGTGATGATTATAGTTTGTCGTTTCTGGAGAGTAGTTAAACCTCATGTAATGAGTTTGTCAATTATCCCCGGTACTCCCTGATGTTTAGTGACAAATCAAAGCTACTTGGTGTACGTAAGTGTGTTTGCTTGTCAAGCCTGTGGCCTGTCACCCACAGCTGGCCCCACAGCAGGAGATAGGGAGCATGCTTGATGCCTTGGCACGGGTGTTGCTTGGGGTGTTAAAAGGTGGGAAGTTGAGGGATTGGCAGGGGTGTTGGAGAGCTTTGGGGCATCCTTCTGGGTCCCTTCCAACTTAAGGATGATCCTATGACCAACACTTCATGTGGATGGTCTGAAGAGTTGGATTTTAAGTACTTCAGCAGTGAAAAGAGGCTGAGGTTTCTTGTTCTTCTCAGTGTATCTTGCCATAGCAATGAGAATCGCTTTTCTGCTATTGTTTCTGTAGCATATTGGGTGCATTGGGATAAGGATGTTAAATGAGCTGGTCCTTCTGAGTGTGGGAGGGTGAGTCTTTCTGTGCTGTGTTTGATAAAGCTCGTGGGTTCTCCAAGTAGATTTTTGAGACTCTTTTGAAACCAAAAGACCTTTCCCTTTTCCCATTTGGCGAGTGGGCTTCAACCTCAGATTTATAGCTCTAAAGTGCTGCTACAAAGTGTTCAGCTGACCTTTGGGCCAACAAGGTGCAGGGTAACGTTTATCATGACTTTTGCTGCGATCGGCTCCAGTGAAGAAGTGCCATGCTTAGCTGTTGTGTTCCCCAGGGCTTTACTGTCCCCCATCAGACATTTTCCATTCTCCCTTCATACCCAGCACCATATGCCAGGCAGCTGAAAGCATGTCACTCCAGTCTATTGAGAGATTTTTAAACTTCACTGCTGACTTTTAATCTTGTTCCCAGAGGTATTTCACCCCAAGAACTGAGACAGATAAGGCAGCAGCAGGTGTCAAATGATTCATCTTAACAGGCAGCGGAAGCAAGATGAAAGGATATTCATTTCTATGGGGAGCTTCCTGTCATTTCCCTTAGAAAATGAGAGGGAACGAGCTGGCCCTGGCTGAGGAGATGGTGGAGGCTGCCAGGCATTGCCTGCGTTGCCTCTGTGCTCTTTGCACTGGTTTTGTGTTATACAGCTGGTACAGAGCCCTGTTGCAGTAGACAGTGGTCAGACATGTAGTGGAGGACAGGATCTGTCCCAGAAAACTCACACCCGGACACACAAGGAGGAGAAGCAATGATGAAGTGACGGGACTTGTAGCCCAACACTGCCAGGCAAGGCATTCATGAGGGCCTCCTGTCTTGTGTAAGATGGTGCAATAACTCTGCAAAATTTTTGCTGTCCTTCCCTAAGTACGGAGGATGGATTTTGACCTCGGTAATGCATGACGGTTTGGTACCAGCCTTGCCAACCTCAGAAATAAATGTCCATGATCTTTAACTCCCTCCTCCAAAACACAGGCTGTCATTGTTATTATTTGGTGGATAAAGTTAGAGATGGCCCTTTGTGTTTTTGCATTTGAATTGGCACAAAGCTACATCTTGAGGAATCCATTAATCTCAAACAAACCGAACTCTGGAGGCACAACAGGCATTAATATCTTAAGTATGGCTTTCCAAGCTCAGCGCTGCCAAGTCTACCTTTGCATTTTCCCTCCTTTTCCTGGCAAGAAGGGGAAATTCAGTAGGTGGCCACCAAAGAACTGAAGGAGGCAGCAGGTGGCTTGTGAGATCTAGCCACATCTGAATCCCCCCACCCCCGTTCCTCCCTCATGGTATTTTTTTTTTCCTCTCTTTCCCCCACCCCATTCTACTAAAAAAATACTATGCCTCCTGCACCTTCATTATGTTCAGCAAATCCTCAGGAAGGAAGAATTTTATACAGCATGAAAAAAACATTTGTGATATAAAGAGACGAGAAACTGTGGAGCGGCCCCTTCCAAAAAGGTTGGATCAAACCTAATTATAATCCTTTTTTTTTTCCTCCCCAAAGAAAGAACCAAGGGGACCCAAGCAGAGCCTTGACAAAGAGCTGTGCATTTACTTGCTGAGGCCAGTGCAATTAGATTTTGCACCAAAAAAAGCCCTAAGGGAAAACAGAAGCCAACACCAGAGAAATCTGTCATCTGCCAGACCCTGGTACACCATAGGGCATGTGGGGGATAGGTTTTCAAAATGCAAATAGGGGTCCATTGAGGCTTCACTACACTTCAGCAAGGTAATTTTCAAACTTAATGATTTTCACATTTAATTCAGGGAGAAATTAGTCATCAGGTATTGAGACAAAGCAAGACTCGCTTCTGTACTGGGATGCTCTCCTTTTCAAGCTGTGTTATCTTGGCAATAATTAAAATGTTCGCTGAAGTAGAAAATGTGCTATCTGATTCATTAGCCAGATTTCCCTTTGTAAGGTAACTCATGTTTGCTTATCCGAAATAGAGACTGGCTTGGAGAAGAGGACTCTGGACGCTAGTTATTTGGGAGGGAGGAGCAAGGGATCATGAAGCTAAAGCAAGTGTGTGTGCATCTTAGTGAATAGCTCAGTGTGTCCTCTTCCACCGTTGCAGCTGCCAAGGCTGGTAGGGTCTGCATGGAAAGCATTGCTTGGCTAGTGAAGCTCTGGTTTATGGGAACATGCAAGCTAACAGGCCTGGCCGAGGCATGAGGTCCCTTATGCCCATGGTGGCCGTGGCCCCAGGCTAAGCAGGAGAATTTCAGCTTGCACCCAAATGTGTTGCAAGAAGGTGTCCCTCAGCAAGCAAGCCACTGTTACATGGGAATGAAGCAAATCTGGATGGCAGGAGAAGGAAGGGCCAAGTGTGAGCTGGGTTAGCTTGTGTCTGAAAGCTTGCAAGAATTTGTACAGTGCTGAGTACAGTACTCATGACACCCATCGGCTGGCTCAGCGTTGTTCATGGGGAGCAGGTAGAGAAAGGAGAAGGAGAAAGAGAATACTAGGCTTCTATTGATCTCCCTATGGGGGGAAACAAAAGCAATATTGGAAAACACTGATCCTTCAGAATTTCAAAATCATCTGTAAGATGTAAACTTAATGACAGGTGACTTCTTTTTGCACCTTCCTGGTATCTGAATCTTTCGATGACACTGTTCTGGTGTTTCACTTTGTTCTGGTCTTGCCACATTTCAACCAACTTGCCTGTGCAGAATAGAAAATTACTCTTGATTTGAAGTGAGTTTGTCCTGCAGGAGAGCAGCAAGGCACCTCCAGCACCTCGAGTAGAGCCTACACAAAAACACCTCTCCCTTTTTCCTCTCTTCTAGTGATCCCCAAAGTAACTAAGCACTTGCTCTCCAATCCCGTCTTCACCTGTATCATCCTGGCGGCCTGCATGGAGATCGCGGTGGTGGCCGGCTTTGCCGCCTTCCTGGGAAAGTACCTGGAGCAGCAGTTCAACCTCACCACCTCATCTGCCAACCAGCTTCTGGGTGAGTAACCACAGGGGCCACCCAATCTCCAGTGTCCCAAGGCATTTGAAAGTCTTCAGCATGGCTGGTAACCACAGCCAGGCTCACTGGTTAGGCTGCTCAGAAAGTGGCATCTAAAAATGTGTCCATGAGTGGGAGGGCTGGGCTCCAGCTGTGCCTTGGTTGCAGAGCCCAGAGCAGACCTCCGGCATCCTGCCTTCTTGACTGCACTCTCCACTGCAGCCCGCTGCAATCACTTCCTCTATAGCTGAGCCCATTGTGTGAGAAGTGGTATGATGCAGCCAGGATATGAAAGCCTGTGATGGCCCTGAAGTACAGTAGAAATCCCAACCAAACTGGGCCATTTGTTTGCCCAAGACTGCAGTTGCTTGCCGAGCGACAAGGCTGCCCATTGAACTGCTTGTCTCATGGTTCAGCTATCCCAGATTTCTCCAGCCCATCTCCATTTGGGTTAGGAAGCCCAGTTTCTCCTGCTAGTCCCTCCTTTCCCCTTGCACTGGAAGTGATGGGATTGCAATCAGCAGTTCAGACAGCCGAGATAGTGCAGCTTGGTTGTCTTTCAAATGCCCCTTCTCTCTGACCATGCTATGCTGCCATGGTTTCCCATATATATATTTCTCAACGTTCATTCGTTCTCTCTCAGGACATTGATGCACAGGCAGGATTTTCATTTATTTTCTCCTTCTGCTCATTCCCAAGCAGGCCCAGCAATTTGTTTATGACAGCCATTCTCTTGGCAGCACCCAATTAAGATATCTGTGAGGTGATCTTGGATGATCTGCAACCGCAGCTCGCCAGATGGGCAGCTGGCAGTGATCTGTCAAAAACTGGGACATCATGAAATGGATGGAACTTAATATCAAAATAAGGAGCTTGCAAGCTGCTCTCCTGTCAGTTATTTATTTTCCCATTGAACCCATTGATATCTTCTGGTTTTGGCCTGGTTTTCCAAAAGAAACAATCCCCTGTGGTCAATCTTGCTTCCCCCAGCAATGCGGGAACTCACTGGTGGATTTTAATAGGATTTGACAGAAGGGCAGAGGTCTTAGAGATGTTAGGGTCTTCCATCTTTCCTGAAAATTAAAGACTTGGCAAAGGAAAGCAACTTCACTGTTGACCCACTGGGAGAAGGAAGACCACTACACTGTTTGATGAGGCATGGCTGGCCAGTCAGCATCTGTGTACAGCTGGATGATCACCAAAGAGGGAATCACCCGTGAGCCAAAGCACGTCCTGCCTCTGACCTAGCAGTGGGAAAGGAGACTTTGATACTTCTACGGTTCTCGCAAAAACTTGTTAAATTTAAACAAAGTTGCTGCCAGATTTCGCAGGTGGCATTTGTGGCAATCCAGAAATGCCAGGATTTGGATGCACTTCTAAGCTTAGCCCAGGTAGGTAAGGTCTGGAGTATAACTGGCAGCAAAGGGATAAAAGTGAACACAGACAAGCTTAGTGTGATAATGCCTTTCTGTGCCTGGAAAGTGAGTCACTTCTGGCAGTGATTTTGCATCTCACAGTTTAAGAAGGTTCTTTAAGGGAGACTTCATATTAACAAATGCGACTATTGCCTAATCTCTGAAGATCAGACTGCTGTGAAGTACACCAAGCAGGGCTCATCCAAAGCTTCTAGACACCTAAAAAAATTCTTGACTTTATTTGTCTGTCTGTTGCAGGAAGCATTAGAGATGCTGCTGCTTAGGTTAGGGTGGGCCAATCTCAGCAATTTTGGCATCTCCCTCCAATGTGGACGAGAACGGGAAGATGATCTCGGTTCCTCTGTGCAAGGCAGCATACCTGTTTGCATCCGTTCCTCTCCTTTTGGGCAACCCCAGCTTGGTGCTACTCCAGCAGCTGGTCATTACAAGGTTTCCCCATGCTAGCGCACAGATCTCTCTGCTGGAAAGTAAAAAGCTGTAACAGTGTGGTTCGCCGAGCCTCGCTCACACTTCTTGCTAAATGATTTTTCCTCTTGCAGGGATGACAGCAATCCCATGCGCATGTCTGGGCATATTCCTGGGTGGCCTCTTGGTGAAGAAGCTCAGCCTGTCTGCTCTGGGAGCCATCAGGATGGCCATGCTGGTAAACCTGGTGTCCACAGCTTGCTACGTGTCTTTCCTCTTCCTGGGATGCGACACAGGACCTGTGGCAGGGGTTACTGTTCCCTATGGAAACAAGTGAGTCCGCAGAGAGTTTCAGGGTCTCACGCAGCCTTACCAACATAAATGCCATGTTATTGTCCTCGACAGGCAGGCTTCAGGCAGTGCTGGCCCTCACAAAACCATATAGAGTAAGCATATAGAAGGCAATGTCGTATAAGACTCTTATTTTGGGAGATTTTCATGCCACTTGTTGCTGTGAGAGTTGAGTACCTGTAGGTGATAGCGGAGTTTTCCTAAAATCATTGACACTGAATCGAAAGGTGCCAGACCTGATTCTGCACCCATGGCCACCTATGTAGCATTGGGTCCACCGCACCGTCTGGTTTCTCCTGGCAGCAAGGGATATGCCCTGCTTTGTACATTTGTTTAAGTGCCTGAGGGGAATTTGTAGAACCAGGTTTTAGATGCCTGGAAATTCAGTTCTGGTGAGGAGAGACTATGCGTGGCTCCAGGCCCATTTTGATGGGAGAAATGAGGCACATGGTGCCCTGTAGGATTCACAGAACTGGGAGAGAGTTATTCTGTATTTTCTTTTCTGGTGCTCCTCAGTGCACCAGAACGTGCAGTGGTGACTCTTCAGAAGATGACAACTTCAGGCTCGCAGTTCCTCACAGTTACTGTTCTAGAAAAATATAGAGCGATCTCCGCAGCATATCTTTGGGTTTCCTTGGGGCTTCTTGTTGGGGTAACAAGGCAGCCCAAACTTCTCATTAGATTCCCTGTTGCAGAGGGATAATGGCCATGGCATTTCTGTCCCCAAGGAGAGGCTGTAGCCTGTATTTCATAAAGCTGGGACCCAGCTAGCCTGCTCACTGCTTTTCGTAATTTGTTTGCCTTAACTAACCCCCCTTCAAAGCCATCTTTGTATGGCACCAATTGGAAAAGCTGGCTGATATCATTACACTCATGCCTGATATCATTTCTCTTTCTGTTTCTCTTACAGCTCAACTCCAACCTCATCTCTGGACCCATATTCCCACTGCAATAACAACTGTGAATGCCAAACTGATTCCTTCACTCCAGTCTGTGGGGCAGACGGGGTCACATACTTATCTGCCTGCTTTGCTGGCTGCAGCAGCACTGTGAGTGGGTTTTCCTCGGGACCTCCTGCCTGTAGGAACGATTCTGTGAGCATGAGTGTGTGTGTATCTGGTAGAGTAGCTCATTTACAGCCAGCAGTGGTTATACCCCCAAAAGCCAACCTCATACCTCAGATGGACCTGAGCCGCTGTCATTTTTCACTCTGTTGCACAAATGCCCGCTGACTCTGGCAGCAGTCTGCCAGGGTCACCCACAGAGCAGGATGGGATTTCCCATCATCATACTCCTCTGGTCTTTCTCCTCAGCACGGAAGCAGAGGAACACGAGAGGAGATCTGCATGGTTGTCCACTGGCAGAACCCAGATCCTCCGCAAGAGCTCGCTAGCCTGGGCTGTGGGACCAGGTTCTCTTTTCTCCTGCAGCTCCCCATCTCCCTGCTTCTCCACCTGTCCGTGTTCACCCTGCCCGATCCTTTTATTCTTTTTCCTCTTGCTCTTTTCCTGAATCTGGTTCCTAGACATATATGACCAGATCCTGGTTTTATTCACCCTTGTTTAAGCTTTCCTTCCACTCCTCTTGCTTCTCTCTCTTTTCCTGCTTCGCAGCAGCAGCAAGAGCATTTGTCAAGGGAGCAGAGGCTCCATCCAAAGATATTCTGCATTTTTCAGTTCTCCATATCTAAGAGTTTATTTCCGCTAGAAAACTCTTAAAGACCAAACCATCTCTGTGTAAAGAAGATGTGGGGAATTTTTAACAATATCTTAAAAGTCTGCTTTTCCACTTTTTGCTGCTGAAATGTTAATGTCTTCTGGGTTACACTGAAAATGAGTGCCTGCTGCTCCCGTGGGTGGGAACTGGTGGGGTTTCTGTAGTCCTTGCTCCCTGCCCAGGGCCATGCCAGGCATGGTGACCGCTGCCACACTGCCTGTCTGGAGCCCATGGGAGGTCAGCCTGGTCGCAGTGACTGTTTGCGGCTGCAGGGACATCAGTGCTCACGACATGCAATTATCCTTCCATGGCTTCGTCCTTCCTTTTTGGGGAGACATCAGACCTCCCTTCCTGCCCTAAAGAGACAAACCGCCTGCGCGTGCTGGCAAGCAGAAGTGCAAGCTCGCTGCTAGCAAGTGCAACCTCACGGCCCAAATGACCTGGGAGCTCATCCTGCTTAAACCTCTTCTCTCCTGAATTCCCACTCCAGCCCTGGAGACACAGGCACCCCTTTGCAATATCACAGTTTCAAGGTGCTTTCAGCAACCCCACAAAGGACTCCATGAGTGTGTGGCACATGTGAAGATGTTACCTCCTGCCCTCTTCCTCCTCCTCCCAACAAGAGACAAGTCAACACCTGGGGTGGCAACACGATCATTTTAACAAGAAGCCAGCTTGTACAGGACACACAGAATAGTGTCTCACCAGTTCACCGAACCCTTAGCAAGAATACAGCTGGTGTGGTCCATGGCTGGAGTGCGGGAGCGACCTCCTCACTGTGTTGTTCAGGGCAAAGCTCTGGCTCCTCTGGAAGGAGCGCAGTAATGAAAATTCAGCTCGGCCCCTTCAGTCTGCAGCTGCCTGACCTCATGCTCTGCAAGAGCAAACCTCTGAGCAAAAACCTCGCTCTCCCTCGCCCTCTCTCTTACTCGTTCTCTCTTATTTTGCCTTTTCATCATCATCTTGGGGTTCTTTTCATTGCTTTGTTTTGTGGGGTTTTTTGCAGTAAAGTTTTGAACACAAATTAGTGAAGCAATAGCATCCTCTGGAAAGGGCATTATCGAGAATTATGGACCAGTTTGGCCATGCAATGGTCCTGAGGCAAAGCCAAATTGCCAAACCAGGTTTTAAACCCATAATCCAGGTAATGACCTGTTTAGAGGGTCTTGTGAATGTTACATGCTTGTGATGAGCCAAGGGTTGCTTTTTACTGGGACATAAAATTCTCTGAATGCTTTAACTTTACTGCACTGGACGTTTCTGACTGCCTCTCTCCACTTCTCCTCTGTGAACAATTTCTAAAAGCAATGATTAGCTCAGTTTTTTTCTTTTTCATTTCTTCGCTCTTACTGAGCTGGTTACAGAGGTGCACCTATCCAAAAAGCCATAGGAGTATCGGTACTGATAGGCAGAGATCTGGTACCTCAGGAACTTCTCTTCCAAACCATTCCTGGGAGTCACCCTTGCGTATGAAGCCTTTGACCGTACATCTTGTTCGTTTTGATGCCATTGCTTCTCTCAGTGTCCCCTTTTGGCTGGAGATGCATGAATTCCAGCCTGGCATTACTGTGCTGGCATCTCAGAGCTTTGCGCTGAAGTACCAGCCTGTCCCTTCCCTGTCAGAGCCAGGGTTTAAAAAAATGAGTAAAAACATGGGTAATTTGCGTAGATAATTACCCCAAACTCAGGATGCTGTTAAAGGTGCAGATTCTGCATCTGTACAGTTTCACATGCACACAGAAAATCTGGGTGTGCAAGCTGCTGAGCAGTGGAAGGCTGTCATAATGTGTGGTTGAATGCGGTGGGATTACAGACAAGGGAATCTATAGCAATTTGGCACAAGTAGCAAAAAGTTGCCTCTCCACAGGACAAAGGTGAAACTCCATCTTTGATGTTTCCTTGTTTGATGTCTGTGAGTTGTATAGCATGTCAGTAATAAAAGATCAAAGATCTCCCAGGTAAGGATGAGGTGCAGCACTAAGCAAGCAGATGTAGTTGGTACAAACTACTCGCGCTACTTTGGGCTAGTACCTTGGTACAAAATGGTCAAAAAAGCGGATTGAGGGGCAAAGTTTCAGGCAGTGGAGGTGGGGTCCTGCCTCGTGGTTTGTTCACCAGGTATAAAATCATGCGAATGGGAGGAGAATCTGCGCCACCGTTGCCAGAAACAGATACTTTCTCTCCATTGTTGACAGCTCATGGGAAATAAGCAGCCAGTTCTGCATGTTTGCTGTGATGGGAATTTTGTCCCAGGATATTTCAGTGCAGGTATGTACTTTCCTAGACTTAGATGGGTTTTAATCTACAGGGCTGTGTCCAGGCTGGTTGCTAGCAATGCACTGCAGTAAGAGCCGGGAACTACAAATTCCTGTTGTCTCTGTGCAAACACCACTGCAGTGGTGCTAATTGTCACCATCTCAAAGCCTTCAGGTAGCAGCTTCTAACTCACAGCACAGGAATTTGTTATGTTAATTATTGCTTGCCAGCCAGAAAGGCACCTGCATGTCTACTCCAGCTCTCCTGGCATTCTGCACTGCGGTCTCTCTTGCCCTCTGTGCACTTATTTGGAAGAAAATCATTTAACTCCTATGCAGAAGAAAGAGATTGGTGTCAGAAAGGGTGGAGTAGTATCCCTGTGGATCCTTATCTTTGGAGGCGGTGAACCAGAAAGTGTGCTTTTGTATGGTCCTAAGGGGACCCTGGCAGAAAAGCAAAGGAATTTCTGCTTGAACGTGGTAGAGGGTAAGGGGTGGAGATATAGCTGTTTTCCAATATGTTTTATTTTATGGCGTTACTCCTCTTACAGACATGTGACCTGCAAACCCAGCGGGCTGATGAAGACAAGCCATGAATCATTTATGATCGTTTCTCTCTGTATTCGTTAAGGGATTTCTTGGTAGTATTGTGTGCCTTAATTGCACTGACAACCCCCACTCAGAAATTCAGGAGGGCGAGCTGGAAAATACGAAAAAATCCCTAAATCTGTGACTGGCAGACAAAGCTTCTTTTCACATCCTGCGCTTGCTGGAGAGATCAAAGAAAAATGCAGCTGTTTTGCCCTCCTTCTGATCACATATTGATAAAGTTTCTCTCGCCTGACTTCAGCTTTTAGCTCAACACAAATCCCTCTGAACCAGATGTCATTTATTAGCCCTGTAGTGCACTTGAGTCCAGCAGTGTCTGTACTGCCAACCTGTGATAGTTCAGCTCTTGGTGAGCCACAGCACCCATCGTGGGTGGCTCCTTCCCGGGATTCAGGATGCTGGAAGCAAGCACTGAACCCGCAGCCAACAACAGGGCTGCAGATTTACCTGCTCTTAATGTACTTCAGTTTAACTGCAACAGCCAAGAGGATGGAGGTAAATAAGAAAGTAATTAGAACCACAATTTGGGGATCTTCCTTGTCACAGGGACACAGATCGTTTCTTTATTCCCCCCCAAAGGGGTATAACTTGGTAATAATTTTGTCGCAGTGACATTTATGGGAGAGACTTGAAAGGAGCAGAAGAAAAGAAACAAGCCAAGGGGGACGGCTTTCCCTTGCTCGTAGCATGCATCAGAGCTGATGTGCTTCTGAAATCCTTTCCAAACTCCCCTCAAATAAGCACTTAGGAGTTACTTAATTGGCCATTAGAGGATTTAGAGTTGTTGTTGGCAAGCCCTTGTTACAGAGGGCAGGCAGTGGGGACCACAGCTTTTGCTTCCCCTGAACCTCTGTGCTCCTCCGCAGAACCTCAGTGGCTGTTCATGCCTCACCTCGGTCCCTGCTGAAAATGCCACCGTTGTTCCTGGCAAATGCCCCAGTCCCGGCTGTGAAGAGGCCTTCTTGACATTCCTCTGCGTGATGTGCGTTTGCAGCATGATTGGGGCCATGGCGCAGACGCCGTCAGTCATCATACTCATCAGGTAGGACCGCTGCCGGGAGGATGCAATGCGCTCTCTGGGGGCTGCTCTTAGGGTGGGAGCAGGGCTGGGGGGGCTGTTGGGTACCGCTGGGAGCTGCAGGGAGCCGAGGGTTCTGCACAGCTCCTGGCCTCTGCCTTTTTGGCTGCACGTCCCCATATCAATGACTTTGGCTTAGGCGGAAGTTCAGTGCATCAGAAAATCCTCCTTTGACTAAGCACTCCCTGGTGGAGACACCTTGAAAGAGCTGCCTGTATTTTCAAAAGATTTTGAACCTCCTCAGCAAATGAGGAGCTATGGGCACAGGCTTTCTCATACTGCCTTTACATGCAGGCAGGAGTTGGGAATGCGAAAGCCCGAGCAGCGCTGCCTGAATTTCAGCCCTGTTGTTTCAAGTGTTAATTAAATAATTTTCTCTCTAAGCCACTATTTTGCTCGGTAGCACCTGGTTTGTCCATGGCATGGCCCCGCTGAGTTCAGTACCTACCATACTGGCCTGCTAGAGAGAATATGGGAATTGCTCAAGTACAGCTTTGGTAAAATGGGAGTGAGGAGGGGACTGAGCTTACAGAGAAGATCCCTGCAGGGATGCTGCAAAGAAAGCTGGCAGGCTTGTTCTTACCAAGGCTGGGATTAGCATGGGAAGGGAAATACAGATGTGCAGCTTCCAGTCCAGGCAGCAAGGTCATTACAACTGTGTTAGGAAAGGGGCAGAATTGCAGCCCCATGTTCTCTGCACGTAATGCCTTAATAAGATACCTTTAGAGATGGCCTGGAGATCTTAGAAACCATGGAAAAATGAAAGGCTGCAGCAAAAGCTAGCTTGGATTAACACCCCCCTGGCTAGAGTTTAACTTCTCTCACCCTGGACCAAGTCCAAGAACAGAAGGAATTTGAAAGTCTGAAGGACATCTCTGAGTTGAGCCAATATGAATAGGTGGACAAAAGTAGCTTATTCAGATAACTGACCTTGTGTTATTTCCAGACACATGGAATACTTCACCTTATGATATACGTATATATCTAAGCCCACGTTTATCCAGAATTACTTAGCTGTCCGGGCTGTCACTTACTGAGAATAATAACCGGAGGCATAAATAGCAGATCCATTCTGCTGCCTGGAAAATTCCAATAAAATTCAATCAATAAGGTCTGTATTAGAAACACACTCTTGAGTGGATCTTGGACAGAACAGCTCTGTGAGGGCATGTCTCCCTGCAGGATACAAAATGAGATATTCCACCTACTCGTTCGTTTCTCTCTTTGCATCAGTAGCTGAAGGGAAATCAAATTTCTCATGATAAATATTGTGGCAAAAGTAATTTGAAGTTTGAAGAGTTCTTTGTTCAAGGAAGCTGCCAGCACCTGTAGGATCCTGAATGGAGACGTCTTAGTGTCGACTTCAAATGAGATAAGCCAGTCACCAGCCAGGAAGAAGAATACAAGGGACTAAGAAAAGCGAAGAGAATATTAAAAGTATTCAGCTCACAGCTGTAGGAAATAAACAGTTCACACATCCAAATTAGTAACTACGCTCCCCTCAGGATCACCGATAGCTACTAAAATGTACGGGGAAGAGCTGTTCGCCATATACAACCTCATGCTCTCTTGCAACTGCTGTCTTGGATTGCTAAAAGAAAGTTTTGGCATATGAGTGTGTCCCTGGTGTCCGTGGCAGTGACAAGTGGCATCAGCAGCTCCTATGGTTAATTTAAAAATGAACTTCAGTGTCTACAAATTAGATCTCTTGTCTAGGCAAGTCATTTGTTCACTGCTGTAGTCAGTGAGAAAAGGAGATGTCTCCAGGTGGTAACTTTTACTCTGCCCTGAGGTATGGGGATTGACTTTGGTCTTAAATACAAAAAAGTGGACGGAAGGACACCACCACCGATTAAAAACCCACTGTGAATATTTCACATGATAATCTATTTTTTCCATAAAATAAACTTTAATACTCCTCCTGTTTCCTTAATTTCCCACCCAACTGTAGAATCCTATTTGAGCCAAGCCATTAACCACTGGAACATTTTTCCAAGGGTAGATACTTTCTGGCATAAGGCTTTGTATTGAGCCTGGGGGTCTGCCTGAAAACTCTACTGAAATTCATCCAGAGGTCACAGGCTTCATGCAGGAGTCATGGTATGGCGTCACGTGGGCTGTGTAATGTGTCAGATGGGGGCAGGTGATCAGAATGGTCTTCTCTTAACTTAAAACCTATTGCTGTTTCTGGCTGTTTTATCAGTATTGTCTGATACCCCTCCAATGTATTTATACAGAGGACCACCACTGCCACCATGAATGCCACTAGCAGTGCTGCATGCAGACCTCTGTAAGGAGCTAATGGAAGAGGCAACTAAGGCCTTTAACGTTCCCCTGTGTGATGAATCTATTCATATGGGGATCGCTGTCCTGCTTTCCCAGCCTTTATATACTGTGGGAAATAAAATGCTATTATAACACTTAAGACCAAATTAATGATTTCTCAAATTCCAAAGGCTTTGCTGAGCCTACCCCAAGAGGATGACTTTAGCCAGTAGCATCCTTGAGCTAAGCGAATTAGAAAGCCATGCATTATTTTTTAAAGCACCTTTGAAGGATAACACTAATGCAATAGGGTCAGTTGTGTTCATAGCAAAAGGCAGTGCAACTGTTGTCTTCTCAGCATAAAAAAAAATTGCATGCTAAACTCACACCCATGAAAAGTAGTCCTCTTGAGCACTTCCTCACCGGGAGGCTTGATTTAATAGGCTGACTGAACCTTTTGGTCCGTCATCCTCCCTTCCCTCTCTTGTTCACAGTTGTCTGGGAAGTTTCAGAACAAAAAGTTTTCTCTCCCTCCGATTCTCAACATCTGGAGCCTTGAAAGCATGATGGGGAGCTTGTAAACGATGATTTACTGGGATAGGAATTTCATTTTTCCCCATCCGACAACAAGATTAGCCATTGTTATTAATGACTTAGCTAAATTCTTGAACCTATCACCGATGCAATTACTTTTGGGGCTGCAGGCAGTTCAGGCGAAGGGAGAAGAAAAACCCCATTAATGACTTTTTGAAGAGGTGGTGGTGGCATCCTAGCTGACAGCACAGAATGGCCACGGGGTGTGTTAATCAAAGCAGAACAACAAGAATCAATTTCACTGTCTCCCTCCCTCCTCCTTACAGAACCGTGAGCCCCGAACTCAAGTCTTACGCTTTGGGGGTGCTTTTCCTGCTTCTCCGTTTGCTAGGTGGGTACAAAAATTTCATGTCCTTCTTTCCCATCCTTTCCTTCCTCACAGAAAACTGTATTTTTAACATGCAAAAGTTGATTTCTACTCCATGCAGTGCTGTGGTTGTCATGAGTGGGGTCTGACGCAATGGGGTCCGAGCCCTCTCTATGAAGGATATCACATCAAGGCTCCTGAAGGCACTTTTCCTGCCATTTGAATTGTGCTAATGGAAGAAAATGCAGTGTTGCATGAGAAATGACTGTTTCTGCCATGGTCCCACACAACCAGTTACTCTTCTATAGCTGTTATTAACACGTCAGCAGCTTGCAAAATTACTGCTGAACTGCATATTGCTGAAGTAGAGGGGATATGTATTTTCACCCTCCTTTGAGGGAGAGGACTTGTGTTACATGGTGTGTTTGTCCTCTCCTTTGGGTCTCTCGGAAGGGGAAACAGTAAAATGAGACAGGCTGAGCCCTTGTATCCTCCTGTGGGTTAATATCCCATTAAAATGCATATGGCTGTTCCTCTGGACTGATATGTGCTTCTCATGTATGAATTAAAAAGGAACACACTGGGCTGTTACTCTCCTGCTTCTTGTTTCTGGGTGGAGGGTTTTTTCCCCTTTTGGAGAGATGGCTCTTATTTTAAAGCTCCTATATTTCAGCTCATTAATCTCAATGATTCAGGGCAAAATCCTCTCTGACCCATCGTTCTGTGGGTCCATCTCATGCATGGGATTTCTGCATGTTGTGAGGGTGGAATTTACTTTTTTTTAGCAGGGCACGGGCAGTACCTTCCCTGCATGACCCCTCCAAGTCTCAAAGGAATGAGCTGGAGAGTAAAATGGCACCTCCTAGGCTGCAGCAAGACACTAAGTAGTAGGGGATCAAAAATCCCACAGTACCATACGTTGCTCTGAATAAGTGACCTCATTTATTTACTTATTTTTTGTAATACCTTATTCCCCATTAGCTGAAAGGGAAATGGTGGTCCCAGACCAGTTTATGATAAAGCCAGTTAGATTTTCATTGCTTTTGATGAAGTAGCTGCCGTCATACAGAAAGCTTCATCAAGTGATCTTATCCAGAGCTCAGAGAACTGAAAGGGAAGCTTCTGGGTTGTCTTGGGCCAGCTCTGGTTCAAGCCTTGCAAAGACAGCATTTTCTTTAGCTGTTGGGCCTGCTGTTGGGTTTTGGCCTGTCTTCAGCTCTCGCTGGCTGAATGCAGAGTGTCAGCAGGCAAGTGTGCGAGGAGGATGGCTGTGGGCTGTTGTTTCCAAAGGAAAAGGTACTCAAGGGGGGAGATTTTCTCTCTTTTCTCTTTTCCTTTCAAAAGAGAGAAACCTCCTGAGATAGCAGTATCTTGAATTCCTCTAAAACCAGGCTCAGACTTGTATGCTTAAGTTGAATACAACTTTTTTTTTCTTCCAATAAGAAGCCATAGTAAGAATTTAAACTCAAATCTTTATATGTTGCTGTGTCACTAAGGAATTCCCGTGAAATAAGACAATACATCCTGAAGCATATCAGCAATGTAGCTTGAACCCATAGAAAATGAAGAGAAAGGTACTTTTCTATATGAGCAAGGGTATCCAAATTTTGCCCTTAACAACCTCAGGTTTGAGAATAGCTTTACTGTTTTATTTTAAAAGCTTTTCAGTTCACCTTTAAGCTTTGACTTAAGAAGAGAGTGATAATAGCTGCTTCTTGAACCAAAGGAGAGTATTAAATATAGGAAGTATGAGACCCAGAGGTGCAATCGTAGCTAATAGATTTCAGTAAGACAGAAGCAGCACTTTTACACAGCCCTACAGTTTCTGCAGTGAAATATATATATAGCAGAAATTTTTGCAACACTTTGCAGTAAGAGGTAAAACATGATTGAATCTCTTTAATATTCACTGTAATAACATGAAACACTACTGAATTCTCCCGGTATCCTCCTGGATGTATTATCTCGTTCCATAGGAATTCTGCTATGAGAGGGCAGCGTAACAGTGTCTTCATATAAAAATGTTACTGCAGTTTCACAGAGAAGAGTAAAGCAATGCCGTTGGAGCCAAAGGTCTGGCATGGCAAAGAGTTTTGGACTTGTAAGAACCTGGATGCATCCTTTCTGGATGGTGTTCACTGTGCATGCTAGCAAAGCCTCCGCTTACCAGGGCACTTCCTTTTGTTTTTCCTACGAGTCCATGTTGTTTGCCTTTCTTCTTCCAACATGACAAAAACACAGTGTTTCTCTCTCAGAAGGACTTTCCAGTCTGCAGTGTAGCCCCTCAACTCCCTTCTCTCAGAAAGTCTAGGCACTGAATTGTTCCTGTGAGTCTCTTGTCCTCTCCTCTGGTAAAAATGACCTGAAACACTCATTGGTTGCTAAAAGTTTTTCGTATATTTTTCTTTAAGGTTTCCACATCCGTGGTGGCATTCACATAGGGGTAGCTTTGGAGTTCAATGAAACAGGTCCTTCCTCAAGTCTTATGCGGAGCAATTTCTAGGCCAAATTACCTTGAAAACCTGGAAAGCCAGCTGAAGCCAGCAGATGGGGATGATAGCTCTCTCTGAAGTTCAGCCTATGCAGCTCCAAAGCTTTTTATCATCTCCTCTCAGCATGGTAACAAGTAGGGGCTCACACCTCAAAATTATGATCCAAATGCAGTTTTCTCTTAGTCCAGAAAGCATGCGGCTCCTGCCCCCTTGGTCACTGCCACATCTGGATGATACCCCCTTAAGGTGGCATCCAGCACCAGTGCAGCACTGGGCACACAAACTGCATTCGGCAGCACAGTGTCTTTGCTTGTTTCTGGCAGGAGCTCAGCTGAATTTTTAAATTCCATGTTAAATGTGTGGTTGTCCATAGGTTTAAAAAAAAACCCACATCTTTTAATTTAGAAGCAGAACCAGCCCAATCTGGAATTTCCAGTCATGGAAATGACAAACAGGGAGCTGGCACTGACATTTTTTTCCAGAACATAACCAGGTTTTTAGATGTGATGACTGGAACTAGAGTTTCTGACAAAAAGATTGTCTTGCTTTTGTATCATCTGTTTTTATTTACTACATTTGTGCTATTAATGACTGGTTAAAATGAGTACTAAAAGCCCATATAGCCTTTCTTAACTCCTGCATTTATTAACATATAAGGAAGATCAAACAAAATCTGCAGAGCTCTAGTCATCAACCAAGTAAAATAAAGAGATCTCAGTTACCACAGTGAAGACAACCAATTTATTTGTAGTCTTAGAATATATGTCATGAATGTCACTGTTTTGTTCATGACAAGCTGAAGGAAGGTATCTTTTTTAAGCCTGGAAATCCAGGTTAATGATGAAACTGCATCCAAGATTAAACACTTTTCTGTCTAGAAACTGCAGTCCTTCTGTCTGTTTGTCTACACGTGTATTTATAGAGTCTCAGGCATCGCGGCATCTACGAATTGAGTGATACTGTTGCGGGTGCGTTGTGCCCATCTGCTATTCAGTTTCAGTAGATACGATGCTCTCCTTTGCTTGCTGTCTTAACCTACAGCAATGATTTTATTAATCAAGGTTTTTTCCAGGGTTTATCTGCTTCCAGCGTCCCCCCATAAATATAGCAGAAGGAAGAGAAATGGTTTACATGTGCAGGACATCCACATTTTCTTCCGTGTGCTGCACACTCGGTGCACGTGAGCTGGCTGGGGAGTGCAGGGCTGGAACGTGGATGTCCTAACCACCGTCAGGGTAATGTGAAACAGGGGACCTCTACAATATCCCTGTAGGATGGGGAAAAGTAGAGAAGAAAAACATTGCCTTTATTAGTTAAATGAGATTGGAGTGATTACTTTGCTTTAAGATTGCAGCTCTGCTGCAAACTATGATTGAGAAACGGTCATCAGTAGTTAGCTGTGGTGGCTGTTGGAGAATCCTGCTGTGGTATTTCATTTAATGGTGCACTGAAATTTTCCCTTCCTCTCAGATTTAATCTTTGGCATCTATTAGAGGTCATTGCTTATTTTCCTTAGACCTGGAGAAAACCTTCTGGGTCAGGGAGAGGTCCAAAACTAGACCTCAGTGCCTCAGCTGATTTCAGGCTCTGAACTGGAGTCCTATGACATCCTTCAGGTGAACACTCCAGAGTGCAGAATTACCAATATCTAAACAAGAGAGCAAGCTGCAAGGCTGTCCTCCTCCTCTGTCATTTACCCCTCCACTCGGTCTCATTAGGCAAACGAGAAGCTTAATAAAAACGACTTAAACTGGAGTAAAATCCTTCCTGCATGTTGATATCAGCAGGAATCTCTTCCATAGACGTTGAGTCCAAGCTAAAAACTCATCCACAGACTTTGTTTAGGTTGACTTAGAACTTAAAAAATTAGAATCACAGGCTGCAGCTGGGACCATTAACCTTGATAAAGTATCCTCTCTTTTCACTGCAATCATGTCTTTTCTCTTTATCATAAGGATCATAAAAGCATGATATGTCTCTCTTATTTTGACAGGTTTTATCCCACCTCCACTGATCTTTGGGGCTGGAATTGACTCCACGTGTCTGTTTTGGAGCACGTTCTGTGGCGAGCAAGGAGCCTGCGCGCTGTACGACAATGTGGTCTATAGATACCTGTATGTTAGTATTGCTATAGCCCTGAAGTCTTTTGCATTCATCTTATATACAACCACCTGGCAGTGCTTGAGGAAAAACTATAAAAGATACATCAAGAACCACGAAGGTGGTCTCAGCACTAGTGAGTTTTTTGCCTCTACTCTCACCCTAGACAATCTGGGGCGGGACTCGGTGCCCCAAAATCAATCACATAGGACAAAATTTATCTATAACCTTGAAGATCATGAGTGGTGTGAAAATATGGAGTCTGTTTTATAGTGACTGTGAAGGGGTGAACTATATTAATAATACAAGGGTCCTTTTTTAATAAAAACAAGAAGAGAGCACGAATGAAGAAACACAACTGCAAAACAACAACAGCAACACAGGAAACTTTTGTCTTTTTCTCAAAGTCAGACCCAGCCGGGATTCTTGAGAACAGCATCTTTTAGTGGGATCACTTGTGACATCCTGCGGGGTGACGGAGAAAGCAGGGAGCCACTGTGGCTGGGTACCAGCCCCTTTGACGACAGTGCGAGCTTCCAAGAAGGGCATCTGCAGAGGTTCATCAGAGAGCTTGGCAAACAGACAGGCTTGGGCATGAGGCATAGAGAAAGCAAGGTGATAACGGCAATGCCAAAATAGGCGTTTGCGGTTGCAAACGGGGTCCCAGGGATACGTGGAGCCCCGCGGTGTGGGCTGAAGGGTTAGCCGGTCTAGGTGCTGTTCAAACCCACGGCGCTCTGTGGTGGCAAAGAGGGAGCGGTGCTGGAGTTGTCCCACCAGTCGCACTCTGTCACCAGCCATGATTCCATGATAAATACCTTGGAAGCTGCTGGAAACCTTCCAGGTGGCGAGCAATGCTGTCAGAGGTATCGGAATCCTTCCAGCTGAGGCTTATTCGCAGATCGCAGCTTTGTGGTTGTCTGTGAATAGCTGTGCTCAGATCTCTCAAACCCAGTAAAGTTCAAGACATTTGCTCACACTTGCCAAACGTGCTGTCATTTTTAAAGGGGGATGAATTCCAAATACTTCTCTGTGTAGTCCTCTAATAAGATTTTTTTCAAAATTATTTTCAAATCTATGTTAACCCTTAAATCGCTGACACTTTTCCATAGGGAGGATTTATTTATGCTAGTTTTGGGAAGGATCCTGTTTAATTCACCCAAACATGATGCGACTCAAGGGGTTTGTTTAATCCTCTGTGTTTTTTATCCATACGCCTTCATTCTAATATGCTACCAAGCCAATGAAGACACATAATATGTTTTTAAAAAAGAGAACGAATGCACTGTGTCTCTATAAAAACAATTGTCAGTTGGAGAATTATAGATAATATGATGATTTACATAATATAGTTTTTTCATATTCTATGTGACTCAGTGAATACATATATATATATGGAGAGGCTGTTTGTGTTCTCTCAAGTTTTTAAAGATATATATATATAATTTGCAATCTAGAAATTGTGTGGTGGATGTTTTCTTTAAAGTAAGTGTGTGCGTGTGTGTGTACAAGATGAAAGGAATACTGACCTTAATCCTGCAATACTCACAATTGATTTTTTTTTTTTTTTTCACCTGAGAAATTCCACTGGCTTCAGTGGAAGCCATGTGAGGAAGGTGGAATAATCTCCCCTCCTGGAGGCCTTGTTTTGCCCTTAGATGTGCAAATAGTGTTCCTGTGGAAGGCTGGGTTATGGGAGCAGAGGCTGGCCAGCATTGAGCACCTCTGAAATTTTCATTCAGATCCTCAAGAGGCACCCATGCAGGAGCAGATTTGGCTTTGCTTTTGCAATGCAGTCTTAGCTAAGCCTGCAAAAACTATGGGGAAGCTTTCATCTGATTTCAAGAAGCATTAGGTCAGGTTTATTTTGCATGCATATTTTTCTTTTCCAAAACATTCCTGCTGGGAAGCAATACAAATTGGTTGTGTTTGATGAGTTTTCCCCAGGAACCAGACCCATTTCCAATGGACTAAATGTCAGAAGGGTTTTAAGGGTTACCATCATAATCAAAAAGCTCCTTTTTTTTTTGTTTGTACTTTGAAGCTGTTGTGAACTTGCAGATGTTTAGAGAAGTAACCTGGCACGTTGAACTCAATGCTGGACGTCGCTTCCATGGAGCTGGTGGAGGGGCTGATCTTCCCCAAGTCCTTGTCCATTGCTGGCAGTGGACACCCCAGAGCTGGCACAATTACAGAGGGTTGATAACTTGCCACTCACGTTCAACACCTTTTTAGAAGACTTTGCTCTTATCTGGGCATTGAAACATGGGTGTGGGGTATCAAACTGCTTCCACTTGACTGACTTTACATGTGTGTTTGTAATTTATGCACAGCATTACATGTTCAGCAACAATAAGGGCAAAAAAGAAGAAAAAGGGTGTATCAAATAAACTCCACTGTGCCAAATACTGAACAAATATTTTAATTGCAGATATTAGATTCTTGGTTTTCAGCCATGTTAAGAATCACTTGATTAATGAATGAGTTTAAGGAAAAAAAAAAGTTATTAAGCTATGCAGTGCCATTGTTATGTTGGGTGGTAAATGATGCTTTTTAGACCATTAGATTGTTTTAGTGTATCCTGTCTGCTGAAACAGATACTGCATCCATAAAACAATGAATTTAAAAAAGGCACAGGGTGCATAACTGTCTCATAAAATATGTATAATTGTCAAGTATAAGCCTTTGAAATCATTCTGTACAGTTCTCTTCATTCTGAAAATTTATTACTTAGACTGCTGTCTTTTCAAATGTTAGCTCATAATTTTATACTATACACACACATTCAGACTTGAACACAAATGTCACAGAATAGAACCTTTCTAAAAGCCTGATTGCTTGAAATTCTATAACCTCTTTCACAATTTCATTTTTTTTCCCCCCTCTGAAAGTCCAAGGTGAAGGAGAATAGCATGCTGACATGATACAAAACAAACTCTGAGTGTTCAAGAGCTGTGGTTTGTCAGTACAGTCAAAAGTCCCCCTTGACCGAAGTTATAGAAACAGGATTCCAGGGCACTTAACGTTATCATTTTTATTTTTGTTTATTTTGTTTCATTTAATCTCTTCTCTTGGTAGGTATGGGAGATGCAATTGAATGGGGTTACTTACATAATGTTTAAACTGTAACTTAAAATTCCTGCATGATTGTTGTTTTATTTCTTTTGATAATGCGACTTTTGAAAAGCTCTCTCCCTATCCCACTCTTGTTTTTTTTTAAGGATGTATCAGATGCCTGCATCATGAAGCACTTTACAGTCAGTGCTTTGGTACAGATTCAAGAAAAGAGCTTTAGTTTAAAGAAAACACAAAGACCAAAACCTTCATCCATCCCAGCAGGCTCTTTGTTTTTTCTGATTTCAAAACCACAAGCCAGTTTTGCCTGCAACCCAGTTTGTGTTATAGAATAACAAATGAAGAGTCTCAGACGTCCTTCCGCTTTCCAAACTGCAGTATCAGCCTTCGCCTGTCAGCACTTCGCTTCCATCCCGCAACTGCCTTAACCGTGCAGGCAACTTAAGAACAAGGATGGAGTTAGAAAAATGCCCATTTCTGGGAACAGAAACAGGGGTGTGGTCTGAGCTGTGCAGTCCAGATCCAACGCTGGAAATTTTTTCTCCATATTCAGGGGCATTGAAATTCAGGGTTTTGTTGAGACCTCAGTCTCAACAGAAATGTTATTTTGACATTTTCAAGCACTGTGTTCCCTGCATGGCTGTCTGCTAAGGAATGGAATGCTGGAGATATAAACTGCTTGAGATTTAGCAGTCTCTATGGGATTGTCCAGTTGCCTTGCATGTCTTCAGGTTGGGGTTTCCTTTCCCTTGCACAGATACCACCGTGGCGTAGCCCCAGTGGAATCAAAAGGGGACCCCAATCTAAAATTGGTGCAGATGACACTAGAATTGGTCCCATCAGTTTCTTTGCATCCATGTTAACAAGGGGATGCATTTTCAGAACCTTCTTTTTATACATGTTGAAATCATCCATTTTTCTGACTTTGCCCAGCACATCTTGGATGTATAGTGGGACTGAAAAGGCCATCATGTGAATTATCTAGACAAACCTTCTACTCCTTGGGAGTTCAACTAAGAAGGGCCTCACAGTGCCATACCCCTGCAAGACTCGCTGAACTACTTAGTGCTGCTATTATTAATCTCAGTTTGGTCTCACCTTGCTGGGAAGGTGAAAAGGGAAAGATGCAGAGAGAAATTAGCTTCAATTAGCTGAGTTAGCTATGCTTCAAAATGCTGCAGAATTGAACTGTTGGTCTGCAGACATTTGGAAAGTCATTGGAGTATTTCCAAATGGCTGAGATGCATTGGCATTTTTTTTCTTGGGGAAAAAAAAAAAAAATTAAAAAACTAAGGGAATGAATGAGATTTGGAGTCCCTCCTATCCCCATCAGAGTTTTATGTTCATCACATTGCTGTTGGAGGCAATGTACTTCAGGTTTATCTTTGTGTCTCAGTCAGACACATATTTTTTTCTCAGTAAATGAGGTCCTGGAAGACAGAAAGATGACTCCATCTCGTAACCAGCAGTTTCACTCTGCAGCAAACCCAAGACAACCTGAAGGCTACCAGTACTGTGAAGCTTTAGCCCCTGGGTCAGCCATGGCTGTTGCTGCCATGTGAGAGTTTCTCACAGCTGGGTGTGTTGGGCTCAGTATTTTCTTCAGACTTGGACAACCTTGGTGTGATGTTTGTTTTATTCTTGGCAGGTGACATGGGGAATTGTCAGTATTAAAGACATGCAAATGCTTCACTGGACTGATGTGATAACAGCTTTGTTCCTTTATTCACAAGGGTTTCCAGACTTATTCCCACTCTGCCTTTTGACACAGCCATGCTCATCTATCCCCCTAATTTCACATGAACTATCTTTGCAGACAGAAGCACGTTTGTTGTTGTTCTCTCTCTAGATCTGACTAATGCCTGCAAAGTTCACAGGCTTTCTGTGCATAGGGCAGAGCACCCCTGAATATAAGCAATAATACTGACCTGTTCCCATTTGCATTAGGAGTTTTTGCTTTTCTTACCTAAATCTGAGTTCACCTCTCCCAACATTCTATGCTGCTGCTGTGACTTGCCTTTTTGTTGGCAGCAACTCCAGGGGACAGGCAGCCAAGATACAATTGGTGTGAACATAGGCAGCAGTTTATTAAGATGGGCCATCATGTGATGGGAGCCTTTGGCATGAGCCAAGCTCAGCTTCGGTTATCTGATGGTTGAGATTGATCCAAGGAGGAAAGGAGCAACGAGGGTATTGTGGCTGAGCCCCCCGGAGTCCCTGAGAGGATTATCCACCCTTCTGTGCTCCTGGATAGACCTACCTGCCCTGCCTCCCTGAGACCCACAGTTTGTGGGCGTTTCTTCCAAACTGACCATCAGCTTCCTTTCTTCAGCCACAATTCTTCCTTCTTCCCAATGGCAAAGCACAGCTCAGCTCTACCAAGTCAACACGAGGTGTTCAGAGTTATTGACTGGCATTTAAATTCGCCCGGGGTGCCAGCAGGTCTCACTTAGTATTACCTATGCTCAAAATGTTATGGTTTGTTCTGCTTTTGTACGCTAAATCTATTACTTCTAGGGTGCAAATGATGTTTTCTATCATTCCATTGACATTTCTAGCCAATCTGAGTCTTAATACAATTGCTTTGCTGAAAAATGGCCTTTCAGCAGTTCTTAGAGATTACGTACTTCTTTATTAACTAGTGATGCCAAGTAAAATCTTTGGCCATTGCCTGTTCCCTGAATCCAGTGGAGCAGAAGGAGGCTTTGTCTCCTCAGAAGCAAGAGCAGTGGTTTTTTTGACAGAATATGAACATGGACCTCTTTTCTTTCAGCTTCAGTCTTGCCACAGCTGCTCAGCTATGAGCATCTCTCAGGCCCAAAAGGACGCAGGGGATTCAGGAGAAGCCACGTGGACAGAGGAATCCATTTAAATGGCTGCAAGAGTGGGACCATAGGATGTATGCAGCATATACGCTGTTTCGCTTGTCAAAACCTTGCTTCAGTCTCTGTTTGATGAATGGAGTGACTCCAGGGATGGGGTCTTTGGGACACTATGAGTTTGCGATGTTTCTCCCACTTTCTTCGGATTAAGTGCGGCAGAGTGGAGTGTCATACCCTAGGAAGGAAAAGATTAGCAATACCCTGACAGTTTGTAGTGCTGGGCTTGTTCTACACACAGTTGGTGTCTGCAAATGGCAGAAAGTAATAAGAAACTTGTCAAGTCCAACTCAGCAAATAATTTATAGCAACTTCATAAATTAATTTTCCCTTATATTTCTTCCTTTCAAATTGCTGAGAAAACCAAGAAAATGCCTCCAGTGTATTTGCAAGGTCATTTCTGCATATCATCTGTGGTCTGGAGGGGTTTGGAAAAGCTTTCTTATAATTCATATGTGTTGGTTTGTTCTGACTGGACATAGAAATCGTGGGGGATATTTCTGCTCCCTGAGTTCCCTAGGCTGGAATTTTCTCATCAGTACAAATAGTTCAAAAATATGTGACTAGGAATTGAGTAAGAGGATCCTTGCTCAATGCCAGTGGGCAGAGCGCCACTGGACGTACACTGCTCCAGGGCAGCCAAAGTGCCGGCTTCCAACTCACAATCCACTTTCCAGGAATATTCTCTCACAGATGCTTGAAATTCTCTGCCTCTCCTAGTGTTCCTACCAGTTAATGCATTTATTTGAGTAATTACTGAGAGCAAACACAAGAAGGGTATGAACCCAGACAAAAACAAATTGGTATTAAGGTGAAGCAGGTAGCGCAAATTTTATTTGCGATGTTTGCACAGCTCTTAGATCGGAAGCAAAAATCTCTCGGGAATTGGAGAGTTGCACATGGCATAACATATCTTAGTTCTTCCCAACTGAATTGCCAGTTCGTAGGACAGCAAAAGGCATCTTTCCCTCCCATGTATATCTTAGCCCTTCAAAACCCTTTTCTTTTGCAGTATGGCATCACACAGATACCAGTGCATTTACCCCTTGGTATAAACTATGTCTCAGTGCTATGTTTTCGGTGCCTCACAACTCTTAACTGTGTGAACTTGAAAGGAAGAAATGACCCCTGTTCTTCGCCCGCGATGCTTTCTGCCTCATCGGAGGATGATGATCCCTCTTGAAGACTCACAGCTGTTTTCCTAAAGTCTTAGATGCAGTGGGACCAAACTGTGCTCTGTTGATTGCAGGTGGCCTATAAGCTGTGCTCAGAGGTCTGTAGCTTGTCTACAGGCCCACAATTGCCTTCACGATGTTTTCAGTGCAAAGCATGGTGCTGAGGCTATGCATAACTGTCTCTGACAAACTTTAAGGGTTGCCAGTGGTCTATGACCACCAAAGTTTGGGAGTCTCCGTGTTAGCACATGAAAGCGGCTCCCATCATCTGCTTTTGGGAAGGAGCCACGTCAGAGCAGGGTTCAGTGGAAAAGTGCAGCAGAGCTGGGACTGCACAGCGTTTCAAGCAAAAGGAAGCTCTTGGTTCGCTTTGGTACCACGTCCGTAGTGAAGAGGGGTGGGGATGGGAGCAGGGGAAGAGCTGTGACCTTTTAAAACCCATAGTGCCTACCACTGCAATGGAACGCTGTATTGTATTATATTATACGTGACAACCATGTAAATAAAGTACAATAAATGTGGTGTTTGTTAGGATTTTGATACAAGTCAAATGCAGTCTGCAGAAATGTTTTTTTTCCCTGCTGTATGTACTCATATCACATTCCAGGCATGGGGACATTTGGGGGTGTGTGAGCTAGAAATGCATAAATGGCTTTAGATGGGAAATGTTTGCAGTAAGAGTATTTTAAAATTCCTTTTGCCATGTATAGATGAGACAGGAGCACCATATCAAAACCAGCCAGAGTGGAGGGAGTGGGGGCAGCTTAAATACACAGGAGGAGAGTAGCTCTTGACTTGAAGTGGTTTGTGAGCAGAAGCAACGGTGCTGCCCAGCCAGTCCTTGGCCATGCTTCATTCATGGTGGAGGAAGAGCAAAGTTTTAGTTTGGCTGATTTCTTGTTGCTTGTTTTCCTGATGCAGAGGTTGATCAGGAGCATATGCCTTGCCTGTGTAACCTGGTTATTCTCCACCCTTGAGATCCCTTAGCAGCAACTACAGCTGAGCAAACTTAAGAGCTTAAAATTCAAAGCAGATTGGGAAAAAAGTTCTCCTGTTCTTAACTCAACTAGCTGGCCCCTCTGTGGCTCTGGCAAACATTGAAGGGCTTTTTTTTGTGGCTAATAAGAATATTAGGAACTTACTTTGTTCCTTAACCCACTCCCTTCTCCATCCTCATGTTTCTCCATGGTGTAATAACAGAATTAACACATTTCAGTGGGGCAGGTCTGCCACGTGCCCTCCAAATCCTGATACATCTCTCGACTGGGTTGTTGGTGAGAGTTCCTCCAGGCTTCAGAAGCTCAGGACTTCTCTGGCAAGTGTTTGCAGCTGGTGTGTGGGTGTAATCTTCCGTCGGTGTGTGGAGGGTGCTTCCACATTGATTGTCTTGTTGGAGAAACAAGACTGCCCTATGCAGTTTGTCACACCTATGGCTCGAAACTCCCCCACAGAGCTCTGTGCAGGGTCCACAATATGGGAGGAGTATCTACGTGCCTCCGTACCAGACCAGTCAGTGATGTTTGTCCCGCGTATCATTGCTGTTCTTCATAGTCACCTGGGCAGAGCAGCATTTGTGGGTGGTTGTATGTGAAGAAGGTTCTTCCTGCCTAGGACATCTCCACAGATGGTCTGTAGCAGTATGCATGGGACCTGGATGAGCCCAGGTCCCTCTGCCCCTGCCTTGGGCTGTAGGTTAGCTTTTTCCTACTGTGCCCAAGGGAAAGTGGTCCTCAGAAAGGTCTTTGAAGTGTGCTGGTTTGACTGCTGGTAGTTTTGCAGATGTTTAGCAGCACTTCCAAAAGAAACCAAAACCTGGTTTGGAAAAGGAAATGTTTCACTGTACAATTGATTTTAAAAAAAAAAAAAAAAAGAAAGAGAAACCACATGCTCGATATATTTTGAGTACTGTGTTCTGTATTTTTGCAGCTTATATTTTCCAGATGAGCAGTTTAGAAATATGTGATGTGAAATACATACTGTAAGTTTGCTGTAAATGATATTAAAAACACTATTTTCATTCTTCTCCTGTCTCACTGGATGATCTCTTTGGTTCTCCCAGCTTGGCTGGCTGGGCTGGTACTCTGTCTCTCCCAGAAAGTTCGGTTTCAGTAAAGGCGGAGTTGAGAGTTTGGGTTGGAGGTTCGATGTTGAGGTTGAAAGTTTGCTAGAAATGGCAGTGGGGCTGAACGTGTTCCCGTGCATATGCAGTGCCTTCAGAGGAGAGGTCCCGGTGAAGAAGTGGTTGTGACAGAGAAGGTAAGGCAGATTTTTGGAAAGGGCAAGATGATGTTTAATTAATGTTTGTACAAAAGCAGAGGGAGAACCAGGGCATCTTAGGTGGTTGCAGAGTGAGGGAACTTGAACACCTGGAAGACAGTAAGATGAGGAGGAGCTCAGAGGGGACATGAGCAGTTAGGAAAAATGCTGGATGTCTCATTGATGACGATTGTGTCTGATGCTCTTTGTGTCAGTTCAGCTGTTGAGGGGAAAAAAAAGAGCTTTTAACTAAAATAACAACAGCTTAGTGAAGTAGCTGAGCCCTGCAATGCACCCTGAGCCCCTGCAGCTGTTTTTGCTCTGAGAGCTGCAGAGGCTTCTCCCTTCATCTCCATCAAAGCACCCAGTGCCATGGGGTCAGGCCAGCAGAGTGGCATATTCGTGAGAATGTGATGATATCCATTTCCACTTGTTCTAGCTGCTGCATTGGTCAGAATAAAAGTAGGCACTTATTTGACCCATTATTTTTAAATGTTTCAAATCTGTTGTGTGAAAAGAAAACCATTTTCTCCTGAGCTCCTACAAAATGATGCTAAATGAGGCAATTACATTCAAACTGAGTTGAATATTCAGTTATTCCTTGCTTGTTTCATTTTTTGTCCTTCCCTGTTCCAGTTCCCTTTTCTGGAAGGCAGAGGGCAAAACAAAGTTTAAAAGTTAGAAAAAACCCTTACATTTTACTGCATACAACTTGAATCCAACCGCTGTTGCTTTGAATTCACTTTCAAACAACAGAAGCTTTGGAGAGCGGTTCAGAAGGAGGGAGTGAGGGAGGAAGGCTGGAAAAAATGTTTTGCTAAATGTCGACAGCAAAGTGTCTTTTATTTCATTTTATTGCTTTCCCTCAGCCTAGCTGCTGCTGGTGTTGGAGCCTACGCAGACACCCTCTGAAGGCATCGCTCCTGCATGCTGCACTGGCCGTTCCTTACAGGTCCCCCGCTGTCCCCCCAACTGGTGTGCACACCAGCACACATCACACCTAGCTTTTCGGGGCCTCCCTTCAGCCATCCTAGACCTTGCATTTTGCTGCCGCCTCTGACAGAACCTGGTTAATTGGATATTTACCAAGCTGGATTCTGGTTTGGATGCAGATTATTAACCTTTATGTCACCTAGAAGATATTACACCTGCTAAAGTTAATGTTTTGAGACCAGGAGGTTAATGTGTCAGTGCTCAGCCCTCCCTAATTAGCAGCAGGGCTGTGTGTGTGGCTGTGCTGTGAGCCCTGCTTCAGTTAGAAAGGACTCACAGATGGGTCACATCAACAGTGTAAATTTATCTGCCTCCTTCAGCCCCCTCTGATGCATCTCCTCCTTGCTGTCCCTGGACCTTGGGTAAGTCTCACTGATATGGTGGCAGCCCTTCCCAGCCTCAGGCAGGGTGTGATCGTGGCAGCCTTCCCAAGGCCAGCCTGCCTGTGGACTGAGCCTGGGCTCGGTCAAAGGCAGTAATTGGTGATGAAGTCTGGGGAGCTCCAAGCTGAGAAGGTTGTTGGGTATCCAGGAATGTGCTTAGCAGAAGGTCGTAGCTCTGCACCAAGTTTGCTCAGCTCCTGAAGCCTCAGGTGATCTTCAGTCTGCCTCTGAGCTGGCTGAATGGCATGAAGTAGTTGTTAGGGCTTAAAAGAATTTGTTTTGGGTTTGTGTTCTGGTGTTCCTGTGCTTGCAACCAGAGCGTACCCTAGGATGTGTCCCTACTGGAGTAAGAATCATGCAAAGAGCAATCTGTAGGTCAGGAGTGGAGAATATTGGAAGGATAAAATATGTTGTTGGAATTGCGAACTTTTGTACCAGAAACCTGGTTTGAAGAGCCCTGCTCAGCCAGTCAGGGAAGACAGACACATCCTATGTTGTTCATGGCAGGGCAAAATTAAGTATTTATCCCTTGTCTCTGTTTTCCTCTCCCGCCTGTGACAAATATGGGCCAGGCAGGAGCATTGGTTTGTGCCTTGCAAGACCAGGAACTGCCTGTCTTCAGAGAGCTGTTTGCAGCTTGTGTCCTGCCTGACCCTGAGCAGCCCTGAACCATGCTGTCTCCTCACTGCAAATCCATAGAGGTCTTGTTACCAGGAGAAAGGGGTTTTCAGCAAGAGGCAGCTGCCTGCTGATCCACGGCTCTTCCGTTTGTACCTCCTGCTGTCTACCTCTCAGCTCTGTAGGGACAGATCCTGGCTCACGTGGCTAGTACGAGGTAACGAGATCAGACAGGTACTTTCAGCAGGCTGGCAGCCTGAAGGGTTCTCTTTCAAATCTTGCTTTTAAACAGCAGGTGTGTTCCCAACAGCCACGTGTTGAATCATGTTCCTTTGCCTCAGATGCTGAGAAAGGGCTTAGGCACATGTGCATTTTGCAGACACCTAGAGGCCTTCAAAATGCTACCATGCTACCTACCATTTCGTTATCGTGGTACGGTATGACCAGCTATTGGTCATAGCTGCTTCCCTAAGTGAGCTAAATTCCTCTCCGTTCGCTGCTCCCAAATGGGCTTGCTGCTTTCTGTATGGCAAAGGACAGTTTATGTCATGCAAGTAGCAGGGAGACGTGCACATGGAGCTCAGTAAATACAGGCACCCAGTGTAAGGCTGCTTTTGTACAGGGCAGAAGGAACGCGCTCAGCGCGTTCCCAAGCAATGCTGTTATCTGTGAGCCATGCTGCAGCAATACCTCCAGTCCCTGACACCGAATGAGGCATAACTGAGACAAGTGTTCTGCAAACTTTGACAACAGAAGTGCCTGAGATCTACACAAAAGATAACCAGACGGAGGCTGATAAATGAGGGATAGAGGGAAAAATGACTAATCTTTTCAGCCTGCTTCGCAGAGGTGTTGCACACCAAGACCTACCCTGGCTTTATGAGTCAACCTTCAGCAGCACAAGGAGGAATCTCAGTCCCTGGCAGGTATCTCCTCTATAACGTGGTGGATTTCAGCTCCTTCATGACGTGGCACTTCTCCTTCCACACAAGCACCTTTGAATTGTGCAGGCAAAGTGCAAAAACAAACTGCTAAATACAGCTGGTCAGAATATTCCCCATGAGGAAAAAAAAAATTCATTTCCCTCAAAAATTATGACTTTTTGTGGGAATATCTCCATTTCAGTGGCATTTCATTCAAACAAAATCTTTCGATGAGCTTGCAGTGTCTTGTTGGAATTGGATCATTTTGAGTTTTCTTTGGGAAACTGTAGCTTGAGTTCTATCAGGATATAAAACAAATTAAGAGTATTTGGACTTTTATCAAAATGAAATGTTTTGATTGCCTTCAAGCAATCTTTTCTGCTTAACATTACACTTCTGTGGAAATTTTGCAATTCAATATTTTGTTCTCTTTTGAAATACAAGCACATATGGACCTTCTGGATTTTTTCACAGATGCTTCTCGCCACTCCAGACCCCACCGGTACCTACTTTTAGTACATCACCAGCCTGATGGTTACCTGGGACATGGGAGCAGGCATAGCTGCTGAGGGAAATGCAAGAGCATGCGGTCACCCAACAGCAGGCCGCGCTCTTGCCAGACAGCGTGAGGATAAATCCTCTCCCTAAGCAAGTACAGGGTTATCCATCGCTCAGTTTCCTTTTTCCATTGATTCAGTCTTTGAGAGAAGAACTAATGTATTTAAAAATCAAAGCCAATGGTGCATTTTCCCTGTTAGTCTGAGGCCAACATTCATTTTAAAATTGGCTTTGTGTCTGCTCTTTTGTAAATTTGCATCTCCCTCCTGGTGCTCCCAGCAGGGGCTGGGAAGATAACTGCTAGCGCTGCCCTGCCAGCGCGATGCTTGAGCTGAGCTCATGTTCTCACTGGGAGCACCAAATCTGGGGGCAGATCTTGCTCGTGTCCCACTGCCTTTGTGCGCAGGTGGGAGGAACACAGCACTGGCTGCAAAAGACTACATAGCTATAGCTGATATTTTGCAGAATACAGAGGTCTTGGTAGGAGGATCCCTATTTTAGAGGTGAAAATGCATGAAGGTGAAGGGCAGCTATAGAAATCTGGTGTTTTTACTGGCCTTGTAGGTAGGGAAAAGCTGAATGTGAGCTTGAAGAGGACAAAGTGCAGATCAGGGGAGTTTGTTCCCTGCCTGAGGTCCACAGGACTTGCTGGCTGTCATGCTCAGCATATGGACCTTGCTGGCTGCCACGGTGCTTTTCAGCAGAGCCATTCCTCCACCTCTCCAGCTGTTTAGTCCATTAGTCACCTCACTGGCCTTAAATAGAAGGAATTTCAGGTTTTCATTAAAGGCTTGAGCCTGGGATGATGATGCTCAGCAGAGGTCCCATTTTCACCTTTAGGAGATGGCCAGAAAGAATAAAAATGGTCTCGTTATACAGCAAGTTAGGAAAATTTCTACTGAGAAGTGGGAGAGTAAAGGGGACAGGGACTTTCATCTTATTCTCGGATGGACTCAAGATGGCAGTGAGGAGTGAATGTGCCCCTAAAGGCTGCAGGATGGCCTGTGCAAAATGAACAGGGGCCCTCAGGCTGCTTCCAGCAGGCAAGTGCAGAAATTCAGCAAATTCAGCAACCAGAAATTCAGAAGGCTAAGAAATGCTCAGGCTGGAGTGGAGCATCATCCTACTTTTCTCTCTTAGAGGTGGTTTCTGGGATTAAACTTGTTATCATCTCTCCAGTCCTCTCCTCACATGCAAGAAGAAAGGGACTGCTGAACTGATGATATGAATGATTGATATGATGATGTTGTTGTGGCAGTCCTTAGAGGACACTGAATGATACCCTTCCCCTTAGATTAATTAACGCATTTACCTGAAATCCTGGAGACCTCTTTCCTGCAAGCCTTGGGTGTATACAAAACATATCTTCTCCATTCAGAACATGTACTAATTCCCCACTGAAATCAGTGCTCATCCAGTACTAACACCCACACAACTTCTAAATGCCTCTGGAGAGGAGCAGAGCAACTTGAAAGACATCTAGATTTCTGGATGAAGTCAGAACACAACCCAGCCTTTGTTCAAATGACATATGAACAAAAAGGTGTTTGATTTTTATTTATTTATTTATTTTCCAATATTGTAAACATGCTGCTGAACCGCAAATGCACAAGGAGATGCAGAAGAGGGTACTGAGCTGCAAATCAAAGCCTGCTCATCACAGGAACGCACTTTACAGCTGAAGTTGAGGTTTGAGGGGACTCTCTTTGCCCTTGCATCACGCCTAATCTGTTTTCACTGCGGGTCATAAAGCCCGATGTGCCGAGTTTTTCAAGTGCCATTAGTTTATGGGCTTGTTAACAGAAGGGATTTTGTTACCTTTCAGGGTCTGATTCTCACTGAACCAGAAATACCTCAGTGTAATTTTGATGGCAGAGGAGAATCAGGTTAATAACGTTTAGGATTGTCTTTTCAGCAAATATTATTTGAGCTGGTTCCTTTTCACCTCCCTCCTTTCCCTGCTCTGTGGTTGCCATCACTGGAATTAGCTACCTGGCCACGTATTACTGTAGCTGTATTTAAAAGTTGCCAACGCTTGGGCTAAGGCTTTAGAAACAAGTATGGCAGCAGCCTTTTGGGGGCTGTGTTCAGAAGAAGGTGAAGACATCTGCAAAATGCATGTTTATTTGTTTTTGCGTGTGTATCCCTATACAAAGCTGCAAATGGGAATGCAAGGATATTTAAAAGCCAGGGGAGACAGAACATGTTAGAATTTTAAAGTATTGTTAGAGCACAGCAGGCCATATGATAGTGGAAACGTGAGACAATAAAAGGGGGCATCAGTTAATTAGTATGTTAATACACTGCTACGATCAAAACTATTCTACTGGCAGTGCTGCCTTCCAGTGTGAATGGAGTAATTGTTAGAGATAACTGAAAAGGACAGGAGTGTTGTGTGGGTTGGGAATAAAGCTGCGTGTTTCAGCAAGGGCAGGAAACAGTATAGAGAGGTGCAGTGGGTTGACCCTGGTTGGATACCAGGCGCCCACCAAAGCCGCTCCATCACTCCCCTCCTCAGCTGGACGGGGGAGAGAAAATATAACGAAAGGCTCGTGGGTTGAGATAAGGACAGGGAGAGATCACTCACCAATTACTGTCACAGGCAAAACAGACTCGACTTGGGGAAATTAGTTTAATTTATTACCAATCAAGTCAGAGTAAGATAATGAGAAAATAAAAACTAAATCTTAAAACACTTTTCCCCCACCCCTCCCTTCTTCCCGGGCTTAACTTCACTCCTCATTTCTCTACCTCCTCCCCCCGAGCGGCGCAGGGGGACGGGGAATGGGGGCTGTGGTCAGTTCATCACACATTGTTTCTGCCGCTCCTTCCTCCTCAGGGGGAGGACTCCTCACACTCTTTCCCTGCTCCAGCGTGGGGTCCCTCCCATGGGAGACAGTCCTCCGTGAAATTCTCCAATGTGAGTCCTTCCCGCGGGCTACAGTTCTTCACAAACTGCTCCAGCGCGGGGCCCCTCCACGGGGCGCAGTCCTTCAGGAACAGACTGCTCCAGCGTGGGTCCCCCACGGGGGCACAAGTCCTGCCAGCAAACCTGCTCCAGCGTGGGGTCCTCCACGGGCTGCAGGGGGACAGCCTGCCTCACCATGGTCTTCACCACGGGCTGCAGGGGAATCTCTGCTCCGGCGCCTGGAGCACCTCCTCCCCCTCCTTCTTCACTGACCTTGGTGTCTGCAGGGTTGTTCATCTCATATATTCTCACTCCTCTCTCTGGCTGTTTTTTTCCCCTCTCCTTAAATATGTTATCCCAGAAGCGCTACCACCATCACTGATGGGCTTGGCCTTGGCCAGCGGTGGGTCTGTCTTAGAGCCGGCTGGCATTGGCTCTATCAGACATAGGGGAAGCTTCTAGCAGCTTCTCACAGAAGCCACCCCTGTAGCCCCTCTGCTACCAAAACCTTGCCACACAAATCCAATACAAGAGGAAAGTCTTCAACAGTGTTTGTACCTTCTAAAAGGGCTGGAGTTTGTAGGTAGCACTTGATGCATATTATACATGCTGACTTGGACTTTTTGTAATGCTACTTCTGCTGAAGAAGTCTTTTGATGGTTAAAACTCAGAGGCAGCCTGGCCTGGCATCATTCACCTTTTGTCTCTTCTTTTCCAGTTTTCTAGTTAAGTGCAAACAAAGCTGGAATGCATGAGGAAGAAAAGCTTTGGCTTATTTCGGGGGGAAAACAGTCTAAGAACCTACCACCTGCTTTCATTCATCACCTTTCTCATATGAGGGAGAGAGCAAAGACCTTGCTGAGTTCAGTAAGACATTTCTCTTAAAAGGTAACAACCTTTACAGCAGCCTGTCTTTTGATGGGACATTCTTAAGATGTAATGCACTGATATCTAAGACCTTTCCTTTCTTTAGAGAGGTGAAAATGAGTTTTTGCCTTCTAGAAGCTCAGTATAACTAAACAACCTATTGACTTCCCTGCTACAAGGTGTCTGCTTTCTCAAGATGCATTGAACATGACAGATACTCCTCTAGTCCCAGGCAGTGCAGCATTAACCATGTCTGTGCACCACCTCTACTACAGGATGCTCTTCCCAATGTCCAAATTGACATGAACGAACAGAGAGATGCTGTAGCTACACACACTGGAGAAATAGGTCAAAAATAAATGCTTTAAAGAACAGAGTAAATGGCTTCACTCTCATCTATACTCCCTGACACACCACTAACTCATCAATATCTTCCTCTCTGTGACAACCCTGAGAAAAACAAGACAATTGGAGAGTAAGAGAGGTTATTTAAACAAGCATGCCGAGTGGCTTTCAAAAGTAGCTCTTGTTTATTATAGATCTGCTGGGAATTTTTGGAAGCACTCTGTTGAGCAACAGCTTAAAAAACAAAACCAAAAAAAAAATCCCAACCCCAACACATTGAAATCCTGAGCAGCTCTGCTCTTTTCCAGCTGAGGTTGATCAGAGCTGCCAGTCACTATGGAGGAGCTGACTGTGTTGAGATGGTGGGAACAGTCTGGGGTAGGTGTGTGAAGGTGTATCCAGAATCTTTAGAAATGTCTTTTAGAATTCTTCCAGTGCAGATTTTATTCCATCTTTAACCATTGCTTTTGGCTGGGCATGAAGGTGTTGTGTTTCTAAGAGCTGTTGCCTCCTTGGTGTTAGGTCAGAGTGGCTTTGGCAGATGGGTCCTGTGGAGCTGCTGTCCATCCCATATAGGAAGTGCCTCTGCAAATCAAGACATCTCTGCCCTGAGCTCATAACTTTTCTGTATTAAATGCTATAATCTCACTAAGCCTAAACCCCACTTCTGGAGAAGGCGATTCTCTCTGGAGGTGGGCTGTGCTGCTGCCTTCTGGCAGTTTGGCTATCCTGCCGGTAGGTTCAGCTGTCTGGGATACCTTGGGGTCCCTTTGGTGGCCTGGTCCCAAGCTTGGGCACCATGGACAAAATCATCACTGACGATGCATGTCACCAGGAGAACAAGGTGAAAAGTCCCCCCTGAAGATGTTCCCCAGCTTAATAGTGTGGAGGGCTCAGCCCAGTGGAGGTCACGTCCCCAGCTCACGCCTCGGTGCACGAGGGCAGGAGCGCGCTACTCCGCAATAGCAAAGAAGCTCCTCTTCAGCTTAAGCAACTTTATCTTTTCCTTTTTTGTTTAAAGGGCCTAGGTTCAAACACTGCCGCAAGCCTAGACAGGTGGCCATTTCATAGTTCCAGTAAATAATTTACAGGGCAAATTCAGACCTGTCTTTTGGTCCTGTATTATTCATGAATGAACGGGCTTGGTTTTTATGACAGTGTTCCTTATTCAAACACGGTCTGTAATGTATCTCAGTCCTCGAGTTCATTTCAGTTGTGGCTGGCTGTTTGCCAGCCTTTCGTTGCTGCTTTCTGTTTTGCAAAATGTGTTTACTAGATTGTATTATTTCTATTTGCTTCCTGAGGGACTGAAACTTTTATACGCAGCAAAGAGATTTCTGCATGGCTGTATAAGTCCCTTTGTAGTGAAGCTTCACTCAAATGCATATTTCTGAGCATTTCCCTTTGCACAATTGTTCTTGCAAACAAAAATATCATTTGTATGAACATTCATGGCAAAGGTCAGAAATATCTCCAAGGAAAACACTCAAGCATCATTTTTATAAATCTTCACAAACACTTCACTGTTGTTTGCTCATTTTGGCTTGCACGAGTCTCACCCACGGGGTTTATGGATGTGAGGGTTTGGCTCCCTCGTGACCTCTGGGGCCCCTGTTATCTCTGAGCATCTCTAAATCCCATTCGTTTTGTTGGAGGTGGAGAGGGTAAAGCTGCAGTTTCCCAGCTGCTCGCTGAATTTCTGCAGTGTAGAGCTTCTTGAGAAGATGTAAGCCTTGTGACTCAAGCACTGTGCGCCGAAAAAACAGGATTCACTTCTCAGTCCTTTATACACTTCCACTTATCCTTGCTTCCTTAGGCCTTCACTCTTCACTGATAAAATGGGAATAATAATAACACCTTCTTTCCCAGGTACCGTTTCCTTGTGCTATCAACTTACCCTTGCAAATGCTACAAGCCACAGATCCAGCGTCATCTTTATGCCCACTCATACAAATGAACCCTTATCCTAACGATGATAAATAAACATGCAGTATCTACATAACACCAGGCAACTGTGAGAGCATTGAAATGTGAATCCATCCTTTTGTATTAATTTATATACTGCAGAAATAGCGTATATAGGGGGGTAACTGACCCTGGCGCTCATATGAGCGATTTGCTCATATGCTGATTTGCTGCCTCTGTGCTTGATTGAACAATTGACGGTGCTCACTGTTTTCATTCATCCCCTGAAACAGAAATGTGTATAAAAATAATTTATATCATCTGCTTCATCCCCTAAAAATAAGCTCATATAAATTAGTGAGAAATTAAAGATAATATTATCTATTTCTTCTGTGAATGTGTGGTCACAGCCTTGAAAAAGTTGAAATCCAAGTGAGAAAACTGACCGAGTGTGTTGTTAATACCCTCTATGTCTTAAAAAAAGGGATTAATTTGCTACTAAGATCCCTTTGGATGAAAAGGGTCATGGGTTATTTACAAACAAGTGTTATTTCTCTAGCTATCATTACTCAAAACTGTGAGGGGGAAAAAAATTATTGTCCTTACATTTCTTTCTGCATTCAGGGAGGCTCCAATTTATCAGATCTCTGTTTCTAACACAGAATTCCTTTAAAAACCAGAGGATATACCAAGCCCTCTCAGGAGGTGACAAGACTGCTGATCTAATTACGAAAGTATTCGGAGCATTGCGGCCTCCTCAGGTGACTTCGCTGGAAGCTGCGGGTGCAGAGACGCTTTTGAAACTCAATCTGCACATCCTTTATGTGTGTCTGGTCCAGAGACCTCCAAGGAAACCTCAGGACTCTGCAGAAAGTGGTGGTACCAGCACAGAACTAGGGGAACTGATTGTTTCTGAAGTCAGTTTCAGCTTTCATATAAGACCAAAGGAAATGCCTTGACCATTTACAATCATGAGCCATCCTCTGCCATTTCTGACAAGTGCCGGGTGCCAATTCTGGAGTCCTGGCTTAAAATGTCCTACAGTGGCATCTGGATAATTTATCTCTCTGTACATGTTCTTTGTGCTTTTGGGCTGTGAAGCTACTTTGGCTACAATCATGCCAATTTTTTTTGGCCTGTGGAGCTACTTCCCAGCAATGGACCAAGGAATTTGGGTTTGTAATGTTTGTTGAGTATTTGGGGCCCTCGGACAAAACATTTTATGTAAATCCCAAATCCCAACTGCAAAAGTCAGATAGGGCACCCTATTCATTTAGATATTTTGCAGATCTATACTGCCATGAAGCTTAGCTGAGTTCAGCAGCACTCTTCTTTTGGGCTGTGAAGGCTGGAAAGGACAATGCAAGTCAGGACCAAAGGGCATCCGTAGAGACTCAGAGAACTAGATCTGGAGCAAGGCTGGGGTGCATTGATAGTGTTGTTTTGAGATCTTGGGATTGACTATATACAGCAAATAATTTTGCTTCAAACTTAGATGAGTGAACAGAGCTCTGCAGTGCTCCAGGACTGGAGGAGAAAGGCAACCCAGGCACTGTCAGACCAGAGAGCACGGATGACAGCAGGAGCAGCCAGAGGGTACGTGTTAGGAGTGAAGTACATCTGCAAGCTGTGGCAAGTGGATTATTTTGCACAGAAGTTTATATATTCCAGCCTGTGCTATTTCTCCCTTCATAAACAGCATCCAAGCAGCAAAGTCAGCAGGCGTGTGTGTTCGCCCAAGGCCAAATACAGCTCTGCTGTCATCACTGGCAGTAAGGACTACCTGCCTAATCGTACCCAACTGCATATCCACAAAACCACTGATGATCCAGGAGCCTTGAGTCCTTTCAATGCTCCTGTAGATTCAGCACAGGCAATCAAAATCCAACACTGTACATAAACATCTTGTGCTTTCTGCTGCTGCTCTGCTAACCAGATTAGGTTCCCCTGCTACCTTATTTTTTTTGCACTCATTAAAGCTAAATTTAGAAATGAAGGCAACTCTTCTCCCCTCTGGGAAAGGTAGTAGGAGAGTCTTTGTTGCAACAAGCCATGAGGAGGCAGAAATAGCATCTAGATTTTCTCTCCTTTGAGATGGAAACGTGCATGGTTCTGCAGAGACAGAGAAAGAAACTTGTGCCCAGTTGTCTCCTGCATAGGACACTCGTTGGACCCTGGGTCTAAAGAAATTTGTGCAAATCATTGTTGAAAGCATGCAGAAAAAGTTTTCTTTGACCCAAATCACATGCATGCAGCAGTGGCAAGAGATGTTATTTGCACTGGCCAGGTCTAGTGGAGTGGTAGCTTGCTGCAGAATTTGGACCTTGGGCTTATCTCCAGCGTTACCCTGGCAGATGGGCAGTAGCTCCCAGATTTCAGCTAAAGAGACTAATGCAAAGAGGTTTCTCCCTCTCATTGACCTTTCTAGTCAATGATGTCAGCTTTTTATGAAAAAATAATAGTGGTGTAAAATCTGCCTTCAGATTCTTATGATCAGGAATTGGTGGGCAAGAGGCCCGAAGAGAGCTGAGCTCAGTGTGCAGAATCTGCTCCTCTGATACCCAACCACACTGGGCATCCCTTCAGCTGTGCCTTTGCTAGCAACACAGCTGGAGTGAGAAGGAAGAGCTCGGGTCTTTTGGGTAGTCAAATGCCACCATGATAGTGGGAAACCTCAGAAGGATGTCAGAAAACTGGGTGAATAGGTAAATCTGAGCTTCGGTGTAACTGACCATAACGAATCTAGGGGGAAATAATCAGAGCCATCTCTACGTGCGCTGAGCTTGGACTGGGCACGGCTGGATTCGCTCTTGACAGTTCTCCAATATCATTAGTTCAATGTGCAGTGGCAGCCAAAAAAAGCTTGCAAAATATTGGACATCATCAGGAAAGCTACTGAGAACAAGACATTTTGTTGTTTTGCCTCTATATGAGACCTTGGGATACTCCCACCCTGGGAGTGGGATACCCCTGAATGGGGGGATGGACTCCAGGTACTTCGCTTTCCCTTGCAGCTGTGCACAACTGCTGGGTGCTGCTTTCACACAGCCAATCGGGGAAAGGATGGGTTAATCTTGGCTTTGAGAGAGAAGGCAGCCAAGCCTGAAGATGATACCATAGCTTACAACATTCACAGAGGCTCTGACCTGGAGAAATGGACTGTCACTAGCTGTTAAGCCTCAGAAGGTGGAAGAAGCTTGTCAAAAGGCAAGCTTTGTGTCTGCATCTGTACGAGATCCTGGAATCCTGGTGGGAAGCGCTGCTCCTTTCCCAAAAGAGACAGGCTGAGAGCCAGACCCTCTGCCACTGCTGAGGCTTGTGTGATGCAGCTGTGCCTGCAGAATCGCAGGCAACATCTTTTAGGAGCAAAAATGACATGTTTTACCATCATGGGGAAAAAAATAGCAAGGACATCTGTCAGCACTCGATTAATGAAGTATTCCCCTGTGGAGAGATCTGTGCGCAGTTTTTCTGCCAGGCACCCTGGCAATGCCAAGAACGAGGCATGGGATCAGCACCTCTTCCAGAGCTGAGAAATACAAATCCAGCAAACAAACAGAGCCAGCTTCACTGGAAACTTCCAAGGGAAATTGCACTTATCAGCACAACTTGTAAGGCAGCAAAAGTTAGAGCAAAGAATATTGTTGGGTCAATAGTGTCTTAAGCCCAGGTTTTAATAATAATTTCCAGTTTATTTCATGGCCGGAGTGAGGAGGCCAGTGCAGACCTCGTTCAGCTTGTTCCAGGTTAGCCTGAAGGTGCTCATTTTGGCTGATGTGTAGCAGCAGATTTAAGTCAAAGGCAGCGGCTGGGACCACCTGAGCCTTGTGCCCACCCTCCATGGGAGGCTGTGTCCCTCCAGGCAGGGACCAGATCATCTCCCAGCACACCACGGCTTTTGGCCACGTGCTTTTGATTCACTGATCGCAGTTTCAGTTCACCTTCACCATGAGGCTGAAAATTTCCCTGGCTCAGGAGCTGGGTCACAACGGGACAGGCATCCCTGGCTTAGCAGTTGATGGCTGGAGAAGTAGTGGCTTCCAACCATCTGGTTTTTACCGCTGCTGTAAGTTGCCTGGAGCCTTTCAGCAGCCTGTAGTTTTCTCATTGTGTGATGAACTTCGTCCTGGTTCATTTACACTTCAGGGGCACTCACCTCCAAGACAGGCTGCGAGTGCGAATGCAATTCCTTTGGGGAAAAAATCTGCTTTGACTTCCAGGTGAGATAGTGATTTTATTTCTAGAAAATAGAGCTATAAACCCAGCTTAAGCCAAACAAACACTACACAATGTCGGTATTAAGCCGGGGTGGGGGGAGTTATGTCAAAAGAAGATGATATTTGTCACTCACCTGTCTGAGCGCTGGGAAATGCTCTTTTCTTTACGTATTGAGTGCTTCATTTTCATCCTGGCTGCATCCTGGCCTCACTTTTTGCTCAGATGAATTCTGATCTCAAGCCTGCAGAGCTCAGTAGAAAAATATTTCCCTTTCAGCTCAGCACATAGGTCTGTAGCAAGAAAGAACTGTGGGCAAAGTTGCCTAACAGGCAAATACAGGAACATGTTTGTGGTAGTTTATGCCCTCAACAGAGCATGTATATCAAGAAAGAGTAAGCTAAAAAATCATGTCTTTAACTGTCCATCTACCTGACATGCACCTAGATAGGCATGTTAGAAACATGATGGATAAAACAGATGAGGCAGAAGTAGCAGGCTGCTAAATTACATAAAGTGCAGCCACACATTGCAGGCACAAAAAAAAGGAAGGACAGCTTAAAAAAAGTTATAGCTTAAGTATCCATTTCTAGACCAACTCTTGTGATGCTTGCGAACAGCTATATCCTTTGAGTCCAAAAGAGATGAACTATTTATTTAGCATGAAGATTGCCCCTGGCAATTGTGAATTGAAGGTTATCTAATGTCTTTGCCATAGGCTGTAAGCATCTGGACAGTTAGCATATGCAAGGGAATTACTCACAGATAAGCATCCAGTAATTTATACAGAGCATTCCAGATAGAAACCTCTTCCGTATCAATTTCTGCCTGCCCTATAAACTGCTCCCATTTATCAAGCCAGATAAATTCACAGGGGGGCAATGAGGGTGTGCTGAGATCTGTGTATACTTTATCAGTTAATATTCACTGAGATCCCTTTGACATGGTTGGAGTAAATCTTTCTTTCCTTTTCTTTGGTTATGACCAGTCTATAATCTTCCAGGCTAAACACCATTCCCATGAATGAAGAATAATACTGAGACATAGGGGAAAAAATAATATGTAGAGAGAATGCATTTCATCTCACTTTGGAGGTAATGAGACAGTTTAGTATGACATGTCATTTAAAACCAGGTCTTTCTTTTTAATAGATTCAGTATCCCTGAAGAAGTGACTGACAGATCAGTGCCTGACATGTATTTCTCCTAGGAAAAAAAATTTGAGATTGACACAACCAGGGAGGCAGCAGAATTGTGTTGATCTTCAGGAAGACGAAGGGGTGAGTCTTTTTCCATTAGGTAAATAACACGGACCTGAAGTTTTGCAAATTAAGCTAAAAGTTTCAAAACCAGTGTCTGTTAGATCTGGAGGTGCCTATGTCCTTTAGCTGCAACCCGTAACAGGTTCCGTGCTCAGCTCTGCAGTGGAGGCAGCCCCAGCAATGCGCCCCGAGCAGTAAAATAACCCAGGCTCCGTTCGTCCTTTCTGTGGGCTTTGTCTGCAACCTGCTGCCATTTGCCAGAAAATTCCTACTCTGTGCCCCGTTTTCCCTGTGCTGTGGCTGCTATGGGAATCTCAGCTGAGGGAGTGTTTGAGGTTTTCTTTGGCTGGGAAAATCTACCGAGACTAGGAGTCTACTGAGGACTGCATGGATCCCAGCAGCTTCATTTTGTGTAGGCTGCCAGCAGCCCACTCCAAGCTATCCAAAACGAATGCACAGCTGTTTACTCAAACCAGACAGATGCTTTGCTCCTTTTGAGTGTGAGTGAGGACTTCAGAGTGCATCGCAAATGGAGACAGCTCCTTTCTTGTATAACAAAGGTGTATCGCCATCATCCCAGACGTGAGAGATGTTGCCACATACTTGGATAGAGTCCACACACAGCTCTTAAAAAAAAAAAAGGTGCATAACGAGTCCTGGCACGCGTGTACTCAAGGCCATCTGTTAATGTGATCTGTTGCCAATTTGTAGAGCTAGGAACCAGTCTCTGCAGGTCATGGATGCCAAGATGAGATGGGCTTAGAAAAGGCACTTGCAGAATGTGCTAATGGCCACTGTTTATCAGAAAAATCTTCCTAGCAATGAATGCCATCAAAGGAGGACCATGCTGCTATTTGTCATTTGGGACCACATCAGCTGATACCAGTGAGGCGTTCCTGCCGTTTCCTGATGTCTCTGCCCCTGCAGTGAAAACTGGAAGGTTATAATCTTTTGTAAACACAGCAAGAATTGAACTTCTAACCAACTTACTCTAGAAGTTATTCCAGTATTTTTCCTTCTGCTGCATGACTAGATTCTCCTTCATGTGGCGAGGCTGGAGAGGAATTCATATATACCCAAGCATCCTTAGGAGCAAGAACAACACAGCTTACAGGATGGATAAAGAGCTGTTTTCACCTGTGGCATGCGCAAAAGCCACCCTGACCTTCATCGGCCATGTCTGGAGTCTCACTTGCAGAACACCCTCAGAGCAGGAGCCTTCTCTCCCCTGCTAATCTCCAAAGTACCGGACCTCACCTCAGGGGACAGCCAAATAAGGAGGAATGAGCCAAGGTTACAGCTACCAGATACCTTAAAAAAACAGTATATTGTTGATAAAAAGGGCCCTAAGCAAACCAGATTTATTTCCTAATCAGTGCCTGGTAATATCATCATCATACATTTGCATAAGCAGGATGTTTTATGCATTGTTTGTCTTTGAGCAGGTACCACCTCATTTGTGTGCACTTGCTGATGTGCTCCCTTAACCTGCCACAGGCTTCCCCAAAGCTAGCGTCTGTGAATGCTTCTCAGATAATAATTAGGAGTATTCACCCTCTCTACATCCTTTTTCCAACAAAGACTTGAAAAATGTGACCTGATTTTTTTTTTTTTTTCAGTTTTATTTCTTTTCTTCCTTGTTCAGGTACTGGCTGCATGGAGGGCAGGTGCCTTTTATCAAAAAACAAGGAGTCGTCTTCTCCTTAGGAAATGTTTATGTGCCTTCCACAACACCAAATTGAGAAAATAGATTACCTCTCAGAAAGCCATCTGTTTCAGCATCCTGTGAACTCTCAGGTTAGTTCTTGCATTTTATAAGACATTTGAATCCTCCTGTGATTTCTCCCTTTCACCTGTCTGCCTGTCATAAAAATTATTCTGAAGGTTCAGTGCACCCATTCAGACACGTCAGCACCTGAATTTCAAATGTTGTTTTAGGGTTGCATTATTAAAAAAAAAAAAAACAAAACCACCCCCAAAAAAACCCTTCCTATTATGCTTTAAGATGGATGAGCACAGATTAATGGAAGCTGGATGAGAAAATGAGGAGAGGTGGAAATTTGGGATTTTTTTTCTTTAATTACTTGATAGTAAACCAACATTTTCAGTCTCTAAATCACAAATTATGAGAAGAAGTTGGTTTCCATAGACAAGTCTATAGCTTTCCAATGAAAAATTGAAATTTTGGGAAGGATATGTTTTGCTGAGAACACAAAGGATTCTTCAGAGAAGGGCTCCAGCCTGCCCCAGCTCCCGGGTCTTGCTTGCATATACACCGCTAGCTGCAGATCTACGGGCTTTTTCTTGGAATAAGTTGTTATTGGGGAACGTGGAGATTCTCCAAACTCCAGAGTGCTTCTTCTTACAGTCCACTTGGCGTCTTGGAAAGTTCATTTACTCCAATTACATTTTCTTCGATTTGCTTACCCTCCTCTACTCATGTCAGAGCCACTTAGCCTCTCCTTAAAATCCAAGTGGACATAAGATGGACTAATGCCAAAAAAGCACTCAACATATACCAAAAATACCAAACAAATAGCTTTCCCAGCTTTAACACAATACATTCTCTGCAGTAAAATACAGAGCGTTTAAAGAGCATTTAAAGATGTTGAAAATAAAGTTGTCACAAAGCACATAGAAATTGCTATTAATTTAAACATGTTGCTTATTTTTGGAGTCCTTAGTTCATGCGAGGGATATGATAATGGCGTACCAAACTTTTCCCCTCTGGATCATGGGTTACACTGTGATTCAGAGAATTAGTGACCAAAGTAATTAACAGCTGCTATCTGCTCAGTAGCATAACTGAAATAGGATTAAGCTTGTCCACCCGACTCCAAACAGAGCAGTGTCTCCATTACCAAAGCCACCAGCACAATTAGCACTAATGGACATCTCCTCCTGAAGAGATATGACATGTGCGCAGCAATTTTCTCTGTAGAAAAGTTACTTAATTGGTAGATTTTCATCCTGGAATCTAATTGGGTCACTTTTCACTGCAAGAAAGGCTCGGAGTAATGCTCTGCAGTGCTGTGAGGAATAACGCAGCATGGATGAGGGAGATGTGGAGAGGTTTTGTGATCTGGGGGATGGCCTGTCCTCCCAGGAGAGCTGGACACCATTCCTACCCCCAGTGCACAACCCTGGGCAAACTCCATTGTCCTTCTGGGGCTGTTTCCCTTTGTAGCCTTGCTCTCCTCACGTCAGAGCAGCAGCTATTTGCAATGGAGACCCTTATGCCCCACACACCCCTGCTCCCAACAGGAGACGTTTGCAGTTCACCTTCCTCCTGCCCACCTAACGGGGCCATTATTTTCAACTCTAATTGAACAATTCCTCTTTCTTCCTTCCTCATTTTTTTTAAAGAAGTGTCAGCGAAATCAGCGCTTTAAAAAAAAGAAAAATAGATGAACAGAAGCATGCTGAGCCAAAGTGCCGGTACTGTTATTTTTAGCAGGGTCTCCTGTGGCTCGGAGCCACAGCGGGTGGGAGGTCCTGGGAGATGACCCACTGAATCCCGGGGGTGGGCGCAGGCTGCTAGCAGTTCCACAGGTATAATGACCACCAGTCAGACAACTGCATTTTACTTTGCCTCAGATAAAAAACCCATCATACCTCTGCAGCCCTCTCAGCCAGGGAGCTGCCAGCACTTCGATTAAGCCATGCTGGGTGGTGCCCGCGTTATTATCTGTTTTACAGACAGAGAAACAGAGATGCAGGGAGATTAATCGACTTGCTCAGATGAGGTGAGACCAGGGAGAAACCCCAGAAGCGTAACTGCCTGCCCTAACTCTAATTGCCAGGACATACATTCACGTCTGGGAGAGGCATCTGGAGGAGCGGGGGATGTAGAGGCATCCCCAGAACAAAGCAAGAAGCCATGACCGAGGGTACCAGCGAGGTAGGAAGCGAGGCTCCTCTTTCTGTGTCATGCTATAAGCCTCAGCAGCCTTGTTCTGGGACTGACTGATATCTCGAGCATTGTTTGAAGTATGGGAATAGCAAAAAACAGATATTTTTTTTTAACCAAAAAAATAAAAGCTATGAGCTGAGCAGCCAGCCCTCGGCCCCATCCCAAGCCCACGGTCTCCAGGCTGGAAGCACCACTGCGTTGCTTCTGCCCCTCTGGAGCAGCTTCGGAGCTGTGTCAGAGTTAGTCTTTCAACTTGAGTGTTTTGCCTCCTCCCAGGTAATAGAGAGGAGGTTTTGTTATACTGGCAGGATCTCACTGAGCCAAAAGTAGCATAAAACCCACTCGCATTGTAAACATGGCACAGCAGAAGCCAAGTGCCTTTTGGAAAGAGCCGTCATACACGCAGCATCGCCGCTGCCTGCCCAGCCCTTTGTGCAGGGGAGGTTTTAATGCTGCTTTGGCAGGATAAGGAGCTTTTGTCACCGTTATTAAGCAAAGCCAATCACCGTGCTGCTGAGCATCTCTGCAGGCTGCAAACATGCCTCGTAACCAATGGGATATCTAAGCTTACACTTTCACTTAGGGGAAGCTTTGTTCTCCATTGCTGAATTGAGATGGAAAGAAAGGAGAGAGAGGTTTTCTCTTCCCTTTCGGAGCAGAGGCAAAAGTGAACACCAGTCCGTTGTCCACAGCAATAAAAAGTGATGGACGGTGGCCCCTGGTATCCCAGTGGAGAGCTGAAGTCACTGGGAGTTTCACGGAGGTTTGTCCCCATCTGAAATCCTGAGTTTTGCTATGCCGCTGTTGCTGCAGGGGCTGTGACAATGCAGGAGTGTTGGTTTTCATCATACAGTATTATAATGAATGAATAAATCGATAGCAATTAGGGCAGATAGTTTGTTGATTGACATCCCAAGACAAATGCTACATTTATTGCCAGGAGTAAAACATACTCCACCATATACCCCAATAACCACAGAGCCATAATTTGATAGCATTAATATATGACACCGTTTATCACGGCACTGCCTGCTCCCATGGTCCGGCTCTGCACACAGTAGTACAAAACCTCCGAGAAGATGACATTTGTCTATCTGAACACAGCAGCTGGAAGCGCTGTATGAAGCTCCTCAGGGACTTTCTCAGAGGCCAAAACACTTCATTATGTGATTGATCATGGTTTTTCAATACAAGATTTTGCAGAGGAACTTGCTCTTCCCTTCCACCCTTGCAAGCCATTCCCCCTTCCCCTCTGCCAGCAGTCCTCCTTCCTTTGGCTATTGCCATACAGGATTTTGTCCCCGTTCCCTTCAGCTTCCCTTTCCACCGGTTTCATGGTTCCTGATTTTCAGTCATCATTTGGTTTGGACAATTCTCATCTCTATTCTCCGTTCCTCCAATTTCCCCTTTATTCCCCTCAAAAGCGAACACTCAATCTGTTGCTTTTTTGATATAGCCTCTGGTATATCACCTTGACACCTCACACTCAGTGTATGCTATCTTTTTTTCCTTCTGCCCACTATCTTTCTTCACTGTCTGTTCTACTTAGCAGGATATATCCACCTGGCAAGAAAACTGAGTTCTTAACTGGGGTTTATTAATTGGAATTAGCCAACCTTGGGTTTAGTTCAGGTAAGCAAGCAGTTGTAAACTCCAGGTTTCTCTGCAGGTGTCTCTATCACTCTCTTATATTTTTTTTTTCTTCATTTTTTATTAAAGCAAGTCCTGGCTTTTTTTTTGCTTCTTACCACAACTTCCCTTCTATTTAGTGAAATCCCATTTTCCTGCCTGACAATACCCTTCACTTCCCACAGAGCTTTTTCCCAGACCATTCCTTGATCTGGTCTTCCACTGTCCCGTATCTTCCTTGCATTCCTCATCCTGATTTCTGTCTTCCTCCATGGATGACAGCTTTGTAGAGGAACACTCCTTGGAGGTTTGCACCATCCCATGTCTGTGCAAGCTGCTCTAGAATCGGTCAGTGTATAGCTGGAGCAATCGCCAGCTCTCTTAGGCTACTCCTCACAAGTCAGGGGGTGGAGGACGTAAAGCAACAGAAACAAAGGGAAGAAGTTGTGAACCTGATCAGAAGAGGAGCAACAAAAGAAGGTGCGGGTGGCCTCTGAGAGACAGCTCCAACAGCTCCTTGTTAAACCACACCCTCCTCCTCCCCTGCACGAAGGCACATCTGAGAGCCATAGTCCCTTTATCATGTTGAAGCAGTAGGGGTATTTTTTTAATTAATTTTTAATGGACACGTTTTGTCTCTAATTTACTTTTGTAGCCTGGTGACTTAAAGATTTTTTAGTATTTTCTTGTGTTGTGGCCCCACAGCTGTGCACTTGAGAATGGTCCTTATTGGATGGACATGAGGGTTGTCATCTGTGGTCTCACAGCAACTCACAGATGTATTGCAAAGACTTTGTATTTAAATAAGGTGCCAGCAAAGAACAAATGTAACACACACACACCAGTGAAATTGTGTTCCCCCTCTCCGTCTTCTCTCCTGTATAGGTAACCCAAGCTCATCTGCTCCTGGCTATATTTTGGTCTACTGTCCCAGAGCAGGTCGGGGGTCCTCCTTGCTTTCCCATTTCAGCAATAAACATTTAGAATAAATGTCTGCAGCATCTAATCCTGTGTAATTCCCTTAGCTGTTTCTCGCTCAAAGCCACAGTGAAGAAAAAAAAAACCAAAACAAAACAAACCCAGAAAAGTGCATTTCATAAGCTTAATGCCAGGTTTGATGTGCTCCAGCAGCAAACCCCACCTTAAAAGTTAATTCCAGTCTCCTTCCAGGGTATCCTTTCAAGCCTTGGTTGAACAACTCCAGCTGTGAATTTTACTCCACCTCTCTGACTCAGACTGACTTCTGAGCATTTGTTAAGTTATTTTAGATCAAACTATCAAGTTACTCATCCTACTCTTATGTCTAAACATTGATCAGGTTGTAAACAGATATTCTGAGAGTGTTCAAAAACACTGTTGGAATAGAAATAGGGCATCGCAGTAGAAAACCAGTCAAACATGAACTACTAGCACAAAGCTGTAGCTAAGAGCACAAATGTGAGCCACAAATGAATAAGGAAAGAGATTATAAGTAGTGCAGAGATGTTACATCTAAATGCATTGTCAGTGAGATCAGTTTGGGTACTTCCTTCAGTTTGAGCATCTAAAACTCAAAGAAAGATGCTGGAAAAATTGGAGAGAGTTCCAGGAATGATTTAAGATCTCAAAAACCTGCTTTATTCTGAGATGCTTAAACCCTAATCTATTCAGCTTATCCACCAGAACGCAAAGAGCTCACTCAGTCACCGTCTGCAGCTTCCCGCTTGGGTTAGAGATTGCTCACATTTACAGCTCTTTAATCTTCTTGCAGTGGGAACTGATCCTGGATACACCTAGACTAGCAATATAGTATACTTTAGCAATGCAGGTAAATAAGCCTTCAACAGCTGATCTACAGATGCGATGAAGTGTCTGTCATTTGAGATCTTTAAATCAAGACTTAACGTCTCTTTAGAGGGTATGCTGTAGCACAGACAGGACTTATAGGCATGCCTGCAGTGTAGACACTGCTGGAAGAGGTTCTACGGGCTGGTTAACAAATGCCATATAAATAAATTAGCACAGTTGTTGCTTCAGGCCTTAAAAACCTATTAATACTTTCAATACCTGATTTTTGAAATAATCATGCCTTCCTCTTACAAACCACAAGCCTGAAACTGCAGTTAGATGATGAGTTAATTATGCTTGCAAACAGCTCCGGATTGTACAACTGAGAAATCCGAGGCAAAAAAAACTTAATTGGCTTTTCCAAGGGCATCCAGCAAATCGCTGGCAAAGCCAGGCACGGAACCCAGGGGAGCTGGGGCTTCCTCCCTGCGCTCACTGCATCTCACACTTCCAGCTGCTAATAAAAGCGATAGCATTGAGCAAGAAGTGAGGGCCTTTGAAATCTCCTGAAGGGCATGGTTTTGACTCAGCATTATCTGATTTTGTGCCAAGGGGGATATCTCCCCAGTGACAGTCTGTCAATGGTAATTGATGAGCCTGGCTCCTGACACAAACATGCCATATCTGATCACCCCACCCCTGAAGTCCTGTTCTGATGGACAGCCTTTTATTTGGATGGAGGAGAGAGGGTCACGTTCTGGCCCCTTGTGCCTCAATTTTGGCAGCTGAATGGACCTGCCGTCTCATTCTGCTTCTTTTTGACCATATAGTTCTTTGTGTTTAAGATTGTTCAATTTATTTCCCAGATCCACTCAGTCAGCAAAGTTTAAACAGCCCTTGGTTTATCTATTAAAGAAGGCAGCAATTAGTTCCCCCACACTGACTCTAAGTGAAAGTTGGGAGGGGATGAGGTAACCTTGTCCCCAAAACTGCTGCGAGAGGATGGCACAAATACCCCGATGCCTTCGTACAGCTCCACAATGATCGCCCACCTTGGAGAAAGGGATTTCTTTCCACCGTGCAAGCAGTTGAGTGAACATCCCCAAGGAGCCCAGCTAAACATCTGCTCTGAATAAAAGCTGGGGGAAAAAGCTGCAAGATTGGCAAGCATCGCTGCAGCCCAGGCAGGTGCCCGGGGGTTGCTTTGTGGAAGGACAGCGCTGGGAGCTTGACTAGCACATGTCGCCTCTGCCTGGCAAACCCAGAGGAGAGGAAAATGTCATAGAATTGGCCTGAAAAAATGACGAAGCTGAAAAAAATTCCACGAAGCCAGAGCGGTGCAGAAATTCAAGCTGTCACCAAAATGCTTGAAGGAGCCTGCTGGGACAAGAGCCCATGAGCGCACTGAAACCTCGGGAGGGAAAACGCTGGTCCCATCCCACAGCACTTCTCCTGGTCTGGCCAGGAAAGTCCCTCCCATACATTCGGTTTTTTGTTTGTTCGTTTGTTTCCAGACTGATTATTAAAGTGAAAGTCACACGTTAGCTCCTCTGACCCCTGTGGAGACCATTCCTCAGCTTACCACAACCTCCCTGCTGAGGAGGTAATTCGCCAGTGGGCCCACACTTTTCCCTGGCACGCTGCCATGCACTCACCTGAAACGGTCGATCTTTGCCTTTGATATTTTATACTTTTTGAAATAGTTTTCCCACTAGTACCTTCTTGCATAGTCATCATTTAGCCAACACAGGTAGCTCTGTCTCATGTCACTCCTCCAGACCTGAATATTTTTCACTCCTCTTCTGTGAGCTCCCCTCGATTTATCAATATCTTCTGAAGGTGGACTTCAACCATGTTCTAGTCTCCGCTACAGCCTCTGGGAATTACTCTGAAATGGTTGGGGAAAAAAAAACCCAAACAAACAAACCAAACTTGTGGCAGTTGCAAACAGCCCCTAGGTTGACTGAATCCCTTAGAATTGTGAAAACCTTTGAAACTGAACCCTCGAAGAGCTCCTCTTGAGGGTGGGAAAGGGGAGCTCAGTGTGCCATTTCTGACCCAGAAGCCCTGGTTTGATTCATTAGGATCTCAGAGCATATTCAGGTCCCCAAAAACTTTAGGTGCTTAAAGCTCACTGAATCCTAAAGTAAAAGGAAGAGCCTAGTTGCTTTTGAAGATCACGGCTTCAGGCGCTCTGTGCTTCAGCTGTCCAGCTTGGAGCTGAAATCAGATATGCATTGATTTGAGATTAAACACAGTTTTCCAGGAGGTTAACCAAAAGCAACAAGCTCTCCAGGGAGTCTCCATTGCTTGGTGGCAGGATGGGGTACCATGGGGAAGGAGGACAGCAGTCATGCACAAAGTCATGCACAAAGAATTGAGGTAAGTGATGAAATGTCCCAATCTGCGTTAGGCTGGATGATGCGAAGTTCCCTTCTGGCTTTAAGCACTGCTTCTCCGTGAGTCTGTAAAATGGAGCTAGGAACAACCCCTTCCCCACAGGGCTATTTGAAGAATAAAGACTGCCAGGGAATGGATGGTAAAGTAATCAGGGCTTCTCTAGATATGTGAGATAGATAGATAGATTGACTGTGCCCCCGCGAAAGCAGCAGAATCATTTTGTGCAAGACTGGTGATAAATTGAATGAGAAGGCTCATGCAGCCCATCTATTAACAGCTGGCCTCTGCAAAGGCTCCAGCAAACAAATGCCGCGAATGAAGTCGCGAGATGATCTCTTTTCACAGAAAAAGAACTTCTCTCTTTCCCTTTTTCCCCTTTTTTATACTGAGGTCCATCAAAAAGCAAATGTACTGGCAGATTTTTAAAGCAGTTGTTTTTCAGAAACGCTAGCTTGCTCACCTGTTGGCTCTTCAGCTTGTTGGAAATGGGGTTAAATCTAGGAGGTGAAAAACAAAAAAACAACCTGAAAGTGCTCTGAATATACACCAGGACGAATGAGGAGCATCAGATGGCAAAACAGACGACATCCGATGTCGTCTCTCCCCTCCATCCTCTTTCTGAGCCAACCAATTCCCTCCAAATGACAAAAATACATGCTATTTGTGCCTTCCTGATTAGTTTGTTTCGGTAAATCCCACTTCACAGATAGACCCAGCTCGCTTTAATTAGCTTTGGCACATTGACAACGAGAGGGAAGAAAACACCGCAGGACAGTGCTGTCCGGACACACACCACCAAGCAGTGACAAAAATAAACCATTTTGCTACATAACAGCTAAGTGCTTCCTGACTGCCTGCTTTTATCCCTGTAAGCCTTCTACCTAGCTGGTGAAATTAGTCTGACCAATCCAACACTTTACAGAACAAAATCTATTTTTCATCTCTCACTAGTAAAATGTACTAAGCCCAACAATATCAGTGGCCATTTGGAGCTGGTTTTTCTTTGATTTTTTTTTTTCCCCTTCACAGTCTCTCCTTGGTTCCCACATCCCGTAGTATCTTTTATCTCCTGCCTGTTCAGGGCAATCTGGTCATTGCTAGGCAACATGTCATCATAAATATTTCATCAGCAGAGGAGTGTTCAGAGCTGCAGCCAAAAATCTTTATCTGAAGCCGCCTCCCCAGTCCCTTTTCCTCCTGTACCCTCTGGTATCCTCTGGATGCCACACACCGCGAAGGGATGACCAGGGCTAAGGCAAGCCAGGAGCATTGCTGGGAAGAGGCGTGGGCTTCTCACCTAGCATCATGCCCGACTTGGCGCACAGGAGCTGTTGCAGGCTGCCCTCTATTTGCAGCAGCTGGAGGAAGCTGGTGCACCCTGCCCTGTGCAATGCCTAGGGGTTTGGACTAGTGATATTGGCCTTTGGAAGCAGGTTTTGGCAATTATTTGATGACAGTTTTGCTCATGTGTATGCATAGTGGGGAGAACTGGGGTGGGAAGAGAGAGGATGGGTGCTTGTAGATGAACACCGGGCTCCTGACGTCACTGAGAGCGCACTCAGCATCTTGCAACAAAGCAAAATACAAACCCAACTGTGCAGTGCCATGGGCAAGATTGTCCTTACTTCCAGGACTTCCAGAGCTCTCTATCCCAAAATAGCCACATCTCTCATAACTTTCACTCCCTCTCTCCTTCTCCTCAGAGAAGAGTCCCGTCTGAAAGGTGTCATCCGAGAAAAAACAGCAGCTGAAGCTCTGGAGCTGACTGAGCAGCTCTTGCTGGGAAGTTGCATCATTTTGTTAGTAGAGCCTGAACTGTGGAGAGAGTTCTGCCTCATGCAGTTGTCTGTCATGCTGTCATTTTTTCATGGTTACCTTATCTGAAAAGAACCTGGCCTGCCCGTCTTTCCATGGCTCTGTGGCTGATTATTGCTGCTGTAAGAACTACTGTATCAGTATTGGGAGCCTGGCATTAGAAGTGGGACCATTCTACCTGGTGGGCTGCCTGGACTCCTGTTTCTCAACCATGCATGGAGAATGTGGGTCCAGAATCCCTGGTGACCCCCAAAAGGGCTTGTGTTGGCTGGTCTCTGCTCAGAGGCTGTCTGGGACTATGGCAATGGATGGCATTACAAGAAAGCAGTCACACAGTGACCTCTTTATGGCAGAGCTTACCTACACGTGCCAAAGAAGATGCACTAAGAGGGTGCCTTTGGGTGGCAAAGAACAGCCTGGGGGTGAGAATTACAGCATCTTGGAAGACGTGTCAATAAGGTGCAGCTGTTTCCAGTTACTGCTGATTTTTGCAAGCAGCAAAGGGGTCCAGCTTGGGTCCCACCAGGGTCCAAACTCAGGCTGAGGTAGAACCCATTGACTTATGGAGATGTCCTTTACTGTGTGTAAAGCAAAGTCCTGCTGCCCTAAAAAGAAACCTATCTATTCATTCACACTGGCATTAGCAGCTTATCCACCACTCCTTTAACTGATGATTTGGAAAAGGGTTTTGTGGTAATGGCACCCTGAAAGGTCTCAGCCCTGCTCCAGAGGAAGATGACCACCCTCCTCCTCTGCCTCCAGAGGAGACCTGGCACAGTCAGCCAGGACCTTTCCTCCAGGCTGCTCTGCAGTAAAGCCCCTACCTCAGCCTCCCTGCAGGACCAAGCTATGCCTTTGAGGCACCAGCTCGTCCAAGATTTGCTCGATGCATGGAAGAGCAACGGGAACTTGTCAGATTAACGGAGTGCTCTTCTGTCTAGACTCCCTGTCAAGCCAAATACAATCTTAAAACAAATGACCTATTGCAACGGACTAATGCTCACGCCTGGATGTTAACAGGAGTAAAGACAAGGGCAGGGTGGTATTTGGAGTTTATCTATTTGCTTTCTTCTTGCCCTATGAAGTGAACTTGCGGCTGTTTATGTAGATCTGATGGCGCAGAATTTTGCCCTCTAGAAGAGCAAGCTCAGCACTTGATACGTGCTGCCTCCCATGGGGGTGGAAAACCATTACTCAGGCAACAGTGTTGTACCTCTGATTGGGATGCTTTCATCACATCTGCCTGCGATCATCAATCAAGATTTTTATTTCTTTGCAAGCCAAGAAACAGGTGAGGTTGGAAGAATTCCTCTGGAGATACAACAGCTGAAAGAAGCAAGCAAGAAGGATATGAATATATTTCTAAGTATGTGGGAAGTGTAATGATTTCTGATGAAAACCTCAGTGTTTTGTAGCTCTGTGATTTTTTAATTTGAAGTGCTTTAAGGGAATTTTATTGCCAGATGAAAGTGCCCAATACTTAGGCATATGGAAGGGGTCTGATGCAAAGCCACATTTTCATTAAGTGAAAGATATGGAGAAAGGGAATTCATCCCTTCCCAGTCTTTCTCTAAGCTCTCAAGGACAGTGCTGGTGCAGTGATACCTACTGGATGTCCCTAGCTAAATGGCACCAGCTGATCTCAGTGTAGCTAAGAAAAGTCAGCTCGTTAGTGAGAGTATTTCACCCTTGCCCATAGAAGGTCAAGCTCTTGAAATGGCAATGCTACAGTGAACCTAAGGAGAGACCTGAGGCTGCCCCAAGACATGACTCATCTATGCTGCAGACAAAATGTCTCCAAGTATGGGCTTCTGATGTGGCCAGAAAGTGGCCACGACTACCTGGGACCTGCAGGGCACCAGGTAGGCTGGCAGGGCTCTTGCAGGCTGCTGAGGAGATGGCTGTACATGCAGAAACCATGAGGGATACACTGCTTGCCCTGCTAAGCTTCACTCCTGAATTTGATGGTACTGTGCTAACAACTGAAGCTATAAGTCTGTACTTTGAGTGCGTTGTTAATCCTGCCAGTCTTCCTCGTCACCTCCTCAAGGCTGGTGGGGAGTGCAGCAAGATGTGTCGAGATGGCACAGCCCAACATGGCTGCTCTTTGCAGTCTTTTGTCTTTACAAATGAGCAATGAGCAAAGGGGACATTAGACCTCATCACCATATGCTTAAAATTAAGCAAAGGTGTGTCTCCATAGTGCAAATGTGCAAGAGACACCAAAGTAGCCCTGTGGGTGAGAAATAATATATGTTAACTTCCAGAGAGCTCTATGTGCATGCAGCACAGATGCCAATAGTGCAGATGCTGCCTGACTCAGAGCTGGCTGATACAGCTCTGCAGAGCACTGAATTATGCTGTATAGACGTGGCCACGGTGACAGCAGTAAAATGTCAGAGACCTGGGCAGCTGCGAAGCTGAGACAGGCTCCTCTCAGTCTGCTGGCTCGCGCTGAGGGACAGAGGAACCAAGACCCTGAGTGCAAGGAGAAGGATGCAACACTATCCTGACTGCGTAAGGACATGGATGGCATTGCTAACGTGGGGCTCATCTATCCTGGGAGTGCTCTGGTGGTAGGAAATTACCTTTAGGAGTCATGGTAATCCATTAGGCTGCAGAGGGACTCTTGGGATTAATTGCCATCAGCCAACAAGACGGTCCTTGTCCAGCATCAGTCAAAGGCACATTTGATTATCTGATTAGTTTCCAAAATTTGTCAAAATGATATCTAGAGATCCTGAACTTCCCCAGAAAGGACAAGTCCATGAACAGAACTTTTTTTTTTTTTGTAAGGATGTAAGAATGTACTCAGCTGAAGCAAACATCGGCTTTGCTCTGGTTTGTGTCTGTAACAGTGATCAGCAGCAGAAGCTTTTAATATAGGAAGAAAGGAAACATCTCTCTCTGTGCTTTCACCTTTAGGTAGTAGTGTGTGCCCTTCTTTGGGCAATGTTTAAGTCTTTCTTTTTAATGATTCTTGACAGTGTTTTCTGGCCATGAATATTTTTGTCCTCCATGTAATCCTGTGGCGGTATATTCCAGTTTAACTATGTGTGCAAAATGCTTATTTGCTTAACTCTGCAATTTGAGAATTTCATTCGATCCCTTGTTCTTCTGCTGCAAGAACAGTGAAGAATTCTTTCCTACCCATCTTCCCCCTGGCACACTTTGATACAATTCCGGTTCTCCACTGAATTTTCTGTGTAGATATACTGTCATGTGGGCAGGTTGATCTAGCCACACTTAATCTACCTCATGCAGGTACCAGCAAGCAGTGACAGTGGAGGGATGTGGATGTTGCCATGGGACAGTAGACCATGAGTTTGTATAGCTTACACAACTGTCTAGTCCATCAGCCCTCCACCATCATTGTTGTCCATGCTGGATACATCAAACCTGGCATAGGTATGCCTCCCAAGATTACAGTCCACCTCCATTAGATAGGACAGGACTCCAGTTCAAAGAACCACTCTTTTAGTGGTGGTGGCGGAGAGGTGAATGTCTATTAGTGTGACATAAAGGTATGCTGAAGGCCCAGCTGATATTTGAAGATTCAGCCTGGATATTCACTGCTGACAGCATCTCAACATGGGAATTGTACACTTTGAAAACCCCTAATTTTCAGAAGTCCCTGATGACTCCGTGCTAACCTTTAGCTGACTTTAAAAATTAATCCAGCCTGGAAGTACTCTGCAAGCACACAGCCTATTATTGCCACCAGTTTTTTTCCTTGTACAATACCAAGAAGAATTAAAGACACTGGTAGTTTTTGCCCCAAGCAATCATATATGATATATAGTGCAGGGCTGAATCCCTGCTTGCCTACTTTTGCATTGTCAGAAACTCAGCTGAAGTCAACACTCAGCTTTGCAGAGCAGAGCCAGCCTCAAAATACCCACAGCAATCTGTATGTTGTCACCCCCGGAGTTAAATGCCTCCAGACAGTGAGGGCAATTCAGGGCTGAACCCATCCTGTGTCTCAGCTGGAGAAGCCAGTCGTGAATCATCATGGCTTAATGAATGCTTTGCTGAGGATTATGCATGGATTCAGGAAGTAGCATCCAAATTCTCCACCAGAAATTAACTGATTGCTTTGATTTTTCATTTTTTTTGAAAGATGCAAATGAAGGGAGTTCTACCCGGCCCCAGAGTTCAGAGGAATATTTTTGTGTCAGGATTTCGGTTATGTTACAACATTTGATTTGGGAGGGCAGTCTCACCTGCTGCTAACTTTTTGTAATAGCAAAATACAGACTTACAATGAGGTCACTATCCACTAAAATTTCTGTTTAAATTGTCACCTTTAATTAAATCATTTCATGTATTTGGGGGACTTGCCAGTTCCAGTACAGTCTCTTTGAAGGGATTCTTTCCCAAATATTAGACCATTAGACAAATGGTTTCATTTTATGCCAGCTGAGCTCATCTCTCAGAAGAAACACAAGGGAGTTTTTTGTTTCCCCTAATTATGGGGCACAGGAAGGCACTGGGAATGACGTGGTATCACTGAGCAAGGCATGGCATGTGATGCAGGCACCTCGGGAGAGGGCGTTGGAGAAGGACATGGTCTCTTGTCATGTAGAACATTCTCCCTTTGAATAGGGGAGAGCAGAGAAATTCTGGATGGAAAAGTGCCCATTGGTTCTGTGGTCCATCTTTATTCTGTCCGGTCTGGAGTCATCCTGATGTAATCTCCAGTGGTTTTGTCCCTTCCAGTTGCAGGGTTATGTCTGTTTCCATCAGTTATAAGAATATTCCTTCATTGACTTCTCCCATTCAGCTCAGATTCATTTGATTTCATCTCACCTCACCAGTGATTTTTCTTCCTTTCTCTAAAGAAAAATCCGAGCAGGGCAGTTTAAGAGCCTATATCAGCAGGGAAGAGATGGGATAAGAAGGACATCAAAGCACTGGAATAACTGAGGAGAGAGCTCAAAGTTAATATCAGAGGAACAGAGAACTTATTCCTGTGACCTTCTCTCAGACCATCTTTGTCATCAGTATTTCCCAAGTTCCTCTTGGCTGTGGTGGCTGAGTCCCTCATCACTGCCTCAGCAGAACACCCATGTTTACCAAGAACCAGTGGCTCAGATGGCTGACAAAAGGCAGAAGGTCTTGGATGTAAAACAACTGCCCTCCATCGCTGCAGCATCGTGGAGGAGGGGTGGCATCCTCGCTGCTAAGGTGAAGTCAAACAACACTTGGAAAAATGACTTCCACCAGGAGAAGAACATTCTTAATTGTTACAAGAAAGGAAAAACCTCTTTAGCCACATCAGTGAAGCGATGTCCAAGTGTTCTCTTTAATTCTCCTTAATCATGGTGTTGCTGATTAACATTTGAATAGAGCTTCTAATTAGAAAGAAGAGACACACACAACCTCACCCTGCTGAGGAGGTGAATTCTCAGCTCCTACCACTCATTCCTGCATCTGCTGCGTTGATTAGGGCTTGAATGGGACAATGATTAAAGAGGCCACTGCCACTTTGCAACCTCTCAATAGCATAGCTGCATTCAAGGATTTATTTTCAGCTAAGACTTGAATAAATGTTTTGCAAATGTGAGCCACTCCTGCCGAATGGCAAGAGCTTTAAACACTTCTGAAGCACTATTCCATCTTGTTCCTTGCTTTATCGCACTGATCTCTGCCTGTGTAGAACATGCCCTGTTTGACCATAATGTATTTCAATGAGAATTGTGGTTTAAGCATATGTATTTCACTTGTTCATCTATTTCATTATTCAAAAAGCAGCTGTAGCCTGGTGAAAACCTGAAAAGTGTGCCATTGAAAAATAACTTCTACCTTCTTGGGCAGAAGTGTTTTGTTTAAGTTCTTCCATCCATTATATAATTTATTACACTTATTAATTTGCAGTAGGCCTAACCAAAGTCAGGGCTCTGTTGTGCTAGGAGCTATCCACATTCAAAGAAGAGCATAGTCCTAATCTCCTAGGGGTTTTTGATCTCTGCTTGAGTCAATTATATCAATCCACTTAGAAAGACAGCTTTTCTATGCCTATCCCCGTTACAGAGCTGGGGAACAAAATGATCATGATTGACCTAAGCCTTGTTGGAAATAGGTGTACAGCCACATACTCACTAGGACCTCCTGGTTACAGAGTACGGGCAGATGAATTCCTGCTGCAACAGTTTAAGAAATTACAGCCTCCAGCTGTTTTGCTGCCTATCTGCCAAAGCTTCTCTCCCCTCAGCTTGGCACCTCAGCCTCTTCTGCACACAGGTCTGTATCTTGCAACACATGGTGATGGTGGCTTTGAAGAAGGATGCCAGAACCTGCTTGGGTGCAACTGAGGTCCAGGTCCATGTTCCCCTCTGAGGAGGAGGCAACATCTTAAACCACTGCAGCAACATGCACATAAACCCATCTATCAGGTACCTTTCTCTCCCAAAGATGCCAACTTAGGACATTGGGAGACCTCCTGCAGCACAGTCCATTGTGGGCCTATTTCTTCCTGTAGACATTAGGCTAGGTAAAGAAAGATGGAAAGTGTTTTATGGCCTGCAGCATGTGGAACAGATGCTTTGTGGACCCTTCTGCACTAAATTCCCTTCGTTGTCATTTTCCTAAACAGAACTGCAAAATCATCCTTCTCTCGGAACTAAAGACATTTTCATAAATGGGACCTTGTCAATATTTTCTATCCAGGTACCCAAAATTAGGCTTTGTGATACAAGTGGACTCATTATGAGGAGGCACTGAGCTCTTGTAGCTTGAAATCATTACCAGACTATGTGGAACAGAGGGAGAGGCAAAGCTTGCAGTGTAAGATCAATGGATCTGATTCAACTGCGGGGGAGAAGTAGAGAGATTTTACATAGAGCTATGGAAAGAAATAATCTCTAAGGGATTCTTCACTTCAGAAGTGTCTTTTCTGTAGTGCTCAGCCATAGGCACCTAAATAGGCAAAAAGGCAACTAGCCAGCTTTTTTTTTTTTTTCAGCCCATCACAAAAGCAACTTTGTAATAGGTGTTCAGTGAGTGAATTGTGACTGGCAGCACTTGGGAATGGATATTCAGCTTTTGCTGTGCTGGAACTACCAGCTGTGCCCACTCCACGTGAAAGCTCAGCAAAAGCACAGTCAGCTCCACATCCCACCCTCCCCTGTTCGTAGGCAGATGCCAGCAGTAGATACACCTCCATGGTATGTCTTGGGGTGCGCTAACCCCTGAGCCTGCTCTGAAAAACTCATCTGCAGCTGCACACCCAGCACCTCTCTCTCGGCTCTGCAACGAGATCTGGTCTTGAAGGTACCAGCACAACTGGACCCACCAGACAGCAAAGACCGCGACAGTAAATAATGGTGGCTCACGTCTTTGCCATTTATTTTGTTTGGCATCCAGAGAGGTTTACTGAATATCACTCTATTTCTGAAAGCAGGAAAGTAAATGTTGTCTGGGTCTGAGAGCCTGTATCACCCAGATCAAGCTAAATTCAGAGCCACAGCCCTTGGCTACAAATCCCTCCAAGAAAATGTCCTAAGCTGTCTAGGAGGTGACCTCTATGGCAGAGAGACTCCTCTGCTGCAGCGCTCGTCAGGACCTGCCAGCCACACCACTGATGCTCATTAGAGAGAGAGAGACAGCGCTCCCTTGGCCTGGTCCATCACTTGGTGCCACAGGAGCTCCAGGTGGCCTCAAATGCCTGCAACTGTCAGAGAAAAATGGAAAATTGTTTAATTGACTTGACATTTAACTTCCCACAGCAGCAACACGGGAGGAGGGAGGAGAAAGAAGGAGAGAAGAGAAAGGCAGGGGAGGAAGGGCATAATTTGTTGAAAGACCCTTTTTGAAGGAAGAAGCAAAAAGCAAAATGAGGTGGCACCCACCCACATTTAGAGCTTATCTGCAGAAGCCTGAGTTCACACACTCCGGTAACGATCATCGTGTAAATGCAAAGACACCTCTGCCATTTAGCAGCTGTTTCCTGGATTTCAGGATAGCTTGTTCCTATGGGCTAGAGGGTGACAAGCTCCTGCACAAGTGCAGCAGAAAGACATGCAAAAAGGCCTCTCCTCAGTCTCTGTCTGTCCGCTGACAGCTTTCCAGCCCTGCTAACTGGATTTGCATCCAGCCTTCCAGCTCTAGGACTGCTCATGCTCAATGGCCAAGTTGACAAAGGAGTTTAGAGAGATCACAATACACTGGAAACACACTAACCTCTTCCAGATCTGCTCTTCGGAAGCTAGCACTCATCAGCACTGCGCCTGCCCAGAGAGGTCCCGATCACCTGCTACGGGCAGGTGAATCCCCACTGTGATATCTCATGCAAAGGCAAGAGCCTGCTGAGTCCTGTGCTCAGTACATTACCTCTCTCGATACGCGTGGCTTTGGGGGTCCTGGTGTCCCCAGTTGAAATTCAAAATTCCTAGTGACTTCTTTCCCCTTCCATTAACTTCTTAATGTCCCAGCTATTCTGGGATTATGCCCTGTCAGGACCAAGGGCTATTCTTGGACCACTCTGCTTATCACACCCAGCAACAGCAGCCTGGCTGACAGCTCCTGCTGTTGCAAAGCAAGGAGGGGCAGGCAGGAATAATTTCCCAAGCCAACGCAATGCGAGGAGAGCTGTGGCGCTCTCTGTTTGGAGGATCTAGCTCCAGAGAGCAGCAGCTGAGATACAGCAGCAAAGTAGGGAAAGAGAGTTTGGACTTTAATGCCTCTGAAGGTGAAATCACCAGCAGTTGAAAAATTGATGGAGCAGTGAGAAGTTACTTGCTTCCAACTAGAAATAAAGAGAGTTTCAGGTGTGTGATGAGGTGGAAGGTCTCTGTCTTAACTGTTCTGCATCCACTATGCATGCAAGGAAGCTTTTAGTGACAAACTTGCTCTTTTTAGGAAGGAACATGTTTCCAGCCCATGCTAACAGGGAACCAAATTACTGCCCACTGGCACTGGGAGGAGGTATGAAATAAATTTGTCAGGGGAACCCTTGCTTTTAAAAGTCAAAAATAACATGGCGTATAATGTAAAGACAAAGTTGAGCATTGAAGGCTAGTGACTCATACACAATATAAATTCAAGTGTCATAACAGAGCGATAATGGAGCAAATTGCTGCAAAATGCAGGACCTGGTAGGTAGCAGCAGGATATAGAAGACAAAGCTCACATAGTGGTTTTAACAGGTTTTGAAACCTGCTGCTATAGGTTGGTTTTGATTGCTGTGATTTGATTTGGGTTTGCTAGAGTGTCAGATGCTCAGGCTCTCTGTGGAGGTGAGGGATGTATTCAGCTTATGCTCATTGTACAACCAAATCAACAATAACCTAATAAATAATATCTAATAAAACCAAGGTTTAATTATGTGAAACCCTGAGCATGTTACGAACAGAGCAATCCTCCCAGGAGCAGAGGCAGCCAGAGGAAGGACGAAAGAAGAGGACGTGCAAGAAACTAGTGTTAAAATAGCTGCTTCGCTGCCATTTCGTTGACCTCCTTAGGCATGTGTGCGCCACGGTCAACTTGGCAAATTGCTCGGTACAAGATATTAAAAACACAACAAAATGCCTCAAAATATCTGGAACAGGATTGCAGGTACCCCAGAGAGAGAGCAAATGAGCGTACCTCAATACTTGGGAGTGGTTTTGGTTAAATCCAAGTGCAGCTGGTCAGAAATCCCTGCGTAAGGGCTTTTCTCTTGTCTCCTAGCTCTAGGTAGGTTTGGATGCATAAGGGAAGGATATGTTTATTTTGCTGGAGACACGCTCCAGGATGGAGAAGGGCATAAGAGCCCACGCCTCCAAGTCCTGGCCTTGCAAAGTGCAATTCCCAGGCTTTGGCATTTTGATATGGCCTGTTATGAAGAGAAAAGTGATTAGAGAAACGCCAGTAGGTCCTGCCTGTCATTAAAGCTGGATCTAATGGCAGGAGAAGATGGAGCTAAAATTACTGTGGGTGATCCTATTGCACGTGGGATCAGGTTTTTCTGTCCCGCCCCACTTGCGCCATCGGTTGAACTTTGCATGAGCAAGAAGTAGCAGCTCTGGTTCTTGCTTCATTGCAGCCAGGACGGCCGGGTGGTCCAGGCTCTGCCCAGCCCCACCGCTTGCCTTTGATGCAGGAAGGTAACGTTTTCATTCCATACCACTTTACCAGGCACACTTTCAAACCTAATTAAGCTTAGCGTTACCATTGTTTTTATCACATTAAGATCCCACTTGGCTCTCAGCAGCACAGACCACAAAGTCAACACTGCATCTTTAAACAGAAACAACAGATTTTGGTTCAATTAAAAATTCATTAAAATGTAAATTAGTTTGTAGGGGTTTTTTCCTTCTAATGCCTATTCAGTGTGGCACTCTAATGGTGCAAAGCATTAAGGGGAGGTTAACTCGAAGCACAGAGACAGATTGCTCTCCATATACTCACCTGCTGAAGTGATCTTGGAAAAGAATTTAACCCTTTTCCCTCATCCACCGGGGTTTCCACCTGATACCAATTGTTTGTTATGATCTTTCTTTGTCATGCTTTCTTAAGTCTAACCAGAATAATTGACCTTATCGCGCAGCTTTGCTTTTGCTTCTCCTTTGCAATTGTCCTACAGCCTCGGGGAATTCTTTTTCCCAACAAGACCTATCCTGAAAGCCAATTGTTCCCTCCCAGACCCCGTTAGATGTACCAGAATAAATTTCATGGATGTTTCCCTTCCAGCGGCTTCACAAGATATGGTGATTTAACCACATACTTATTAAATCATTTGTCGCTTCTAATGTGCTATGAAACCACGTGTGAGCATTATTATTATTATTATTATTTTCCTTATCGTTGTAAACTCAGTCACTATTGCAAGTTCATTAGGTGTCGTTAATTGCTAACAACACATTCAGAACGTATGGTAAATGCAATTTAATTGAGAACTAATTAACTTGTTATAGTTATCTCATTACATGCCAATTAAACTTTTTAACATTCTTTTTCAGTAGATAAAGGAACAGTTAACATCCCAGGGACCAAATTCAGAGCTGGTGTAAGGGGGAGCAGCTTTGCTGCCTTCATCTGTAATGCGTGTGCTGACAAGGGGTTTGCTTTGCATCTTGCATTTTTGTAAGATTAAGGGAAACCAAGGGAGTTCAGGTTAATTTAGTGTGTCTCTGAAGAGGTTAAGAACTTGGAAAAAAAATGCCTTTGATGGTGGTTTTATGTTTCATGAGAGGAACCGAAGGACCAGGGCCAGGAGTTTCTGCTCTGCGGCTGAATCAATCTATGGGTTTTGGTAAACCAACCTCCAGCTTTTCCCACATCTGCAAATTATATGGGGGAATATTTACATACTACGCCCAATCCAGAGTCTGTGCAAATGCATCCCTCGATCGTGGGCTTTGGATCGGCATCTTTGTGCTACATAATTTCAGGGAACTCCCTCCAAACAAACTCCAGCTGATCGCACACAAGAGAGTTCAAGGCAGCATGATTGATTGTACCTGCCCCCTACCAGCTCTGTGATCAAATCACATTTGCCTAGTTTATGTTTCTTCCCTTTCTCTGCATGAAAGTGTCAAGTAAACAAAGGAGAGAGAAGTCATGGAGGAAAAAAGCAAAGCCATGTGAGTACAAAGTGTTTCCCAAAGACACAAAATAAGCAGCTGGAAAAAATTGGGAACAATATTGCCTTTAATCTCTAAGATAACCAGCTTCAGTCATCTTAGATGTTACTAGTAACATCTGTGGCTTTAAAAAAAATAGAAAAATCAACCTGTAGCTGAGGCATTAAGCTCACAGTGTCACTGTAATGTTGGCTTCAAAATCAAAACAGAATCTTTGAAAGTTAGAAGAATTCAAGAGGCTCTTATTAAAGTGAGAGGTAACTATTCTGGCACTATTAAGTGAAGGATAAAGTCACTGAAGGGATTGATGATTAATTTCCATTTTATTCACTTACTGAAATAACTGTGTGAGAAACTTGGAAAATACGGGAAGGGACAAGTGGGCAGGTTCAGTGGCCAGCTACACAAGGCTTTGACCTAAGCAACTTTCCCCAGATCAAGGAGTCGCTGCTACATGGGGTGGGAAAAGAAGTCCAAGAGTGCTAGTACTCTGGCGCTGCTATCTCAGTGCAACACAGTAAGAGTCATCTGGCATGAATCAAAACAGTTTGGGTGTAAAGCAGAGTTAGCATGTACCAATATCTTTTGTCAGGGTGCAGAATCATCCCCCAGTCCAGGTGTTATTGCAGGTTCAGGGTGTTGATTCACGTACAGTGAGAGCAAACCATGCTCTGCCAGAGCAAGGATATATGAAAAAGTGTCAGGAAAATGAAGCTAGAGCAGGGAGGCAGAGCGAGCTGTTTGCATCCTTCAAAGTAAAGCAAAGGAGTGCCTGTGAAGATGAACCTTAATTTAAACCACAGGGAAGAAGACTATTAGTACAACACCCATCTCATGCGGCTTTTCCAATAAGGGCTATAATACAACAAAAGCAGCTGAAGAGGCTTTTCTCACAGAATTTTCTAACCAACTTTGTAAAGCCAAGAAGGCAAAACTCTCCTGGAGACCTTTCATGTTTTTAGTTTGCTGAATCCAAACATTTACCTGCGTCTTCCGTAACCATTGTCGTTTAAATAGATAGCACTCCTCGAGTGGAAAGGGTGGGTGTGATGTAGTGTTATGGAGGTTACTAGTACGTACCAGAAGCCTCAAGAACTCTTCAGCATTTCTATCCAGGATGTGCTAAGATGGCAATGTTTGCATGATGAATGTGTTTTTACTGTGTGTTTTTATGATGTTTTCATTATGTGCTTTTATTATGTGGTTATAAGCTGCTAGAATGGAAACAGGAGCGATAAAGCTTGATTGACTGTTGTATTCCCATATATAAATGGAGATAATTTTTTTCCACTAGGAATCTATGAACGACAGACAAGTTTGATTGGGATGCAAGTCCAAGCATTAAGTCCACTCCTGGAGTAATTAAATCCAGCTCCTTAAGTCAAGTCAATGTTGATGCTTCTGAGCCTTCTTCAAGTCATCAGACCCTCAGCTTTGCACAGCTGGAGTGGCAGCTGGGACACTTGGTGCCCTGCAGCCCCACAGATCTCCAGGAGCCTCAGGCTACCAGGGTTACCTCCTTCTGAAATCCCCAAAGCTGAAGCAGAAACTAAATTCAGAAATAAAATGGGATGGCCCAGGCTTTTGTTTAAGAACCTGTTTCTGATGAGGTCTAATTTAGACATCAGAGTCCAGAGCTGTAAAGTGAGACTGTGTCCTCAATTAGGGCTTAATATTTTGTGATGTGAAAGGTCTGATGAGAGCTAATGAATACCCTGTGTTCCCCCTTGCCCTCCCCCCAGCACGGTGCAGCCTCCTGCTATGCTGCTGCAGGTCCCACTTGTGCCCGCTGCACCATCCTGGTGAAATCCAGGGTTTGCTCCAGTCTGAAGAGAAGTTGAACCACTTTGATAACATCTATTTATGGTGGCCATAGTAATGGGCTCTTCATCAGGAGCTGCAGGGACTCAGCACCTCGCAGATTCAGGCCTTGCAGTGAGTTCAAAGTTAATCTTTGTGCAGTTCCCTCATGCAATACTGTACTTTATAAATGTTCCCATCTGCCAATGCAAGTATTCATCAGCCCAATGAACATTGTGACTGGTTTCAGCTGACACAGATTCTGCCTTTTTTTGTGCTATATTGAAGGCCTATTCTCTGCAATGCTCCTTTCATTGTTCACCTACCCTGGAGACAGCAGCTCGCTGTGAAATATACGTCCCAGGCATCTTGGTGCAAACACAGCCTTTTCTCTTACAGACCTGAGATGGCTACCAGTACCCAAAATTCCCTGCAGAGGCCCTTGAGTGAGCTGGCCGGACCGGGAGGAAAGTGTGCTGAGGTGTGCGCTGGGAGAGGAAACACCCTAGCTTTCAAGGAAGCAAAACCAAGAATCTTCCTCTAATTTATTTATAGCAAGAAGCAAGGGAAATCTTTCTTGTTCCTCCAAATAAAACTCTCTCATTCCCTGACTCTAATCATTAAATAACCTCACAAGGAGTGGAACCATTTCCCCATCCTCTGTAGATTTTGTGCCTTGTATTGTTGCTTGCTAAATATATGTGGGCATACCACTTACTGCAGCGTGCGGGCTCATGATCTTTGCATGGCTTCTTCCCCTCTAGGAATGCCATAAATAAATCACTAGGTCAGAAAGGCTGTTACATGCCTGTGGTCTCTCTCCCCCATGCTGGCCCTTTTTCTCTCTCCTTACTCCTTCTACATTTGTACAGAGCACTTAAACCTGCCAGGAGTGTTACGTGCAGTCTCCCCCTTCTGCCGGTATCTCGCTGTGCTAGGTGCAATCCGGCAGCAGACCAATCATTCATATTCCTCGCCACAGAGGACACTAACGATCTAAGATCAGAGCAAAAATCACATTCATGCACAAGCTGCGCTAAAGTTTTCCTTCCCAAGGAACGTGCTCGCTGAACTGACAAATCAGGTTTCCAAAAAGGTGGGTTTTCAAGTGCATGATGCTGCACAACCAGGCTCATGTATTCAAAAATTTTAATTTAGGATCCAGAAGGGGAGTATGATATTGAAAACATCCTGTCCCGGCTGCTCCTACTGTGATTGCAGTGTTCGCAATGCCGTAAGAGCTTTTTGGATCAAATGTAGGTGATTTTTCCTTAGTGTTGGCCACCAAGAGGCAAGCTCCAGGCAAAGAAGTTCTGTTCTTGCTCCCGCAGGAGGATCTAACCTGGGGGCCATGCTCTCCCTGCAGTTTCTGGCTAGAGCACTTTGGGGGAAATCCCTCTGCCCTACTTTACTCTTTCAAAATTTCCCTTATTCTGAACCGTAAGCAATTCACTCGGCAGCTCTTCCCATCATAAAGGACAGGAAGGATGAGAAATATTAGTACGAAAGAGGAGAAAAAAGCATTTATTATTGATGCAGAGCAAAATGACAGTCACTGTAGGCAGAAATCAAGTGCCTTTCTAGAAGTGAAATGAGGTTTTGCATTAAAGGCCTTTTGCACAGCAGTTTTTTAGCTGTTAGCAAGAGGCAGGGAGAAGAAAAAGTTACATTCTTTACGTTGCCCCTTAAGATTTTGTCACGTTTGCTAAATGGAACATATTGTTGAATCTCATGTTTTCCTTGCAGAAAAGTTCTCATTTGCAATGGTCCATGTGTGTATGAGGGGTTTTTTTCTTTTTTTTTTTTGGTTGTTTTAATTGCTATTGTAATCTGCACATTTTCCAAAGATTTAGATCAAAATTTTCCCAAGGACCATAAGAAGCCCAGGAAAAAGCAAGACAGCCTTCTTGCAGGTTTTCTGAGGTGTGCTCATCACTAAGGTGATAGATTCTTGAGTGGTTAGCAGCACCGTCTTCTTTATTTGGATGGCCCCAAAGGAGGGTCATAAAGATTTCCTCCTCCTTCTTTATCTATTCTCGTGTCATCTTCTCCAGCCCTCTTCTTCAGTCTGACTTCTCACAGGCAGGAACAATCTGAAATCTCAAGTCAGTCTTTCAAGAAACCCCCCTCCCACAACTCGCAGTGCCCGTACACAGCTTCTTTCTTCATCCCGCATGTAGGATTGTTTATCCAAACTAGGTAGATTTACCTCCTCAATACAGTTGTGGAGAGTAATTGGGTTTCTGTCAAGTATAGGACAAGATTAATCAAACCTGCCAACTTGAAACAGGCCAAAACTAGAGTCAAATATGACCTGTGCTTTAAGGCTGTGAAGTGCGGCGGAAGTACCATGATGGAGGTGTACTGCAGAAACAAATCTAAAAGAAATGCCACGTCTTAGCAGCTTTGAACTGAGATAAGAGACAAAATTCAAAATCCGATGAGTTCCCAATTTGGCATCTGAAACCTATATCTGTTTATCAGACACTTAAAATCTACCGTTGTAAATGAGATATATTTATCAGTTTGGAATTATCTTAGGGGGGATGTGTTGTTAAATTCAAATCATTGCTGGTTGTATGCAAGAAACGTGCATGCTTCATAAGCAACCGAGCACGTGCACATCCTGAGTCATTGAAAATATGGCCTTGCTGAGTTAATTTTTTCTCTATGGGGTGGGAAGAACAAGGGTGACGTGTGTGGGTTAGGGTAGAGGCAGGGAACAGGGCAGGTAACTTGTGCCTTTTCTGTTTCAGGACTATCAGCAAAGGGCTTCTTTGTTCCTCTGATGACAGTACAAGACTAATGCTGCAAGTGCAGGTTTGCAGGCAAGGCTGGGACAGCTTGGATCAGCCTGGAGTGCCGACACCGGGGTTGACCTTCAGGCACTCACTCCTTCTGACTGTAGAGTTTCGCACAGGTAGATGGAAACACAGCTATCATCTACGCTCTTCAAAGCTGAAGCATCTTTCAGCCCTTTCTTCTCCTGCTTTCTGCCTTGGACACCACGGTGGCCTTCAGCATAACAAGGACGAGTAAAACATACCCAGGTTTGAGACACCCCCCCCAAAAGAGGCGTCCCCCCCATTATGTGTGTGTATCGATACACATGTGCGCACACAGCACTGCCACCCAGTGGCTTGCTAACCAGAAAGGGGGGGCGGGGAGAGAAAACTTGTTTTAGGGTTTTTTTTCCCCTAAATGCCATTAGTATGGTATAAAAACTTCCTACAAGCACATACTCAGCTCTGCCTTCCCAACCTGGAGGTGCCTGGCTTGGCACACACACACGGCCAGGCTGTAAAAGCGTGCCAGCTGTGCAGCTGCAGTTGGAAATATCAATACCTTAGCATCGGGTTCAGATAACAGGCAATTTGCAATTGTCACACATATTCTACCTTTTCCCTTTTTTCTACCTTTTCCTTTTTTTGTGCGTGCATGGTTAATTGCGAGGGGGAGGACGGCCGACCTTATCTCTCGCGACTAGTGGTGGCAAAACTGAAAAATTGTTTTCATTACCAGGTGGAAGGCTTTTCACATGCAAATTATCAATATCATTATGAATGTGGCATTTTTATTAATCCAAACCAGCTTATCTGACCAAAAAGAAAGAAAGATCATTCTTGTTTTATATCAAACATTTTGCTCTGACAATGGCAAGTCGTATTTGATGAAATGTTGCATGGATCACACCATTTTTGCAATTTACTGCAGGAGAGAAAGAAATAGAAAGGACTAATGGATGGGGTTGGGTTTGGGGATTTTTGGGTGAGGCTTTCTTTGCTTTTGCTCTTTTTCTCTTTGGGACGCTTCTCCTAAACGCCAGTCAAATGATGCCAGTTTATGTAAGCATTTTAACTTCTTTTCTTCAACATGAAAGAAACTGATCTGGTTTTATAGATGTGAGTATTTTTGTCTCTCTATTGTGTGCACTTCCCCTTCAGACACTGGGAAAACAAGGTCACGTTCCTTACTGAGTCCATCCTTTTCTATTGATTTTACTTCCTTAAAATCCTAATAGAGCTTGAAATTAATACAGTTTCATTTTCTTCTCCCTTTCTTGTGAACCACCAACGCTTTCTTGTTGCTGCTACATGACTCTGGGTATAAAGAAGATGATAGACTAGGAGTCCTCCTTCTAAGGGCAAAAGTCCCTGAGAGGAGAAAATTAGGAGGGTTTTGGCTCTTCCTCCAAGGAAAGCAAGCTCTCTCCCTTCCAGCCAAAGACATGAGGAGCAGGGATGCTTCTTCACTCAGTTCAAGAGGGGACAGACGACAGAAAGTTACAGAGCCCTCCGATGTGGCCTAATTCACATTCACTGACATTAGGACACGTCTAAATGCCTCTGCTAGGGCTGTTATCGCAGTGCTGCCTGCTTCTTAAAAGCAAACCACATTCATATCACCCTGCCTATAACAAGCACTAATTTGTCCAGCATTTGGGAGTCCTTTAGTAAGACTCACAGCTTGTTCAGGAGGCAGGTGAATGCCCTTTAGTAATGGACCTAGCCACTTCAGGATCCAGCTGGAAAACATTTACCCAAGGGTAAATAAAGCCAGGTGAGGAGACTGACAGTTCTGGAAGTGCTTGGTTATTACCAGTGTTTCTCCATCCATGAGTAAAGAGGTTGATGACTCCTGATGCTGGAGTGGTACTCTCTGATCCCTTGCTCCATGCAGAGACTGGCAACGGCATTCAGGAGAAGATGGAGGGCATCAAACCTACTGAATCAGCATTGTTCCTTCCTGCTAATGAACTTACTAAGGAGGAAAAGACACTTCGTGCCCCTCAGGAGTCGCCTGACTTTCGCAGAAGGGGCTGAGGGTTTCATTGGAGAAAGCACCTAGAGGCAGGTTTGTTGCCAATAATGAGGCAATGAAATGTCGCAACCCTGGTTAATACAGGCTCCCATTTGTCAGGCCCGTTCATCACATCAGAGTACTGTTTAGCCGTATAAAATGGGCTGTAAACTTCGTTCATTTTGGCTGACAGATATGATAGAGGTTATGTGCATTTTACAGCATTACGAATTTGATGGAGAATGGTCCCCTGAGACCTCTTGCTGCACCAAGTCCTATCATTTGTCACAGCATGGCAAAGACCTCGTGGGTCATCTTCTCTGTCCCTCCTTTGCTTGTTCAGGAGCCACTACCTTTCTCAGTGATGCTTCTCACATAGATCAAAAGCATTTAAAATATGTATTATTTTTGCACTCTGTGTATCTGTGCCTTTCATACCCACATCTTAAATTCATCACCTCTCTGCCAGTTGTTTGTAAAAGTCCCTAGGTGTTTAACTCTTATTCTCTGAATCCTCTGAGCTATTGTTGGTGAATATGGCTATTATATATTCCTGATATTTCTCAAAGGTCAAAAGAAAATGTAAAAATGTCATTTCTTTTCTCCCTTCAAAGCAGCAAAATGCAATATTGTTCTGGTGCAGTTACTTTTGCTGTTATGCTAAGATTTTTTTTTTCAGCACACCTTATTGTATTTACTGCAAATGTTCTGGATACAGAATTATTTCCTCAAATTATTAGGAACTAGAAGATATAATAGCCTTTTATTCTGTTTCAGAACATATTACTCTACCACAACAGTCTATTTGCGACAGTTTCCTCTCATCTTCCTGCAACCCATCTTACAAATGAGACATAAAATTGAGGCTCTGGATGCTTATGGACCCAATCCTGCAACATTTATGCACCTGGTTAAGCTGAATCATGTGAGGATTCATAGCGAATTGAATGTGCAGAATGAGTAACACTTGAGGAACTATGGCAATTGCTCCAAAGCAGTTTGCAGTTCTTCAGGATAAAGAGGAATGCATGAAACTAGGGTGCATTATCTCCTCCTCCCCCAAATCTGGCCAGGATGCTCTAAAGGATGGACTCGGAGCAAAGACAGAGTAAAACGTCCTCTCCTGCAGTCAGTACCTATTATGTTCATTTCTTTCTAGTGCTACAGTAAGACTCCTGATCATGCAGAATTTAGCCCTCAGCAGTGCAACACGATCTCCAGGTTTTCATCGCAGTGTCACACTTGGTGGTGTTATACAGCCTTGTTAATTGATTACAAAATAATTCAGCAAGCTGCACTGTTCCTGCGTCTTCTATATAGCTTGCTGCCTCCTCGTTCAAAACTGGCTGTACTTCAAGGTTCTGGTCCCCGTGTTTGAAGCCTGATCATCTGAAGAATGACCTTTCTCTCTGACCTACATCTTTCAGAGGAATAAAGCAACAGATGACACCAAGTACAGGATTCACAGAGCTCTTTGTGCAAGCCCCTAGCAGTGGAGCTCTCCAGTGAAGGGCATCAAGCTTAACTCTCAGCTCACCCTGCAAGGAAGGTTTTTTTCATTTCAGTTAATAGCACCATTTCCATTGACTTACGCAGGAGCAGAGTCAAATCCCAGCATGTCTTTTAAGACAAGCTACTCCTCAGCAGAAGCAGCATCTCAGCAGACAGGACGTCCCTGCCCCTGAGAGAGTCCTCGTCCAGGTAAACCGACTCCCACCATGCACTGAACAATACCCCCACTTCTTGCTCAGCCTCCATCGAGATTTCTGTTCTTGCACATCGCCACCGTGATTGGCAACTGAAACAGAAAGATCAGACAAAAGAAGCTGAAACACCACCTGGGATGGAGCTGAAAAAGATGCAGGAGCAGATATCTCTATCTGTATTCTCAAGGATGTGTAAGACGGGAAGCCAGCTGCGGTGTGGTGCTCCCGGATCACAGGGGACTGGTGGTCTGCCCCGCTGCATCTCAGGAAACCCCAATGTCAGTCCCTGCACCAGCAAGGTCACCTGAAAGCCTGTCTCCTCATCCTCAGGTCAGTCACACTGCTGTGAAACTCCAGAATAGGGTGAGCAAAAGGAGTCCGAGAAGAATAAAACAGAAGGAAAACGAGGCCTTTCTCAGATTTATGCAGAAGGTAGATTATGGGGCTACATACACCACCTAAAATCACTTTCTCCCCAGGGGCCTGAATATGCTCTATTATAAAAGCTGTATACTGGACTGTAAATTTGCCATATATACTACAGTGTAATTGTACCAGACTCACCTATGTTATTTTTTTTACCTATAAAGGTAACGGTGATTTGTTTGTCTCCTCTTTCTACAAGAGTTTCAGAATCCCCAGGAAAGCGCATCAGCCATAATGGGCTCCTTCCACCATTTAATTCAGATAAAGAGAATAGTCTTCTGCTGAGTATGCCTTCCCGTACACAATACCGGCGTTACGCATCCCCGTACATATGGACACACTTACCCCGGTGCAAAGCACCTCGGCGTCCTCGGTAGGAATCACACAACATTGACAGCGTATCACGCCCTGAGCAACGTACTTTTGTATTGATGCAAAAAGCCATGCGCAGAAGGGAAAATGGCAGCTTTCCAAGTGGCCCCAGTTAATAGCTCTGTTTTGCTTAATGGTGCCTCCCATTCAGACTAAAGATGCTGTTTTAAATATGTAAGCAATTAGTATCCCTCTCTCTCGACACATCTGTGCTTCTTCTATCTGCTGCATTATAAATCCACTGCATCCCTCTGCAGCTCGGTGGTGCATATATCACCAGATATTCTGATTTTCAGCAACTTTCTGGTCCGAAAGAATTATGCCTGGATTTGGAGACGCTCTGCCAGGCTGGCCTTGCCTAACCACCGGCACAGCCGGCCTCTTCTCTCCGGGGCTGGCACTGGACTAACAGATAACAGGGATGTAGGGAAAGGACCTCTTGGTCTTTTGTTGGCCATTCTTTGGTCCAGCCAGTCCCTTTTTCCTTCTTGCCAACTTTCATACACTTTCATCTCCCTTTCTAGATAGAAACTGCAGCCTTTCCTCTCCATAACAAAATCTAAGGGTATGCCTGTAGCCTGCAGGAGGTTGCTTGCGGGGGCTGCAAGCGTGGCGGGGACACATCCGAGTGCCTCAGAAGCGGAGCCCCTTGTGCGGTTTCTGCTTAACGAATTCTGCCTGTTCCAACTCCAGCGAGAGTTAAAGAGTCATGGCAGGACTGGTGCGGTTATGACGGTCGGTATATTTGTGGTAATGTAAAGAATTATTGTTACCAAAATGGGTATTAATAGTGATAGAGATAGGTGTGCTTAGTTATTCATCGTCTTTGTTTACAAAGCGCTCTTCATCCCAAAAGATCTGCTTTATTGCACGCCCCTTGCAAGAGAGGAAGAGGGACAACCACCGCCATCGCAAACGGTAGTCAGCTTTGTCTTATTTTATTACAGTTTTTGTCCTTTCGGGGAGAAGCCTCCCCCCGGCGCGTCCTGCCCCCCAGCCAGGACCGACCCCGCCACACCGCGCCGGTGCGCGCAAGGGA